>CM052439.1:134100861-134135171 GCA_028533085.1 Varecia variegata
GAGCCTCCCCTATGCCCCAACCATTTGTTTAGTCCCTGGACACCCCCTCTCCTCCTTCAAACCTCCCCGGTGTCAGACACACCCTGAGCCAGGGAAATCCAAGGACCGTGGGTGGGGTCCTCCCTTAGCCACATTCTGAACCTCTGCATCCAAACAGGCATTCTCAGGGGCAAACCTCAGCTCACAGGATTCTCTCTGGATTGAATGATGAGAGATGGAGGCCCCTGTCATTGCCAGTACATTTTTTTCACTTGCTAAAAAACATTTGTAAGAGGGAATATTCTTTCAACCAGGAAGGAAAGCATATATTTACTTGAGTAGAAAAGAAAATCGAGAAAAGAAAAATAAGAGGCCTTCAAGTATGGGAGAAAGGTAGAGTAGCGATGGCAGAGGAGGAGCCTCTCTGCGAAAGTCGAGTGAGTCAATTAGGAGGACACTGGGGGAGGTGTCCATCCAGACAGTTCTCCAGACACTTGTGCAGACCTTAAATGACGAAATGGTGAGAACGCTGGGGCTCAGACTTGGAGATGCACTTTGGTAAAAGCATCTCTGGGTCTGACGTGCTGTGGTTCAAGAGCCTCACATTTCTGGCACAGGCTGAAACAGCTAGGAAAGTCCCCTTTCCCAGCTTTTGTTTGCAGCTGGGTCTCAAGGCAGCTCTTCCTAGCCCCGGGGGAGACTAGGCATGTGGCTCACACCTGCTCTTGGCTCTAGGGCCCTGAGGCCAGATGAAGTTGGTACTCGGGGCAGCTGTGCCACCTCCATCTGAGACCCAAGGTTACAATGAGCCTCTGGGAAGGCAGGCAGGAACTTCCCTGGTTTCTACCCCACAGATGGCTTTGTTCTATTTACAGATCTGGAGTCAATTGCAATTCACTAGTTCAGTAGTTATTAATGTTTTTCAGCCCAGTTAAAAAACACACACAATTAGAAAGTTTCGAAATGAAGATTTAAGGTAGCCTTTTCACATATATAAATCTTATCTCTTAGGCATGTCTGTGTTTACCTAAATAATCCAGGCAAGGAAAATTCCCACCAGCTTTATCAGTGTGATTACCTATCTCAGCAGACTCTTGTTCTTTTTTTCTTTTGTAAAAATTAACCAGATTAGGGTGTGAGTTCTTACTCCACTGAACCTCTGCATGACTGGTCACTAGGTGCTTTACCCATCTGTTCTTTCTCCTGTCCTGGAGCCTCACTAATTGTATTCTACCAAATGGCATGTCTACAGCCTCACTGAGCATAAAGTCAGCCACACAAGGACAAGAACATTAATGAATATTCAGCTCCTGTAAGTTCTAATCTTTCAGAAATTATGTCAAACCAATTAGATGCATGGCAACACTAATAAAAAGTAGAGATCATTTGCAGAGGCCTGGAAAGTTGGGGTGACACCAACCAGAAGCTCCATTATACCTAAGGATGTAAAGTTCATATTTGGGGTGCCAGGGGTAAACTCAGGGAAATTTATGCACAAATTAGAAGATATTTCTGAGGACGCTTTTTCACTGGGATCGTGAGTGGGGTCACACAATGAGGGAGAACTCAACTGGTAGAAACATATGCTGAAAATGTTAAGAATAACCCCACAGGACTAGCCTTCTCCCATTTTATCTCATCCCAGGTTTCACTGGGCCCTGGACCTCTGCTACTTAGGAAAAAATGGGCTCACTCTCTATGTCTATGTTTTCTCAGTTGCACGATTAAAAAATTGGACTAGATATTCCCTAAAATCCTTTCCAGCTGTAATATCCTGAATTCTAGGATGTTTTTTCTGTGTTCTCTAACCTCTCCCATCTCACCCCACCTCTACCTCATGTGATTGTACAGACCTGGGTCCTCACCTCCATGGAGGATGAGTTACTGAGTTAGGAGAACATTATCCCTTAACCATTGGTGTTTCAGCACCACGGAGAGCGACATGGGCACTAAACTACTCCCCACCCACTTTACCCCCAAACACTTTGATATGCCTATGTTCTAGTCATAAATGTATCTTCAAGAAAAACAACTAACATCTTATTATAGAAATGAAGCCATTTTAATGGATATATCCAGTTCTATTTGTTCCCTTAGCCTTAACTCAGTTATCAAGTTATGACAGAAATATTTTCTTGTGTAGCCAAGCCCCTAGGCCATTGTAAAATATTCGAGGTCAGTGGGTGTAAACTCCTCCCAACATAGGAAATTCTTCTATAGCATCTCTGGCAAGGGACTATCAGGCATTTACCTGATTATTTCCAGGCACAGGAAGCTTGGTACTTCATTGGAGATTATAAAGACTTTAGTAGGAAGGACTTTCTTTTATTGTTGCTGTAAGCTGCTTGTTAATAACAATTATTATTCATATCCAGAATATGACCTCTTCTTATCCCCTCCACCACTAGCTCTCTGGTCCTAGTCACTATAAAGGTGACATAAAGGATTAAAAGGGGCAATTCTTTTAAAGTCTAAGTCATACTCATGTCATATTTCTGCTCTACGTTATTTTTCTCAGAGTAACAGCCAAATTCCTTATAGTAGTCTGAAAGGTTTTTCATGACTTGCCCCTCCATCCTTCATCTATCTCTGGCCTCATCCCCTATCACTCTCTCCCTCCCTCACTCTGCTCCAGCCACACTGACCTTCTTTGCTGTCCCTTGAACACCAAAGACACTCCTGCATCAGGTGCCTTATAGTTGCTGTTTCCTGTAACAAGAAGACTCTCCCCAGATATCCACATGGTTCACTTCCCCACCTCTTTCTAGTCTGTCCAAATGCCACCCCAACAGCGAGGTCTTCCCTGGCCATCCTATGTAAGGTCCCCATATTCTCTATTCCTGGTTCACTCTTAGGCAATGATTGGTAAATGTTGGTAAATATTTAACAACCCACTTGGAGGAGGGATCCTAATTTGTAGCATTTGTTGATTTTTTATGATGCAAATACTCCCACCATAGCCAAGTGCAAGCTATCAATGTGAGGTCACTGAAGGCACAGTTGGGAAAAGCTAACAGTTGGCTCTCATGAACTGGTATAAACCAGTTTAGCAAACTACTGCATGTCAAAAAGGCAAGGAGGAGGCAGCATATTCCTGGGCTTGATTGCAATGGTGGCCATGGGCTTGAATCAGGAGAACCCCGAAGGAAGGAAAAAAAAACCCTGGTTAATGAATTTTGCTACAGTAACAGGGAGCATCCAGCTTTACTTTGGTCTTTCCAGCTGCTTTTGGAACAGCTAAACCTGGATGCTCTGTCTACTTCTTGAATACCACATGCTAAAAGCCAAACTCGTGCTTACCCTCCCAAATCAACACTTGCTGATTTTTCTACTTCTGTCCATGGCACTTCAATTCTCCCCAGCTTTGACCTCTTATTCTTCCTTGCCCTGCACATGTACTCTCAGTAGTCCTGACCTTCCAGGCTTCCAGGCTGACAGGACCACTGTGTCCTGGAATAACTTATCTCCATGGCCTGTGAGGACATGTGAATGCTTGTAGATAGCTGAGTATGTCTGGAACCACCCATTTCTCCTTTCTCTGGTCTGTCTGCATCCCACACTCTTGCCTATAAAGGCTTTGGAAGCCACTGAGCCCGTGTCATCTCTGGCAGTGCAGTGACTGGTTCTGCATTTCCAGGACCTTCTGACAGGGTCTCCAAGACCTCAGCACAATGGTTCTCATCCATCACTTCTACAGCACATTGATTTCTTAATAATTTGGGCTTATAAGTTCTCACTCCAGAAAAAAATACATTTATGCACATGCCCACAACATTTTGCATATAACTTACGGGTTACATAGACTGCCCATGAAGCCAACTCACTGATTTCCTAGGTATCCATGGCCTCCAAGTTAAGAGTCCTGGACGAGATCATCATTAAGGTCTCCTACTAGTTTTAATAATGTATGATCACTTTAATTCTTTTATGCTCCCCCAAGCTTAGCCAGCTAAGCTTGAGGGAAAGAGAGAGTTAAATTGTTTAAATTCTTCTTACTTAATTGGTCCTTTCCAGCCAAATAATGGCTCTTAATTATCAAATTAGTAAAGCGTCTCTTAGTTATTCATAATGTGCTTACAAACAAATGGATATGTTTTTGAAAACAGTGTTTCACTGAAGAGTATGACTAATGAGTTAATACACAAAAACTGAAAATGAATTACAATATGATTACAACTTTTCTATCATTCAGAATGTTTATTTGCAACAATTTAATGCAAATAAAAATAGCCTCAAATAAGATACTCAAGTTCCATTTTTAAAAAGAGAAATAAGCTGTTGCAGTTGGTTTTAAATGCTGGCTTTTATTTTATTTTATTTTTCATATTGTGGTCTTTATGATGTAAAAATATTACAACATTCAGTAATTTCATCAAGAGATTATTTTTGTTCTTCTTGACTAGCTCTTTTGCAACCTTTAACATTGTCCTCTGTTCCTCAAAGACAATTGAGGATTTTTCAGAATTTGTTTAAAAGAAAAAAGAATAACTACACAAAAATTAATCTTTTTTTTTTTTTTTTGAGACAGAGTCTTGCTCTATTGCCGAGGCTGGAGTGCGTGGAGTCAGCTTAGCTCATAGCAACCTCAAACTCCTAGGCTCAAGCGATCCTCCTGCCTCAGCCTCCCGAGTAGCTGGGATTACAGGCTTGCACCACCATGCCCAGCTAGTTTTTCTATTTTTTATAGAGACACGGTCTTACTCTTGCTTAGGCTGGTCTTGAACTCCTGGCCTCAAGTGATCCTCCTGCCTCATTCTCCCAAAGTGCTAGGATGAAAGGTATGAGCCACTGTGCCCAGCCTCAATCTTAAAATCAATCTTTTGATAAAAGTATATATAGCCATTCTTCTATCAGAACCCTGATTTCCATTTGGAAACTGTGGACATCTTGGAGACTCATGCATAGGTTGCAATATCCTGGGATTTATCAGTTATTTTGTCTAATTTTGTGCAGGGACTAATTTGGGATTATAGGACCTATTGTGAGAGAAAGAAGAGATAGGAAGATTCGTGTGTATGTATGTGTGCATGCAAGCCCTTAGGATTGTGAGTAGCTTAGGAAAAACAATGTATGTGCATCTGTCCACTCAAAGCAATTGGAGATGAGGAACACCAAATTTTAAATGGCACAACCCATGTACCTATACAGAATGTATGCATTGTAGGTGCATCTCTTCTGAAAAAAGTTAGTAAATGCATTAAAATGCATACTAAAAACTTCTGCTTCTAGTTTGGAAGTTATAGTCAATTTTCCAGATACAACCTGACCCATGTGTACCAATTTGCTTCCAGCTGTAACAGGGCAATTGAAAGGGACTTTTCCTATTGCGTGACTCAAAAAAATTTAGATATAATTCACATATCATAAAATACTCATTTTTAAGACACTTCAGTGATTTTTAGTGTATTTACAAGGTTGGGCAATAATTACCACTATTTAATTTTATGATATTTTTTAATAGCCTTAAAAAAACCCTATATGCATTACCAATCACTTTTCACTCCTCCCTCCCCCATCCCCTGTCAACCACTAATCCATACAGACTTTCTGTCTCTAATGCATGGCCTATTCTGACCTTTTCATATATATGAACTTTTGTGTCTGGCTTCCTTCACATAGCATACTGTTTTCAAGGTTAATCCATGTTGTAGTATGCATTAATACTTCCTTCCCTTTTATGGCTTAACAGTATTCCATTGTATGGATATACCATATTTTATAGCTCACAACAACCCCTAACTACTGGGCTCAAGCCTCAGTCTCAGCCTCCTGAGTAGCTGAAACTACAGGTGCATGCTACCACACCCAACTGATTTTTTTATTTTTTGTAGAGATCAGATCTTGCTATTGCCGGGGCTAGTCTTGAACTCCTGGCCTGAAGTGTTCCTCCCACCTCAGCCTCCCAAAGTGCTAGGATTACAGGCATTAGCCACCATGTGGGGACTGTTTTTTCATTTTGACCATTATGAACATTCATGTACAAAGTTTTTTTTGTTTTGTTTTGTTTTGTTTTGAGACAGAGTCTCGCTCTGCTGCCGTGGCACCAGCCTAGCTCACAGCAACCTCAAACTCCTGGGCTCAAGCCTCCTGCCTCAGCCTCCCAAGTAGCTGGGACTACAGGTGTGTGCCACCATGCCTGGGTAATTTTTTCTATTTTTAGTAGAGACAGAGATCTTACTCTTATTCAGGCTTGTCTCAAACTCCTGGCTTCAAGCAATCTTCCTGCCTTGGCCTCTCAGAGTGCTGAGATTACAGTAGTGAGCCACCACACCCGGCCCAATGTACAAAGTTTTGGGTAGACAAAGGTTTTCAATTCTGTTGGGTATATGCTTAGGAATTGCTGGGTCATGTGGTAACTAACTTTTTGAAGAATTGACAAACTGTTTTCCAAAGTGACTGCTTCATTTTATAGTCTCATCAGCAATGTAAAAGTGTTCCAATTTCTTCGTATCTTTGTCAACACTTGTTATTGTTCACCTTTTGTTGTTGTTATTTGTCCATCTTAGGGGTGTGAAGTGGAATTTCACTGTAGTTTTGATTTGCATTTCCTTAATGACTAATGATGTTGAGCATGTTTTCATGTGCTCATTGGCCAGCTGCATATCTTCTTTGGTGAAATGTCTATTCAAATTCTTTGCTCATTTTTAATAAAGCTATTTGTCTTCTTATTTCTGAGTTGTAAGAGTTCTTTATATATTCTGGACACCAGACCCTTAACAGACATATGAATTGCAAAGATTTTCTCCTACTCTGTGGATTTTCTTTTCACTTTATTGATGCTATCATTTGAAGCACAAAGTTTTTAATTTTGAAGTCATGCATTTTTTTCTCTTTTTCTTTGGTTGCTTGTGCTTTATGTGTTATATCTAAGAAACCATTACCTGATTGACGGTCATGTAAATTTACACCTAGTTTTCTTCCAAGAGTTTTATAATGTTAGCTCTTAAATTTAGGTTTTTTTGAGTTAACTTTTGTATACAGTGTGGGGTAGGGGTCCAACTTCCTTCTTTTGCATGCAGATATCCATGTCCTGACTTTCGAACCAAGTCCAAAGACTAAGGGCAAAGAGGCCCTAAATGCTTCACAGTCTGAAGAGGTATCTCTCCCAGAGCTAAGAGTTTGCAGAATGAAGTCTACCACAAAGATCCCGACACCTAACTATGGGTCTATAGTCTTCATGAGCACAGAACTGGGAAGGATGAGGAAAGAGCAGCCAGAATCTTCAGGAGTGCTGTTTTCCTGGTGAAGGACTTTTTATCTCCTCCCAAAGCCAGGTGAAAGTGGTGAAGGGCTCCAGAGGATCTCTGGTGGGTTTGGGGGCACCAGACAGAAAGACAGCCTGGTATTCCTTGCCCCAGCTGACGCATCTGCTAAGGAGGAGACTTGCTGATCTCCCAGGGAGAAGAGAATCAAGGTGGACAGGCAGAAAGAGGGGTGGCTGGAGCAGCCTGGACATAGGCTGAGTGGGTGCTAGGGAGGATGGCTGGGTTTTGGTCATCTCCCTGGTATACGCCTAAGAGGGCTGCCTACTAGGCAAAGAGAACCCCAGCAACAAGAGGCATTGGGGTATATTGTTGATAATTGTCAGATATGGAGCCACAACTAGATTCCCCAAATCAGGGAACTGTGCAGTGGGGAATACCCAGGGCCCTCTGCAGACACACACATGCCCCCAGTGAGATCAGCTAGGGGAGGCACTCTCTGCATGTTGCCTGCAATTAAGTCAATGTGGTTTAGGTCCTTGCAAGTTTGATAATGTCAACTATCTCTGCACCCTAAATTGAAAGAGTTGGAGATTGTGAATTTGAGTGACAGCCTTAAGAAGAGATATGGCTCATGCTTCCAGCCTTTTTCAATCACCTTGTGTTAAGAGTTCTCTGTTAGACAGTATGAGCCAGTCCAGCAGCAAAGATTAAATTAAGAGTGTAAGATTAGATTAGGACTATTACCTTTGCCAACAGCTTATTGATTCACCTAGCCTCAAGGTAGCTGCCATTCAGGTGGGACTGGGGGTGTGCAGAATGCAGAGAGCAGTGAGAAAAGAAAAGAGTGCTTAGTGTTAAAAAAAAACACATCTAGATAAGATCTTAGGTTATTACAACTTGTGCATAGAACTCACCAGAAGAAAGTAGATCAGAAGCCTACTAAATTTTTGAGAGAATTGTATTGTCAAAGAAATCATATGCCTGGCCTACCAAAACATGTTACTCTGTAATCCCTGGCTCTGTGAAAAATGGGGGGCCCTCAAGTATGCTGTATTCTCCTGGTGGGACTCAGTAATTGCAATGGACCAGTGACTGCTTCACATTTCCCATTCTCTAATTTCCTCTTTTCCAAATAGGAGTTTTATTATGTTTTCCTACTCCTATTCTGGCATCACATATTGGGAGTGTGTATAGCAGATACTTGTTTTATAGCATCAGATTGCAGGGAGTCCCATCTGGATCCAATGCAGAGGACTGCAAGTGCTCGTGGGCTTTGTGCAGGCTGCAGTTCCTCCCTGTGGAGAGAGTAAGTGTGCTTTACCTCTGGGAAGGAAGGCGTGGGTAGCCAAAGGGCCAAAGTGCTAGAAACTACTAGTGGTCCCCATACCTGTTCTTTTCCCTGGACACAGAGTTGTCCACAATACAAACTACATTTTTTCCAGTCTACCTGGCAGCTAGTTGTGGCCATGTGAGAAACCTCTGGCCAAAGGGATATTAGCAAAAGTGATGATGCTGCTCTAGAAAGTATCCTTAAAAGAAGGAGGAATGTCCTTTTTCCCCTTTCTTCTTTCTGAATGTAATTGTGACAGCTGGAGCTGGAGTGATCTTGCTGCGTAATGTAAACTTGGGAAAGGTCATGCATTACAGGGCAAAAAATTAGAAGCAGCCCGAGTTCCTGACACTATGCAATGACACCTTGCCAGGCCGAGGCCACCTACTTGGACCTTTATAAACCTCTTTCTTGTTTAAGCTGCTGTAATTTGGGGAATTTTGGTGTTCAGAATTGAAACAAATCCCAGCTAATACAGTAAGGCTTTGGAATATCCACTCAATCCTTCATAACAGTATTGCATATTCTTCCCTTGTCATCATGTATGTATGTGTGCTTAGAGGGGAAGAATGGAGTAGAAGAAAGCATTCAGGATTTGTAAGGAAATCATTTTCCAACCCTGAGAGTGCAGGATTTGTAAGGAAATCATTTTCCAACCCTGAGAGTGGCCCTGGGCAAGATACAGCAGAAGGGTCCTGGCCCCATTTGAATTCATGAGCAGAATCACCTCTGAGTATTGGCGGTTCCAGAAAGACGGACTGACAAACTGCTCCTGGTCATTTGCTTCTCAGTTACGGAAAGTGCAAGGTCAGAATACCCTGCTCCACTCTGCTCCCTACCTTCACCCACTCAGCTTCCAGAGCAGAAACCACTGCCCAGAACAAAAGAAAGAGTGATGGTACACACAGATTTATGTTTATTCAGCAAATATTTATCAAGCATACCTACCACGTGCCAGGCATTTGAAAAGCAATTGAGATATGGTAGGGAACCAGAGAAACGCAAACAGCCTCTAATCTTGTGGAGCTCACATTTGGCGGATGGATAAGTGAGCACTGTGAGACAAGAGCAGATGAGAAAACCTCTGAGGCTAGAAAAATATACACATTTACCTCTCCCTATGGACAGCTCCCAGCCTGTCTATATCTGTGGCATCTTTGGAGAGTTGAAGACAAAGTACTACATTCTACTTAGGGAACTTCCAACATCAGCATTGATGATGCCTTTTTTTCCCTTTCAGCAGCCCAAATGGCTAACAAGTATGTCAACTCCTACCATAGTAGTATGTCCCTATCTTATAAATAAGTTGTAGGACACACAAGTATTATGATTAGCCAATGAGGGGGGAGAAAAAAAGAGGCTCTGACTCCCGGCTTGTCTAGGACATTAGAAATATATGTGGTCTTTGTCTCTTTGTCTCACCCTGAACAAGACAGTCAATCTCCATGTGTGATATGTGTTTTATTTTTGAAGCAGCAACAGCACTCAGCTGATTGAGCAAAGAAATGTCACATGCATTAGTTTGGGTCTGCAAAGAAGCAAATGCCAAGATGGGGTTAGATTTGTAAGAGATTTCTTGGAGAAAAAAGCAGGAAGGGCAAGGAGAGCTTTCAGACTGCAATACAGGCCTAACACCTAGAGAAGGAGAGAAGGAAGGAAGAAGAATCTCAGACTACACTGAATTTTCAAGAAAGATTCAAGCAGGGCTATGGGGAGTCCTTGGGACACAGTTATCCTGGGAGGAGTCCTGCATCTCACTGGAATGAGCCAGCCTTTGTCCCCTTGCTGTGGTAGCTGGGAGCAGCTTCAGAGCATGGCCTTGGTGTGAGTGGGCTGGTGGGCCCGGGCAGCTGGGCAGTCAGCCAGCTCTGCTCCCATACCAGGCAACGTGAGTGGCACGTTTTCACAGCCTCCACAATATGTCACTCTTTTAACCTTGAGGAGGTCTCCTGCCTGCTGTGAGCTTCCATTCCCAGAGCTGCAAGTTCTGTCCTCGGCTATTAGTTGTTTCCAGGAAGCAGTCTCCACCTGACCTGTCAACAGCAGCCCTGGATCACGTGGGATGTCTCCCAGGAGCAGCACAAATTCTGCTTTCTTCTTCACACTCGGATTAGACAACCAGAACAATTTTTAAAAATAGATCTTATTTTTTTAGAGCAGTTGTAGGTTCACAGAAAAATTGAGTGGAAAGTACAGAGATTTCCCATATGCCCCCTGCCCTCACACATGCACAGCCTCCCCCAGGATCAGCAGCCCCCACTAGAGTGGTACATTTGTTGCAGTCAGTGAACTGACATTGACACTTCGTTGTCATCCGAAGTCCACAGTTTACGTTAGGGTTCACTTTCAGCGTTGTACATTCTATGGGCTTGGCCAGATGTATACTGATGTGTATCTACCATTATAGTGTTACGCAGAGCAGTTTCACTGCCCTAAAAATCCTCACTCTCCACCTATTCATCCCTCCCTCCCCACTAACCCCTGGCAAGCACTGATCTTTTTACTGTCTCTGTAGTTTCGCCTTTTCCAGAATGTCATAGACAACCAAAACATTTTTTTTTTTTCCTTCAGACAAGAGTCTCACTCTGCCCGGGCTAGAGTGCAGTGGTGTCATCATAGCTCACAGCAACCTTAAACTCCTGGGCTCAAGCGATCCTACTGCCTCAGCCTCCCTCGTAGCTGGGACTAAAGGCGTGGCCACCATGCCCGGCTAATTTTTTCTATTTTTAGTAGAGACAGGGGTCTCGCTCTTGCTCAGGGCTCAGGCTGGTCTCAAACTCCTGAGCTCAAGCGATCCTGTCACCTCGGCCTCCCAGAGTCAACCAAAACATTTTATTCTTTGTTTATAACCACATTGCCTGATGTTCCGAGTGGGAAGAGAATGCCAAATGCCATGACTGGCTGTGCTGGTCTTTTCCAGTCGTAAATTTAAAGTCAGCTCTGCTTCAAAGTATTTAGGCGAGGAGGATATTTGGATGACTGCATAAGCCAAGAGTAACATCCAGTCAGGCGGCATTGGTTCCCAGGCTCCAGCTTCCCCTTGCCTCATGTTTGGTAAAGAATTTCTTTTAAAAACACTTTCCACAGGGGAATGAACCCAGCTTTTTTCGGATACCACTTTGACCATATCAGAAATGCCAGAACCTGTATTAAAGACTGAAACAACCTGTGAAGGACCCAGCCCTCTTACTTTTGAGGTAACTTTGTTTGTGTCTGGTGTAGCCTTGCTTAGACGGCCTTAGGGAGAGAACGCTGTCTTCCATGAGCATGGAGGGGGTCATGTCATGTCACAATGTCCAGATCACTTTCTAAGTGTGTCTTAGCAAGGAAGAGTGAGGCTGGGGGTGTCAGAGTTGGGCTCCACACGGTGTTGGCGACTTTCCCATTGATCATGGACATTTTTCTAGAAAATAATTATTAAAGAAAAAAAAATAAAACCATGGGAGCATGTAGAAAAAAAAATAGTGACTACTCAGAGTCAGATGGATTCAGTTTGTCAGCCTGTAAGTTACTCAAAAAGCGATCATTTTGTCTCCAGTATTGTGACCAAAACAGACATGAATTCTATCATACTGACTCTTCCTACCTAAGGGGGAGAGAGACAATAACAAAAACAAGCATTCCGATCTAACTTCAATACCTCTGCCAGACTGTTAGACTAGGCAAATACGATAAACATGGATTTGACAAAATCTATCATGATGTTCTTGAAGGCAAAATGGATTAATGTGGCTGGAGAATAGTATGGTCCCATTTTATACTTGCATCCAAAAAATAAACTATTCAAGGCTAGAAATGAGGACATGTGGGCCAAGAGAAATTTTCTTGGAAGCGATTTGTAGAGTCTGGGAAAAAAACGCCAGCATGACTCAGCACTTCTAGCTGACAGCGCTGCTTCCTCTGGAGCCCGCAGTCCAGGGCGTGGAGGGTTAACAGCAAATCCGAGTTACTGCAGCCAGGAGCAGTGACCCAGGGTGACTAGTGCCACCTAGGAAACACCGTGGATCCATTAGGTGTGGTCCGATCCATTAGTGCAGACTTTTTAAAGTCATAGTCTAATTAGAGGATTATCAAAACATACCACAGAATGTTTTTTAAGTTATCCTTTCTTGCCAGAACACAGACAGGAAGAGGTCACGAGATACAGTGCGCACCTGGATTAAAGTAAACAACAACAAAGAAGGATCTTACAAATAATTTATTTGTTATGATTAACAATTAAAAGTTAGTCTAAATGTTTTTATTTTATTCAAAACAAAAACAAGAAAAATATTGAGATAGGTAATACTGAGGGCTTCCTATGTGCCTGGGAAAGTGTTTAATGTACATTATACGAAGTGTTTAGACTCACGGCTGTCTATGAGGCAAGGGCTGTTATTATCTCATTTTGCAGGGAGGACACTGAGACTTGACCAAGGCTAATGAGTGGTGGGTTAGAGTATGAATCCAGGTTTGCCTGGCTTCACAGAAACAATACCGCCTTTGCAAATAAAATTTTTCTTCTTATAAATAATGCCATTAAAAACACCAACTTTTTAAAAATGAGAAGTGTGTTTTAATTAAATATTTGTATAATATAGGAAGCATTGTCGTATGTTCTCATCAGGTAAAGCATCCAGTCTGTCCTTTTGTTTGTTTTTTAGTATAACAGGAGAAATTCTATTTTGAAAAACACATTGCCAAAAAGGGATGAGAAGTTGGAGCTGCATGTTTAGTGATACTCTGCTACTCTTAAAACAGCTTGCTCTAAAAACCATTGTCTTATCTTATACACCTCAGCTCGTAATTCTTTTAGAAACCCAAGTCCACGGCTATTTAGCTTTCCTTTGCAGAATTTTGATTTTGATTCAGAAAGAGTTTGACAAGAAGACTCAGTTTTCCATCGAAGACTTCCTTTTCTGAGAATCTGATGCATGGGAAGTGAGCCTTTGTGCTATACATGCTTAATATACCGCAGGCTGTTGCTCCCCATCGCTGACGTTCTCCCATCTCGCTGTCTTTTTGCTTGAGTGAGTCAATGTGCTGAGCTTTACTCGTGGATCTTCATGTCTTTAAACCAGTGATAATAATTCTGTTCCCTTTTGCCTGATACCCACATCCCAATCTCCCTTGCAGCCAGGGTGGCCATGGGATCTCATTTTGGCCAGTGAGATATATAGGAGAAGTCTGCCAGAGGGAGTTTAGGAAAGATTTTATTTTCAGATAAAAGGACAGACACAAGAGGGAAAGCTCCCTGGAGCCATGCCCTGTCGCTCTTCTCCTTGCTTCCTATGTGAACGTGTTGCCTGGAGAGGCGACTTCTGTGTGTGGCCACGAGGCAACGTGCTGAGGACACATGAGCAGAAAACCAGAGAGGCCTGGACCCTTGGCACGCTGCTGAGTCAAACCTCTGTCTACTTCCTGACTGCTTCTTGTCAGGGAATAAAACCAAACTTTTAATGGTTTAAGGCGCTGTTAACCAAATTTTCTATTTCTTGGTATTAAAAGCCTTCCTAACTGTTATATGTCACAAATGCATGTTACATAGATTGTACTTTAAAGTGGGCAAGGACACTTTGAGAGAGACAAGCTACCCCAATGACACATGTCAGTTCAGAGTTTGCATGCCCAGTGTCAGCAAGACGAGAAGCCACATGCCCTTGCGTTGATGATTTCTTCACATTCTTGGATATGACAGGCCACTTCCAAATACACTTATATTTTTCATATGCATTCAACATGAAATACATTTTAGGAGAAACCCTACTTCTGGTGTTGTTTTTTCCTTCAAGAACCACCTGCAAGCGAACATCTTAAGCCTCCTGAATAGAAAAAGGCTGACCCAACAAGTGCCTCTCTCCCCCACTAAAGTCAGCAGCTCTTCAAGCCGTCCCCATGGCTACCGCTCTGCGCCAGAGCCAGCATGCAGATCACACAGAGAGCTGCCTTGACGCTGGCATTCAGCGGAGTGCTCATTAACGGAACCCAATATGCACAGAACACAATTCCTGAAGGCTGCACTTGAGGAGTAAACTTGAAGCAATTGCAGACAGAATGCCTGTGATTTCTGCACAGTTGGTTTAATTAAAGCCTCCATGACACTTCAGACTGGTGCTGCAGGCCCAGAACTGTGTGGCCCAGACGGGAAATGGGTGGGTGATGCAGACCTAGGGTGACAAAAGGACCAGGGCACAAGCCGCTTCCTCATTCACCCCAGGGAAGGCTTTCTGTGACTCCCCAGTGGAGAAAGATTAGATGTTAACATCAGAGCTAAATTACTTGTTACTTGCTATTAGGCATAGTCATTCTCAATCAACTCTTGGAGCAAACTACATTTACTTCCTATTTCACAGCATGGGGTTAGTAATTTTCAATTAGTGATTTTTTTTTTTTGCCTTTGTAAATTTTCAAGTGAAAGAGCCCCTTCAGGATAGTATCTGAAGTGGGTGGGCCCAATTGATGATTTTAATAAAAATTCTCACTCCTAGAGTGGGCCCAAGTAGGGGAGCAGAAACCCTCTCTCCTCTTGCCATCCTGCTTAATGAACTTAATGGGCTAATGGTTATAAAGCACCTAAGAGTCTGCTCACAGTAACACTCAGAAATGATAGCTTTCTCTCCCTGCCTGTACAGAATTCTTTCTTCACATTGCTTATATTTCCCATGAATAATTGTCATTGTCATTAATGAGGAGGGTGATGGTCACACCATGTACATCTCTAGTCAGATTGTGCCTTAAAGTGGACAAGACGCTTTGAGAGAAACAACAGCAAAATTCTTCCCACCAAGAAGGAAAAGTCATGATGTTTGAGGAATGGCTGACATTCTGGGGAGAAGTTTAGCTTGGACCCAAGAAGTCTTAGAGGACATATGTTTGATAACTATCTTCAACTATAAAAAGGGCTGTCATGTTGAAGAGGGTGTTGACTTGTTCTGTCTGGGTGGAAATAGGAACAATGAGTAAAAGGACTACAGAAAAAGAAATTTTTGTTTTTGAGACAGAGTCTTGCTCTGCCACCCTGGCTAGAGTGCAGTGGTGTCATCATAGCTCACTGCAACCTCAAATTCCTGGGCTCAAATGATCCTCCTGCCTCAGCCTCCCAAATAGCTGGGACTACAGGTGTGCTCCACCACACCCAGCTAATTTTTCTATTTTTTGTAGAGATTGGATCTCACTCTTGCTCAGGCTGATCTTAAACACCTGGCCTCAAGCAACCCTCCTACCTTGGCCTCCCAGAGTGACAGGATTACAGGCATGAGCCACCACACCTGGCCCAGAAATTATTTTTTATTTCCGCCTGCTTCAGAAGTGTGGTACTCAAGAATCCTTGAATAACTTAAGGCAGTGTAGGGAAGGAAAGACTGTTCCTCTACCCTCTTAGGTTCTGTGGCTGGGCCTGAGAATTAAACTGACAAAAGACCAATTAACAGGAGAAAAAGCATACAAATTTTATTTGATGTTAATAATTTTACATGTATATGGAGCTTTCATATATAAGAAATGAAGACCCAAAGAAGCAGATAGGCCTGAAAGTCTATATACAACTTTAAGAAAGAATGATAAATCCAGAAGATATAACGAGACAAAGAAAAAAGGGAGGTGGGCTGGGGCAGCAGATTGTGGGAAAGTGACTAGGAAATATATGGGGAAACTAATAGAAGACAAAGATTATTGCAGGAGGTTTGTTTGCTCAGATTCATCTTGGTGTTGGCTACCCATATCCGGTGATAAGAATGTTCTCTTCTTCCTGATACAGGGAGGGTACTTTTCTTAAAATAAATTTATGCCCTATGTTTAAATAGAATGGGGGAGGTCAGAGAGCCCTTCCTAAGCCTACTAAATTGCCTTCAGCTCAAAATAATCAATATGCCAAAGTACCATATTTTAGGGTGGCATTTTATGACCATCTTCAGTGAAAGCCAGGTCATATCCTTCCTGTAGCCCATGTCAGATGAAGAAACATTTCAGCCATTTTTTAAAAATTTTTATTTTGAGATAGAGTCTTGCTCTGTCACCCAGGTTGGAGTGCAGTGGCCTCATCGTAGCTCAAAACTCTGGGGCTCAAGCAATCCTCCTGCCTCAGCCTCCTGAGTAGCTGGGACTACAGGCATGCACCACCATACCCAGCTAATTTTTCTACTTTTTTGTAGACATGAGGTCTTGCTCTTGCTCAGGCTGGTCTTGAACTCCTGGCCTCAACTGGTCATCCTGCCTTGGCCTCCCAGAATTCGAGGATTATAGGCATGAGTCACCGCACCCAGCCTCAGGAAGATTTTATAAGACACAAAATTGAACTCTGCTCATAATCCCACCTCCTTCCTCATGGTGACATGTAACAAAAGGGATAGGAAACATCTGATCCTGTTTTGGCTAGGGCCCTGTCTCAGTCCTTAATAGCCAAAGATCTGAAACACTACCAGGAGGCTCAGTGTTATGCTGTGAAGAAACAAAAAACATAAATATTACATATGCTTGTACCCTTTCTTAGGAGGAGGAGTTTGCTGGAAATAACAATGTTGTTCTAAAGCAATTAGTTGGGGGTAATAGAAAAGAGGACTAGGAAAGCCATTATGCAAATATGAGGCTATTCACAGCAATTCAAAGCCATCTGCCTTGAAGAAATAATGTCAGTTGAGGAGATAGGAAAATTTTCAGCCGGTTTGAGTTATTGTCCCTCCTTGTCATTAGCATCAGGCCTGCATGAGTATCGAAGTTATTTCCCAGCACTTCCCATATTTTCTCTCACTTTAGAAGTCATCCTTCCTTCTACTTCACTGCGAGGTGTTCTTCATCCTGGAAACCCAGAAATCCCCAACACCCATCGTCCTACCGACCCATCTCGGCTTTGAGGAGTAGAAATGGCTTCACAATTCTAGGAGGAGAGGCAGCAGTCTCACAAGGGTGGTGTGGAGATGGGAGAGGTGATTCTTGAGCTCTGGTCCAAGTGTCCTCAGGTTACCAGGGGTCCAGCTGTTCTTTCCTATTAGCAATATGTGCGCACAATTCTGACTGCCTAAAAAGAAAAATGAAGAAAACCTCTCTTCTACGGGAAAATTGAGGAATTTGTCTAAAGGCATAAAGAATATAACCTCATGCATAGAATTCTTGGACACTTAATACAGAATAATAATAATACCATCAGATAGCAATTTTTTATTAACAAAACTTTATTGAGGTATAATTTTCCTGCCATAAAATCACCCCATTTAAAATGTACAGTTCAGTGATTTTCAGTAAGTGTACAGAATCTTACTGTTATTTTTGAACCTTATTGTTGAGCAACCGTCACCACAATCTGATTATATGTCATTTCTGTTGCCCTTGAAAGAAATATTGTGTCCATTTACAGTCACTCCGCATTCCCACCAAAGCCCCAGGCAACCTTTACTTTCTCTCTGTATGGGTTAGCCTTTTCTGGACATTTCAGATAAGTGGAATCATAGACTATGCGTTCTTTTGCACTGACTTTGTTCACTAAGCATAACATTTTTGAGGTTCACCCACGTTGTAGCATGTATCAGTATTTCATTCCTTTTTATTGCCAAATAATATTTCATTATATGGATATACCAATTTGTTTATCATTCATCAGTTGACGGACATATGGGCTGTTTCCACTTTTTGCCTATTTTGTGAATAATGCTGCTATGAACATTCATGACAATAATTTTGAATCCTAAGGGTTTATCTAAAATCTCATCCTATCTCTTCTTTCCAATAGGCTAAAAAATTGTTATAAACGTCCAGATTCTTCCATCTAAATTCCACTATTTGACCCTATTTCCTTCTCAATATTTGCTTTCACTTCTGCCCTTGCCTGTTCTTTTGCGACAGCATCGGGTACGAACCTGCCTATTCATTCTTCACAGGCCTTATAGGATCCACCAACGTCCCTCTGTGAAGTATCTTATTTCAGACTGTGTTCCAACTATCAGAATATTCTAATTAACTTCCTTTCATTCTGTCCTAATATCTCCAACTACATCCCTTTGCCCCTGTCTTGTGAGGCAGAGGACATGGAGACACAAAATAAGGGCCTGGTTCTTACTGATTTTTAGGTGCAAATATCAGATTATAGATAGGGATAGCCATTAGGTAAAACCAACCATGTCTCTAAGAGTTTGCTTTTTAGCTAACCATACAACTTGGATTTACCCAGAACTGATGGTTGGGAGCAAAAGATTGAATTCTGCTTTCAGAAGGAAAAACATCACTCATTTAAACTTAAAATACATTTAAAACTGAGTAATACTTCTATGAAAACAGTGCAGAAATTTTCTCCTTTTATTTAGATCTCATGGTGCATATTCACACCTTGTATTTCCTCTAAAGAAAAGCAAAATTTCCACTAATTCTAAGAAAGACCTAGTTCATATCTAATCAGTAAACTTCATTACCATGACACTTCAGGAAACTGGACTGCAGTAGCTAAAGGAAAACTGATTTTTATTACATGGCATGTCCTGTACACATATGCATACACAAAAAGTATTAAAATTCCTCCAAATGAACACAATTACCGATCATTTTTCTTAAGGAAGGATTCCGTAACATTCTCCAAACCAGGCAATCACCTCAGCCTACAGCCTCGAGGATAATTCTTCAGGGTTCCCCACCTATGTGCAAAAGGAAGGGTTTAGACACATGTAGACACAGAGCTCCAAGAGTTGAGGAAAAGCCTCTGCACAAGCCCCAAGCTTGGTCTGATTCCAACACATTTTCTCCCAGGTCATCCTTATTCCCTTCAGTTTTCCATTTCCAGGAGAGTCACTTGTGTATGTTCCAGAAGGTAAGTTTTTCAGCAACTCTCCAGAGTCCAGTCCATCCCCTCATAAAGAGTGTGTTGTCCCCAAAGCCCTTATTTCTTTAATTAGCTCAGTCAAGGAACAAGGTTGGTTATTAACAGAGTTGCTTTCTCCTTTCCAACATTTCTGGAGGCAGAAATTGTTGTGAGTATCACCAAGGGAGGGAACAAAGTCTAATTGTTCCATCTCATCCTGTCCCTTCACCACCCTTTGTGGTCACAGAGCTTTGTCCCTCCATCCATGATCCGAGCATAGTTTACTAGAGGAATTTAACCTTCCTCAATTACAACCGCAGGGTGATCTCCAATCTCTGGATTCTGAGCATGTGTTATGAAAGCTAAGTGTCGCATCTGTGCAAAGATGTGTCCAATATGTGTGTCTCTTAAAAGGTCTCCCCCAGTGACTTTTTCAATGACCCACATATTGACCTGAACCCCTCCATAGGATCCCATCCCTGTGTGGAGACTTCTTTAAAATTTTTCTGCTTCAAATCTGAGTTGACTCCACCATCATTCAGTCCAAACTACACAGAACTCACCCTCCTTGTTTTGGTATTCGTGGCTCATTGGGGGTCCTATGGAGTAACTTCAAGAAATGGAGAAATTATTGCTCCTTGTAATGTGGGAGTCAGAAAATTTCCTTCTAAAAATATTTGTAATTTGTTAAATATTAATGTTTTTCCAAGTCTTTCACAATCTTAGTCTTTGTCACATCACCGTTTAGAATAATAGTGTTATTCTAAAGCAATTAATTGGATAATACAAACACCAACAAAAGAAAAGGAAAAGGATGCCACTGCAAAAAATGTGTGCCCAATTGTAATTACTCAAAACTCTCCTGCCATGAGAAATTAAAGTCAGATAAAGAGGGAGGATGAAATATTTGAAAATATTTTTCTTGGCTGAACTACTCAACCTCCTTAAAAGGATTATTTGGCTTTTTAAAAAATAATTATTAGTATTATTCTTCAACTGTTTTGGGTCCAGAAAAGTATGAACTATCTACCTACTGGAGCTGTTCTCTTAGTAGGATTGGGTCTGCTATGGACTGAATGTCTGTGTCCCCTCACCACTAAATTCATACGTTGAAACCCTAATCCCCAATGTGATAGTGTTTGGAGATAGGAACTTCGGAAGTGAATAGATCGTCAGAGTGAAGCCCTCGTGGTGGGATTAGTGCCCAAATAAGAAGAGATACGAGAGAGCTTGCTTCCTCTTTCTCTGCTGTCCACAGGGTGAGGATACGAAAACAGCCATCAGCAAACCAGGAAGCAGGACCTCACCAGACCACTGGCACTCTGATCTTGGACTTCCCAGACCCCAGAGCTGTAAGAAATAAATTTCTGTTGTTCAGGCACCCAGTCTGTGATATTCTGTTGTAGCATCCTGAACTAAGACAGTCTTTGGGAGCTAGTGAATGTCCCATCAGTAGTGTGTTGTTAACTGAAGGAATCAGAGACCCTCAAGCAGCCTCCACCTGAGGAGGTTATGGAAGAGATTCGTACTCGGTAAGCACAGCAGAGGAGAGCCGAGTGGGAGCAAGCTAATGTCTAAGGGTTGTAAAAGCCCCATGCTTCTGGGAACCTCTCGTTAGCCTCAGGTGGCAAAAGAGCGACATATGGAATCAATATGTTGATTCTACTTTCCATTCACTCTCTAAGTTCTTCAGGGAACTTAATATGTTTTTCCTCCGTTTCACTGATTATATAATTCTGGTTCCTTTAGGAAGTTTTGCAATTGATGAAAAGGCTCTTGGCAATTCCCTTATAAATAAACTGCAATCCTAACAAAACATATTGATGGAACAATCTCTGTCCAAACCCTCTGATCAGACTCTGACATCAACTCTTGTGTTTTATTCTAGGCTGCTTTTTATTGCCTAATGAATAGATTTGCTTTGGGAAGACATAGACCGTCATGCTTTTATTTGATTTCAAGAATTCTAGGGAGGTTTCAGTTCTGGCCCAGGGAGTTTCACCAGTCTCTGACTTCATCATGCTTCAGAAAAAGAGCTCTGTGGATTTATTTTGTAAAGCGTCTTTAAAGCTTTCAGGCTACAGTCAATGAATAGCTGAAATTCAGAATAATGTAAACTTATCTTTTATCTCATGTCATTGCCCAAAGGCCTGTTTGAAGATTACTGTCTGACGAGTCCCCAGACTAAGAGTGGGCTCCGTCTGACGAACTGTCCCCAGACTAAGAGTGGGCTTTCACAACGGCTGGAGTCTGTGGGAGGCACCGTGCATCTGGCAGCTACTTCCAGGGAAGGGCATGTGAAGAACCCTGCTTCGTGTCTCTTCTGGTCACCATACGCCACATTGCTAGCCAGGGGAGATGAGTTGCTGGACAATGCTACCCTCTCCCTTAGGGGTCTGTGGGGGACCCAAGGGCCCCCTTTGTCCCTCAGTGCTTCATCTACTGGGTCTCTTCGGCACGTCCCTGGACTGGCTCAGGCCAGGGCTCTAGCTCTTCTGAGCAAAGGCATTTTCAGTGAACTTGTTTAGATAACAAGCCAAAGATGCTATTTATTTTGCCTGAAGGGACTCAGAGGAGGTAACAGGAGCATCCCAATAAGTTTCGAAGATAAGCCTTTGATTCTTGTTTTCCCAGGAGATCTGACTAAAGAAAGCAGGTTCAACTTAAAATAGGAGCCATTTAGATGAGGTATGAGGAAGAGCTTTTGGATGCAAGATACTGGCCTACCTCCCCCACGAAGTGGAGTTTTCCGAGGAAGAGTAGACAGTTTAATGCTGTCTGCAGGTGGGAAGATGAACCATTTCACCATGCAAGTTTGCTTCTGGCTGTAGCGCCCTGTAATTTTGTTCTGGATATGGTTTCTATTTTTGGAGGAGCAGAAAGATTTGATTTCAGAGACAGACAGGAAAACTGCGTGTGAGTGCACCTCTGGGGCAGGCATTCTGAATGTGAGGTCCCTGGACTCTTACTAGTGGGCATCAGAGGTCTGCAAACCTCCTGAAATTGTTGTGAAATTGTGTCTGCATGCATCTTTGGGGAAGAACACTTATAGCCTCCATCAACCTCACAAGGGAGTCCATGATTAAAAAACAAAAAGAAACCCAGTGAAGAATCATTGCTCCAAGGGATGAGTTAGTTCAGGGAGGATGATTAACTCTGATTCTGACTGTTCCTTCCCGAGGCTTTGCAATGTGGTGGGAAGAGGAGGAAGATGGCTGGGGAGGCTGGTACAAAGCCCTCTTCACAGATGGCGGGCTGAGCTACTGGGAAGGAGGTGCAGGATGCCTCCCCTTCATTCATTTGTTCAACATATATTTATTGAGCAACTACTGTGTGCCAGGCACTAATCCAGGCATTGCAAATGTAACAATGAGCAGAACAGATGTAGATTACTGCCTTTATGAAACATTCATGGGGGCAAATAACAAGTAATAAACATAGCATGAGTATGTTATAGAGTGGAGCCAGGCAAGGGGGATTCACAGTACGGAGCAGAGGAGCAGGATGGAAATGCAGGCAGTCTGCCCTATCACATAGGGCAAATGTCAAAGGGAAAGTGTTATTTGATCAAAAACTCAAAAGACGTGACTTAGCGTCGAAGATGTCTTGTACCTGGGGGAAGAACATTCCAGCAGAGGGAACAGGCAGTATGCTCCTAAGATGCAAGGACACAGGAATGTTTTATGAACAGCAAAGAGGCCAGTGGAGCTGGTGCAGAGGAAACAAAAGGGAGAGTAAGTTGAAGAGGAGGTAACTTGGAGAGGGGGAGGCAGAACAGATAGGGCCTAGCGGTCTGTTGTAAGAACTTTGGTTTTGGTCTGAGTGAAATGGACATCCATTGAAGGGTTTTGAGGAGAGGAGGAACATGACCTGACTTACACTTTAATAGGATTCATTTGGCTGCTGCATTGAGGACAGACTGTAGGGGGCAAGGATGGGAACAGAAATGAGGCAGGTGAGAGACGAGGGTGGCTTGGACCAAGGTGGCAGCCGGCAGTGGATGTGGTGAGAAGTGGCAGGATTCTGGATGTCTTTCCAAGAGAGAGTCAATATAGGAGTTCCTTATGGCAGGGCTGTGGGGGGGGCACATCAACACTCATCAGCTTCTCTTCCTGCAGGCCTCCCCCTCGCTGGGTGCGGAGCAGACACCGTCTCAGCCCACCCTCTGCACTCTCTGTCGCAGGTCAGTAGGAAGGGACACTTCAAGTTGGAGGTCGTGGCATTAGAGCTAAGGAATGCCGCGGAGGGGCTTGCAGGCCTTCTATCTCTGGCTGCCTGTGGCCTGGATCGGCGCTGTCCAGATGTGGCCAGCCTGAACTGAGATGCGCTTTAAGTATAAAATACGCACCAGATTTCAAAGGTATTGTACAAAAAAAGTAAAATATTTTATTGGTAATTAAAAAAATATTGATTACATGTTGAAATGATAACATTTTGGATATATTGGGTTAAATAAAATATATTATTGAAATTAATTTTATATCGTTCTTATTTCTTAAATATGGCTAGTAGAAAGTTTAAAACTACACATCCAACATACATTATATTTTACATTTTGATTAGACAGCACTGGTCTAGAAGACATTTGAGGTTACAAGTGCAAGTGGTTACACTTGAATCAAGAATCCCTCTGAGCTCATTCTTTTAAGGATGGAGAAGGTGATTTGAAATTCCTCCCTAAGAGTGATGAAGGGCCATACATTTTTAAAACATTTGTTCATCAGAGCCTCCCATGCTGCTTTCTCTGAAAGAAATGAGCCCTTTGCTCATGCAGAGAAACTCCGAGTTTGGCCCATCCAAGCCTCGATGACCAATGGCTGGACCTGGCCAGTAAACACCCTTGAGAGGCCACGGGCCCAGGCAGCCAGAGACAGAAGCCCTGTAAGCCTCTCAGTGGCATTCCTTAGCTCTAATGCCATGACCTCCAACTTGAAGTGTCCCTTCACACTGACATAATGGCTTCATAGTGAATGTCTGCACCAGAAAGGCTGGTTGTACCCCAGCATCTGCGCTGGAAACGTATGCCTGCTGGAGCCGTGCATTTCTAGATTCTTTCCCTACTTACCTTGTTGCCTAGAGAGGGCCTGCACTCTTCACCCAGTGGCAAATGTCTATTTTAGAAGGTGATGCTGAATACTGTGATGCAGGTTTTATCCGTTGAGTCAGAACCTCTGAGGGAGGGGACTGGGGAGTCACAGGTTTACCAAGCTCCCAGGTGTTTTTTATGTTCCCTGAAGTTAGAGAATTGCTCTAGAGAAACAGCAACAGGCCTACGGTTAGCAGCTCCCTCCTTTCAGCAAGACTCCTAAGCTCAGCAACCTTATTTCTTTCAGGCTTAGTCTAATGTGTCCTAAATCATTATACACATGCATATGTATATGTATGTGTGTGTGTGTTTGTGTATTTGGCCTTTCTCCTCAGTCTATCCCTATTGTAAGACTCAAATATGAATAGTAAAAATCACCATCTTATGCCCTCACAAATTACTGATTCTATGATCCTAAAATCTGACTTTGGCCTTAAGACAGCAATTAAGAAAAAGCTTGAATATTCCTTTTTTTTTTCTTTTCGAGACAGGGTCTTGCTCTGTTACTCAGGCTAGAGTACAGGGGCATCATCATAGCTCACTGCAACCTCCAACGCCTGGGCTAAAGTAATCTTCATACCTCAGCCTCCCAAAGTGCTAGGGTTACAGGTGTGAGCCACCACATCTGGCCTGAATATTCTTTTAGTGAAGTCAAGATAAGGTTAAAAATGTGTGTGTGTGCATTTTTTCGGTGTGTGTGTTGAGAGAGAAAGAGAGATCTAACAATAGAAGACCAATATGAATGACCATAACAACAAAAAATTCAACCTGTTTTCATCGACTGGGAGGAAAATTCCATCCTGAGTCACAGGCAGGCAGCTCTGGGCAGCTCCTACCTCACAAGCTCAGACTTCTCAGGCTTCTACTCCTTGGTTGGCTGCCTGGAGCTGCTGAGGGTGCAGGGTGAAGAAGCTGTTCTGCTGTTCATTTAGGGTGTTCCTTTTAAAGTTCTTGTCCTCTTCTATGGCCATACCCCTCCTCCAAAGTCCTGCCATTTTCTTTCCAATTCTTTGTCTCTGTAGCCCAAAACGTCTTCGGGGGATAGCAAAACAGTCCCCCGGCTGAGTGTGGGCACAGGAAATTTAATCCCAAACCCATTGTCGTCCTGCTCAGCAGCTAGGGCTGTGGACCCCAGCCAACTCAGCACAACAAAGGGTTAGGCCTGTGCTTCCCTCGGCCATGCCCAAACAATTCCCTGTTATGCCACCATCTTCCTGCTCTGTTTCCTTTAGATTGTCCAGTCTTTTGGGGAGACACAACTTTACCTTTCTGTGATGAAATTGACCCAAGGAGCCACATTCCCAAAATTGTTTGTTTACCTGGATTGCACTTTTTAAGAAACAACGGAATACACAGCAGCCATGAATGTCTGTTTCACCCGCAGCGGGTCTGAATAGGAGTACTGTTCCAATTGCACTGTTTTAGTTCCTTCTACTGAAAATAATGTTTTCATGTGGTCTGAATGTGACTTGAGAACAGGAGCACATCTCCCAGAGCCCCAGCGGCAGCGGGAAGGATGCTCCCACTGGTGCTGAGGGAGGAGGGGAGGGCAGACGTGGGAAGGGGGTAGGGGCTGGGGGTTCTGTGGGCAGGAGGACCAAGGAAGCTGCTCCTGAGCTCCAGTCACTCAACCATCCTCTGTGTTGTGTGAGAGGAGCCAGCAGCCCGGAGATGTTCTCGATGGGGGACAAAGGACAGAGAGACAGGACTTTGGGATGCTAAATAGTCTCTGAGTCATTCACAAGATGACAGTTTGTAGATGGGACATGGCCCACATTTTATTTCTTTCCACGATAGCCTTCCCATCTCTCTCCAGACCAACACATGGAAGCATCTCACATTTTGTGAGATTACCCTGCTTTTTAATATTTCTGACAGGTGTCCTGCGGGTCCTTCTGGAGTGGCAATCTGTCCCTTTCTTCTGTTATGCAAATGTGCTCACCCTATTTCAGTTGTCAGGGAGAGGATCAGAGATGAAAGATGTCCCTCCTAACCAAGCTCTTCTGTCACTGGTGGATTAAAAATACTGTGAAGCATCTAAAGGAACAGACAGGCCTCAGAGCTTGCTCCTGGTTGCAGGCGAAGCTGTTTCACGCTTTTTCTTGCACTCTTTGGTGTTTGCATTGCCTTCCTGAAGAGCCCCCCTCCCGCCTCTGTCGCTGAGGCTACAGTGGTGTTCCTTTGTATTCCTCAGCTCTCTGGCTTTTAATATCTGACCTTTGCCGAGACAGAGAGCGTTTGAGAAAGCTGGACTGTCGGAAGGAGGGGATGGATGGTGTGAGGCTGGCGTCAGTACGAAGTGGCTTATTGCCCACCGCGTCTGTACGGGGCTATCTTTTAAAGGAGATACCAAATTCAAATTGATTAGGCTATTTTCTCAGAGCCAAACCATATTTGTTTTTGCCTTTCAAGACGGAAGTGGGATTTTTAAGACTTATGGAAGTGCACGGAGGGTGGAAGGAGAGAGAGAAGTGCTGGCAGATCACCAGAGCATGAAGTTAATTACGTCTCTTGCACAAACCTGTCAATATTCTCCTTCTCACATTGAAATCGCACTCTGTCTTCTGCCCCGGTATTGATAATGTTAACCCCTCGTGACCCTTGAGAGAAGTAGGAGGCAGGGCTCTATTTTGGGAGAGTAATATAAATGCAAAAAATACAGGGCTAGAATGACAATCAAAACAAATCACTTTGAACAATTTGGTTGAATGGGAGGTTGTCCAGAAGGCCAGAAGCTTCTGACTCATCCTTGTTTTCTGCCGGGGAGACCCTCCTTGCATTGTGGTTATGGAGCCTCGGGCTGCAGGGGAAGCTTAATAACTCCCAGTCCAATCTCCTCTCCCCCAGTCAGTCCCTCCTCAGCAGTCATCTTCCTGGCTCTGCTTGGCCCCACCCAGGCCGGGGAAAGTTCTCTGCTCTTACAGCTGGCCTTCGCATTGAGAGGAGATCTGTCTTCCTCTAGCCACCACCCTTTGGGACTGATCTCGGGGCTTTGAGGAGATGAGGGGATTACTCATCCCTGGCAGCTTGTGACAACCAGACATCAAGTCAGAGCAGAATAGATGACCTTTTTACCTCTCTGGCTCCCAGGAGGACATGCCGATTCCTTGACCCTAAGCCCCCAACACACTGCTGTCCACAATGGAGTGGCTGACCTGCAACCAACACTTACCTCCTCTACCCCCTGCCATTCCCAGGGTGGGCCCTGGACCAGTGGCATCTGTATCACCTGAGGGCTTGTTAGCAATGAAGGATCCAGAGTTCTACCTCAGACCTACTGACCTGGAATCTGCATTTTGACAAGATCCACCTAGCAGATGATTCGTCTGCACATTTGCTGCACATCCTCACTTGCTCTTGTAGAACTCCAGCTGGTGGGGGCATGCTCATGCCATGTGCCTGGCTTGGGGTCCCAGAAAGTGGGTACACAGTTACCAGAGGATGTCCTCTTGAGGGGGTGGCCCTGGGGAGGAGCCCTGAGGTGTACCCCTAAGACGGGGACATACAACCATTCCCCTGGTACAGGCCCTCCAGCCTACTTGCAGGGAAGAAATTCAGCTCGATGCCTAAGAGAATTGTTAGATTCTGATAACTTTGTAAATTTCCCAGGTTTGTTGTTATTTTTTTCTATCTCTGTTTACTCCTATAATTTGTTTCAACAAAGATTATTAGTAGTATAATAACTGTATACTCTATAGTAGTATAAGTCAACACATTTAGGTGTCAGCTTCCCAAAGGTGGCAGGTCATCAGGGAATTGGCCAGTCCACTGTCACTCACAGCCGAGATTGCAGGGAAAGGAGCCCCCAGAGGCAGAAAAGATGGTGTTAGTGTGGTGAAAAGGAAAAGGGGAATCAGGAGCTGAAGAAAGGGAACTGGGGAGGCCCAGAGATGGCCAGCAACTAGCCATCGCCTCAGGGTTTAAGTGGCCTATGGGGTTGACACTCAGTTCCTCACCCAGAAACCTAGTGAGCTGCAGTGAACACGCAGCACAGGGCCCTTGGAAGGCAGCGTAGTGTAGTGGTGGAGAGCGTAGCGCTTACCAGCTGTGTGTCCTTGGTGACACCACTTAGCCTCTCAGTGTCTCCCTCTTCCATCTGTCAAATGTAGTTGGTAATAGTATTTACCTCACGAGAGCATTGAGAGGATCAATGAGAATGTATTTGTGGCGGTCGTGGTGTCTTCTTCCCAGCATCCATTCCACCCCAGCTGCTGAAAGCTCTCAACAGTGAATAGTAACCCCGTCTCCTCCATGGTGAATTGTTGGGAGTGGGTAGGCCTGAGCCAGTTTGGGCATCTCCTACTGGACACAAGCATGGAAACATGAAGTCCCTATTCTACAGCATTCTTCTAATGGCACCTGCAAAGTGTAGGGCAGAAAGACAGAAGGACCCTCGGGACTTGGCTGATACGGTTGAGCCTCTGCATGAATCAGTCCCGAAGGCTGCTGAACTCTGGACTCCAAGTTATGTGGTCTAATGCATTTAGTCCACTTGCCCAGGGCTTTATGACATCTGCAGCTGAAAGTATCCATGCTGATACAAAGCCACATATAAAGTGCTTAGTGCAGTGCCTAACACATAGCAAGCTCTTGAAAATTGTTAGCTATTGTTATTATTATTATTATACACAGTGTGCAAGACACATACAGACCTTTGCTGGAGACAGCATCAATCTGAAAGGGGTACAAAGAATGCATCTTTTTATAGGAGGTTGAAAAGCAATGTACAGTAATCTCCTTTCATTGTAACTAGGCAACAGGAATGATTTTTTTTCCCCCCACCTTTCACTTTGCTTGCAGGATAAAGAGGAAAATCACTAAGAAAACCAGCTGATTTGAATGAATTAGTGAACTCTGATCAGCAATAACTCCCAGGCCTTGCCCTAGCCCCTGTACAGATAGCTCCAGGCCCTCCCCTCTTCCCTGACCACACAATAGGAAGAATAACAGCATGCCAACCAGAGGACCAGGACTGGACCAAATGGTATCTTTTTTGTTTGTTTCTCTTCATTTTGAGAAGCTTTCAAAATATAGGAAAAAAAATACAAAGAACAATAGAACAAGAATTCATCTTCCCATGTTGTTTTTACTTCATTTAATAAAATAAAAATTACAGAAAAAACCTGAAGACTCTTTGACTAATCTCTTCTCTCCAGAGGCCACTTTCAACTTGGATTTGATTCATATTTTTTCAGCCAATTTTTATTCATGAATCCATTTACAGAATATATTTTTATCTGTTTTGAAAATTTACATACATAGTAAGTTATAGCTCTCAAACTTGCTCTTTGAGTATCATGTTTTGAGATTTATCCATGTTGACAGACATAGATCTAGTTCATTATTTTTACTCAGTGTAGTGTTTCAATGTATACATATAAAAGATTTCATTTGTTCATTATCTTGTTAAGGGACACTTGTTTTTTTTTTTCAAATTTTCACCATTATAAGTATGACAGCAATGAACATCCTTGTGTGAGACCCATACTTTAAGATCTCCTTCACAGTGAAATTTATAGCTTGAGTCTAATGCATAAAACATTTAACTCATCAACACATATTTATTAAGCCTAGTTAGTATTAGTGTCAAAAATCAGACCAGAGAATCTTAATTAACAGCCCCAGACTTGCGTGGGGATATGGTTTATAGTTTAAAGAATTGTCAGTGCAGTTAGGAGTAAATCTATATACCCAAGAAAACATACCTAATAATAATGCAAGGCAGGAGATGATAAGTATCAAATTAGAAGTATAGTTGGTGCTGTCAGAAATTTGAAAAAGATAAGTGTTTGAAGTGAAGTGATCAGAAAGCAGAATGTTCTTCTGGATATTGAAGGATGAGAAGAATTGCAACGGGCAAAAGTGAGGGGTGAGAGAAGCCGTGTTGCCTGCCTTCATTTCTCTTTGACTGCAAGTATCTGGGCATTCTGCCTCAGGCACACTAGGTTAGCAGTTGTTGCTAAGCTTTAAATTTGGGCTTAGAAAAAGAAGAGGCTTGGCTCACGCCTGTAATCCTAGCACTTGGGAGGCCGAGGTGGGAGGATCGTTTGAGTTCAGGAGTTCGAGACCAGCCTGAGCAAGAGCGAGACCCCATCTCTACTAAAAATAGAAAGAAATTATCTGGCCAACTAAAATATATATATAGAAAAAATCAGCCGGGCATGGTGGCGCATGCCTGTAGTCCCAGCTACTCGGGAAGCTGAGGCAGTAGGATTGCTTGAGCCCAGGAGTTTGAGGTTGCTGTGAGCTAGGAGGGCACCACAGCACTCTAGCCTGGGCAACAGAGTGAGACTCTGTCTCCAAAAAAAAAAAAAAGAAGAAGAGGCTGCTTGTAGGCCTTGGGCTTTACCCCAGTTCCAGCCTGGTTTACTAGTCAGTCCTGTAGAATGGTAGACAAGTTGACAGAGAAACGTGTAGAAGATAAAAGAAATTGATTTGAAAGTGTACATTTTTGGTCAGATTGTGATGAACATTGATATCAGATTATGGGTATTGATTGATTGCCAAGGACAATTAGGTGCCACTGAAAATTTTCGAACAATAGAATATGGGCTCAAGGAATGTTCTAGAAAGACCAGTCTGCATTACAGGGGAGTAAATTAAGAGGGTATGGAAGAAACCCAAATGTGTGATTAACTGAAATTCCATTTCTGGAAGTGGCAGTGGAAATAGATAAAAAAAAAAATAAGTGGGGGAATGACTATGTGAATTGTTAAGACTTGTTGAATAATGGTATTGAAGATGGTGATGGAAAGAAATATGATTTGGATGTTCTTAGGCTGGGTAATGATAATTAGCAAAAATCAAGAAAGAGATCTGAGATTCATTGCTATTGAGTTTGAGTCACTCACTTTCCATTAGGCTGTGAGAAATGTGAGCCTGGGGCTGGAGACAGTGGGGAGACATGTGGTAATGATGAATGAAAATGTACCTGCAATGTTACCTGGTCTTTTTACATAGTGCAATAAAAATGGCTACCCGTATGGAGTGTTGACTTTATGTCTGTCAGCCACTATGCTAAGCCTTTTACGTATATCGGTTCACTTAATCCTTACAGCAACTGTATGAAGTAAGCACTATTATTCTTTCACTTTTTCAGATGAAGAAACTGATGGTTTGAGAGTTTAAGTGCTTGGCCAAGGTCCCTAAGTGGTTGATCAGGGATGCAAACCCAGGTAGTCTGGCCTGAGAATGAGCTCCTAACTACTCCTCAAGACTCAGGCAGCCTTGTAAATTACACACAACAGTTATAACCATTGGAAAATTTACTGCTGCTGAATATCACTGTCTTCTCTGCATGATATTAAAAAGTAGGAATGCAAGGAAATGCAACTATTTAAAAGAATACTCAAACAAAATGATCCCTTCTTTTGATCAGTGCAGGCAATAAATAGTTGAAAGGGATTAGAAGTTATTTTGTAGGCCTTTTCATACTCTAAAGGCCATTAAAAGCTTTCTTTCTCCTTACAGGCCTGGGATGGATGAGATGGTGCCTTACAGTATACTCCATATACCTGTATTTTTCTGCCAAGGTCTGTTCATGTGCCTATTAGACTGTGAGACCCTATAGGGCTGGGTACATCCTGGTACCTCTTTAAGAATTTAATATAATGTTGTATTAAATAAAAGAATAAATAAATAACTGATCACTTATACATGTGCTATGGGATATCCCAAATCTTGGGTATGTGTCAGGGAAAGCTACCTATAGGTGATGACATTTTTTTTTTTTTTTGAGACAGAGTCTCACTTTGTTGCCTGGGCTAGAGTGAGTGTCGTGACATCAGCCTAGCTCACAGCAACCTCAAATTCCTGGGCTTAAGCGATCCTACTGCCTCAGCCTCCCAAGTAGCTGGGACTACAGGCATGCGCCACCATGCCCAGCTAATTTTTTCTATATATATTTTAGTTGGCCAGATAATTTCTTTCTATTTTTAGTAGAGATGGGGTCTTGCTCTTGCTCAGGCTGGTCTCAAACTCCTGACCTCGAGCGTTCCACCAGCCTAGGCCTCCCAAAGTGCTAGGAGTACAGGCGTGAGTCACTGTGCCCGGCCAGGTGATGACATTTGAACTGATTTTGAAGAATGAATTGGAGCTAGCTGGAATAACTAGGGCAAAGGGTTCCTGGGCTGAGGGACTAGCTTATGCAAGAAAAGTCATGGCAGGCAATGAAAGCAAAAATAGAAAAATGGGATCACATGCAACTGAAAACTTTCTGTACAGCAAAGGAAACAAATAACAGAGTGTAGAGACACCTACAAAATGGGAGAAAATATTTGCAAACCATGCATCTAATAAGGAGTTACTATCCAAAGTGTATAAGGAACTCAATGCAATAGAAAGAAAAGAAATAATCTAATCAAAATGGGTAAAAGACCTGAATAGACATTTCTCAAAAGAAGAATACAAATGGCAACAGGTATATGAAAAAGTGCTTAACATCACTAGTGATCAGGAAAATGCAGATTATAACCACAATGAAATATTACCTTACACCTATTAGAATGGCTATTACCAAAAGATGAAACATAACAAGTATTGGCGAAGATGTGAAGAAAAAAATATCCTTGTTCAGTGTTGGTAGGAATGTAAATTAGTACAGCCATTATGGAAGGCAGTATGGAGGGTCCTCAAAAATTTAAAAATAGAACGACCACATGATCCAGCAATCTCACTAATGGGTATACATGCAAAGGAAATGAAATCAGTGTGTTAAAGAGATATCTACACTCCCATGTTCATTGTAGCACTATTCATGTTAGCCAAGATTCAGAATCAAAGAAGGAAATTCTGCAATATGCGACAACGTGGATAAACCTGGAGGACATTATATTAAGTGAAACAAGCCAGGCACAGGAAGACAAACATCACATGATCTCCTTCCTATATAGAATCTAAAAAAAATTGATCTCATAGAAGTAGAGAGTAGAATAATGATGGCTACCAGGGGCGGGGGTGGGAGGGCAAGAGGGATTGGAAGATGTTCGTAAATGTATACAAAATTTCAGTTAGATAGGAAGAATAAGTTCAAGAGATCTATTGTAGAGCATGGTGAGTATAGTTAATAACAATGTATTATATTGTTGAAAATTGCTAAAACAATAGACTTCAAGTTCTCACATGTCAGTGATAAGTATGTGAGGTGATACATGTTAATTAGCTGGATTTAGCCATTCCACAATATATACATATTTCAAAACATTGTGTTGTACACTATAAATATATTTAATTTTTATTTGTCAATTGAGAGAGAGAGAGAGAGAGAGAGTGCATGACATATTTGGGGAGTTGTCAGTGTGGCTAGAGGAGAGAGTGCAAGGAGTGAGACAGGACATGAAACTGAAGAGGCATGCAGGAGCCATCTTGCAAAAGCTCTGTCTTGAGGGCAATGGTGAGCCATTGAAAACCTTTTTTTTCTCCCTCCTAGTGATACTTTTTCTTTTCTAGATTTATAAAAATTAAGGAATAGCATACATATGGGAAAGTGCATACATCTAAAGTTAGGGTGGCCAGCCATCCTGTTTTGCCCAGGGTAGCACTATTAGTTTTAAAACCAGACCAGTTCAGGTCATCCATGCTGAGTTGGTCATCCTATCTCAAGTGTGCTGCTCAATTTTTGTGTATGTGTATATACCATGTACCCACCACCCAAAGCAAGCCCCAGAAGGCTTCCTCATACCTCTTATCAGTCACTACATCTCTACTAAAGTAATCTCTTTTCCAAAATCTCTCATCATATATTAGTTTTGTCTCTTTTTGAACTTTATATAAATGGAATTATATAATATGTTCTCTTTTGAGTCTAGCTTTTTTTCACTCAACTTTATCCCTGTAGGATTCATCCTTGTTATTGCTATAGTTTGTTCCTTTTCATTGCTGTGTAATATTCTATCGCAAGAACATATCTCAATGTGTATATCCATTTATATGTTAATAGGTTGTTTAGATTGA
>CM052439.1:134143546-134164488 GCA_028533085.1 Varecia variegata
CTTTTCTCAAACTCTGCTTTGCCCGACAGTTCATCAGATTGTTTAATTAATTCTATGAACATTTGCTAAGTTTTTGCTCATTTACAGAATACTGTTCTAGGGTTTGAAACTGCAAACTAGAAATTTATGGTACTTTTTGAGGTGGAATTCGATGATACCTAACATGGGCATTTTCCCCCTTTGCTTCTACCCCAGAGTGTACATCCTCTGCAATGATTCCTGCTGACTTGCATAGAGGGAACAACAGGTTCCCGTGCCAAGGTGTGAGCTAACCCACACGGATGCTTCTACCGCACAGGGAATCACTGTGGGTTTGCTTTATTGTGCACTGACAAGAGGAGTGGAGGGAAGAAACATTTCACAAACTTTCCAAGTATGGGCAACAGCCACTGATTTGTAAGTTACAACTGCCACCTTTGAGGAGCAACAGGTTATTGGAATGAGTCCTTGTAACATAAAATGTCAGGCTAGGGACTCAGAGCAAGGGGAACAGTGGCTGAAGGAGGCTGCAGTTGCTAAGGTTATGTGCAACTAAGCTTGGCTAGAGTGGGAAGTAGGGAAGGCTTCCTGGTCCACTCAGCAATGCTGATGGTGATGCCAGCTCACCTGGCCCCATGGTGGAAGCAGACGCAGAGTAGCAGTTAGGGTCAAGCCTTGCATGTTGTTCCCCCTGCCATCAGCCATGCCAGCCTTCAAGGCCCAGTGTCCTCAGCACATGGACTCTGATTTCCCTATTAACCCTCCCACATGACCAACCTTTACTACTCCTCTTACCTCCCACTAAATAAGATGGTCTTCTGTCTCATTACTTACAGTCTCAGCTCTCTTTCCTATGTTGCTTCCTAGATACTCCAGGAAACTCAGCTTTGCTAGTGTATTATGGCTCTGGATTCCTCATTCATTCAACAATTATTGATTGCCTAATGTGTGCAGCTCTGTACTAGGCTCTGGACATACAGAGGTAAAAGACACAGCCTCTGCCTTCAAGGAACTCAGACTGGTGGAGAATAATAAAAATAAGCAACTAAATTATAATCAACTCAATTCTATGCACCAAACATTTACCAAATACCTATGGTTCAGGAGAGGTTTTAATAGAATACCTTACTTAACCCACATGAAGACCTTAATTGAGATTTCGGGCACGATGGAAACTATGCTAAAAATGTATGTAAAATGTACCCTAAACTACAAATATTTGCTAATATTATCATGCACACAAGTGGACCAAGTCAAAGCTACTGCTATTGCTCCAGCCTCTCAACTCCCTTAGGCATAGATAGACACAGTGAGGGGAGCACAGTGTCATCTGGGGCTCCAGGCGGCCCCTAGCAGCACATGAATGAATGTTTCTCTCCAGACTGTGCTATACTTTTCTGGCTCTACTGAAGCACTGGCTGGTGGTGACATGAAAGAAAGGCCATCTCAACCAGCCAAAAAGGAGTTAATTACTCCTGCCTTGTTTGTATCATTTCCTCTGCCCTTGATAGGGGAGAAGGAACACTCCTTCTAGCAGAGACTTGCCTTTGCCGGGGGGGTGCCCAGCTGGAAGCAAGAAGATGGATGAGGAGGTGGCCTTCAGCCCATCACGGCTAGCTATAAAGTGCAACGTATTAATGCTCTTTCATGACTTCTTCTGGAAGTCAAGGGGACTGCTGCCCTTGAGATCCCAGAGAGACTGGAAAGAGATCTGATTTGGGCCAATTCTCAGCCAAGCAAGATTCAGGACCACAAGTTCAATTACTGTCCTCTGCCACTCAGCAGGAAAACTTCCAGATCATGGCAGAAAACAAGAATTTGATCTGACAAGTCTAAAAGCTTTCACACAAGTTAATAGAACTTGGAATTATGGAGAGACTGAAAATAACTTTGGACTAAAGACTTTTTTTTCCATGACAGTTATTCTTATTTCCTTGCATTTCTGAAAATATCCAGAAAGCAGATCTCTGAAAGCCCTGCCGATTCACTTCTCCATATTACTGTGAAGAATTTTATTTTTTAAATTTTTTTTGGAGGGAGGAAGAATGTTATTTACCATTTTCTGAGACTTCCTGGGCCACTTTGTGTCGTCTAAGAAGCAGATGCCAATCAGAACAGAATAAGCAAAACGGAAACGTCTGTGAAGGGTCCGGGAGAGGGAGCAGGCGTGGGCAGGGAGAGCCTCCAGGTCCCTGTGCAGGGCTGAGAGCTGTGCAAGGCGAGGGAGCAAAGGAGAACTGGGTAGGGGAGGTTTAGAGCGCAGTGAAACTCTGATATAGCCTCAGCCAGACTCAGAGGGAAGCCCAGAGCAAAGATTTCCCATTAGAGGACTGCAAGGTGGGCAGATGTGGCCCCGCTGTAGCACCCCTGCCATGCCTGGCCACCGGATAGGGTAACTCCCAGACAGCAAGGCTTCAGCGTGAATGCTGCGTCAGATCCAGAGGTGCACAGCTGGGGGCTGCCTGGGAACCATTCTCCTCATAGCAGGTGCTCTTGAAGCCAGATCTGAGTGGGGTTACCTGCACGACTCCCTCATCCATTCTTCGTGCCACACGCATCCTTTTCTCCACGTGTGTTCAGCGAGCAGCTCCCCTCCAGCTCCTGGGGGCTTCTCCTTCTGAGGAGAAACTTGGAGACGTCAGGTGGGCAAACTGCAGTCCCCTTTCTGCAGTGGGTCCTTGTGTCCCTCCTCCACTGTCCATTCTAAATTCCTCCCCCCCCATAGGTCACCTCAGCAGGTCTTGATGGCTTGCTCAGTGGTATGACCCCAAACTCTCATTCCTAAGTGGTCTGAATCCCCACTACCACTGGGCAGAAAATACTGAAGGACGCCAAAGTGGCTCCACTGAGTCTCACACATATTCCTGCCTGTCCCGTTGTGTCAAGTCACCTCACCTCCTCCTGCTGACCAAGGACAATTGTCCCTGCCAAAATGATGACTCCACTACTCACCTGCTAGTCTTTGGACACCAGAGTATGCAGGTGGCAACCATAACCTGTAGTTCAGTGGGACCATTACCCCTGACAAGGATGTGCTCTCTTTAGAGACTAGAACCTCTAACCCTGCAAAGCCCAGAATTGGGGGGATGGAAAGCACTAAGTCCCTGCAGGTCACTGGGAGTGATGACAGTGAGTGGGACAGTTAACATACCCTGGGGCAAAACTAAATAAATATTGTCTGCGCCATGTAAATGCAAACTGTCTCTGGTCCTTCTTTTTGATTGGAATAGAAAAGAGTGCCAAATCAACAGCCACGTACCATGTATCCAAGACTTTATTAAACGGCTGTAGCAAAGATACTATGTTCAACACAAGACTGTAATCTGGCTGCTACTTACTGAGCTCATGGTAGTCTACGGCCCTTCTCCACCAGCCATCCTGTGTCTGCAGGGGCCAGAAGGATGAATTAGATGGAGATCTGATAAGAACCACTGTCCACCCTGCACCCTACAGATCTTAAACAGTGGCACCAATCTTCACCATTCATACTTCTCCCTCCCAAAAAATTTGAATGAAATATTGTTCTTATTTACTGTTTCATCCAGGAGGTCACCTTTAGAGGCTCCTATTTGCCTTTCCCCCTCTTCTAGCTCTTACCCACAGGCCAGGGGTCCAATGTGAGTGTTACTTCAAATACCAAGTATGAGTCCCTGGGACCTGTGAATCCACAGCAAGCCAGACTTGCCAGATCTCCATTCATAGTGAGCTATGGGGACATTTTGGATCTCCAGGTATTAATGTCAACTCAGACCCTGTGTCCAGTACTTGTTGAAGTGTCTGGGTATCCCTCTTTCCAAGTATACAGTCAACCAAGTAAGTGGCAACAGGTCCCTCTGAGGAAGGACAGAGGGAATCATTGTCGTGTATACCCGCCATGCCATTGCAGGGCCCTTCCTCCTAGGGACATGGCCACCTCTTTAGTCTATGGGTTCCAGATCAGAAAATTGGCTGAGGGCTGGTAACTGAGAAAATGATCATGACCTTTTATTGAGGCAACCTCCCTAACCCTCCTCCTCCTCTATTCTTACTTTTTTCTGATTGCATTAAGCAGCACCCTTGGCTTCCCATCTATTTGGCCATACCACATTAACCATCTCCACAATATCCTGTGTTCAAGCACCTTTGGCTGCCCCCTGACATTTCCAGTCATTATGGTAAAGGCAGGCCCCTGGCTTCTAGTGGTTAATGTGACAGCTGGTCTCTCTGACTTCAGGGCTCTGTTGCCCCCATTGCTGTCCACAAGCTCAGCTCTCCCCTGCCACCACTAAGCTTCACCAGCATGTTCCATGGTCCTAGTGCATGCTGTGTCTTCTGGCCTCTCCTATGCAATACAATCCTCAGGTGAGTCCTCTGACCCCACATAAAATACTGACTCCAACATTCTTTCCTGCACAAGTTGTTTTATTCCTTCCTCTATCATCTGCCAGGACAACTCAGGAAAGTCTACTTGCACAGTATAAGCTATTGCTTTCTTTAGGCTCCTAAGAGCCACCTTAGCCATGAATTTTCCCCATACTCCAAGGTTCTTGTCTGTGTCCTAATTTCACCTACTCAATGAATTCTTATTAACTCAGTATTAAATTCTGTTCCCCTTAATCAAACATCCTAAAAATCCAATCCCAAGTGTGCTCCCTTTCTTGTGTTGGTACATGCTATCTAATTTTTGCAGCTCTTTCTGGGTACAATCTCTCTCCTGCTTTATCAGGCCCGTCACGTCCCCAGTTGAGTTATGCTGGGATTTAACTCTAGCTATCGGCCTGGCAGCCAGGAGAGGTGGTGTAGGCAGTTACTGAGGGTGCATCTATTGCCCTGTAGGCAAGGGCTTCTGGAGTGTCTTCCCGCAAGGGGGAAGTACCCTCTAATAGGAGCGGGTGGGCTACCCTAGCAAGTACTGAAGGTGCAGGGGAGTCTACACAGCTAAAATTCTTGGGGCATTCATCACGGTCGCCATCTCAGTTTTCAGGGTTCTAGGTTTTCCCAACCAGGCCTCTGACATTAGCCTAGCAGTCCTATCTTGGCTGAGCATTTAAATGTCCTCTTTAACTACAATCATCCTCCCACTGCAGTAGTTAAGAGGCCCTCTGGTTCTCACACTTAGCCCTGAATTGTTTGTTAATTACCCTCAGTTTCTAATTATTCCTCTACAGGGTATCAATATAATATGATAATAACTGTCCTCGTAGCTATTGTTCCCACATATATTTAAAATGCCTGAACCATTGCACTGGCAAAAGCATTCTCCATTCTCCTCCATCCAGACATGTTTTCCAGGTCACCAGCAAGGTGAAATCTTCAGCAAGGGAGCCACCCCACCTTATTCCAGGGACTGTGTGTGTCCCACGCTTCACTCAGGATGAAATTCTCTTTGCCAGCGGTGCGGTGAGTGAGCTAGACCCCAAATCCACTTGAGTCCCCCGAGAGTGACAGCAAGGTGGAACTAGATGTGCTAGAGACTTACCAGGGAGATATCTGTGAAGGGAAGAATAAGCAGGAGTCGGTGGAAATTGCCTTCGGAACAGGATGCAGGTCAAAGGAGACAGCTAAGAAAGCAGGGAAGGTAGGAAAATCCCAGATGAAGAGCAGAGCTGAGAAGGTCTCAGTGAGGCAGAGGAGGAGCTCCAGAGCAAAGCTTGCCCATCACAGGAGTCCTGTGTCAACCAGGAATGGCATGAGTCTGGTGTCCCTGCTGTGCCCAGTCCCGGCTGGTGTCATGACCAGGGCCGTGGTGTCACACACAGCCTCAGTGTGAACTCTGCTGGACATCCAAATTTGTAGCTGCTAGAAGTTGTCTGCCAGCTACCCCCCTCCCAGCAGGTTCTCTTAAAAGGATATCTCAGCAGGGCACCCCCGTGGTGGATGCATCTCCCACAGAAGCAGGAAGCCAGACATCTGAATGTCAGCCTAGTGGCCAACCTCCAGTGGGGCAGAGGCTTGGAGAACTGAATGAGTTCCCACTGTTTATGTGGAAGCCTGAAGCCATAGATGAGGCCTTCCTTGGGACTTTTTCTGGGAGTAAGTTCTATATCAGTAGTGTCTCCTAATTTCCTTTGGCCCTGTCAGAATTCTTACTGCTGTCAGCTGAGCTTCTGCATGGAGAACAAGATTTTCCTGTCTGCCATCTCAACAGCTGTGGCTCAGAAATTCTCTAGGGATGCTGGGACCAAACCAGGTGGATTTGGAGATTCAAGGAGGTATTTTTACTCAGCGATCAAGAGGAACTGAATTCAAGCCCATAAAAGGGTTGCCTTGTTGCAATCAAATCTGACCAAAATATCTTTCTAAACACTTGATCTTGGGCTTCGCTTTAATTTTTAAACTGATCACATTATACATCCTCTCTCATAGGCTTGTCTTCAAAGACTAGAGGTCTAATTTGTTTGATTATGGAAGCAAACAAATGAAGGCTTAGAAATTGAAAGCAAGTAAATCAACTCAATTCTCCCTAGGAAGAGGCTGATGAAAGGGACTGCCTGGGCAATTAGCTCTAAACATCGCTGTGCAGGACAATGGATTTTTCGGGAAGCCCGTTTCAAGGGAGTTATAAATAAAACCTTCTGAAGACTAGAGCAAAGGGAAAATCAGAGTCTGTAGTAAGGCAGACAAACAAGGAGTGTAAAGGACCTGGCCAGGCAGTGCACCAACGAGATGTGTGTGGGCCTTGGAGAGCAGGCTCAGACCTCCTTCCAGCCAGCTGGAAGACTCTGGGCAGGTTGGTTGATGCCTATGAGCCTCCCTTTCCTTATTGATAAAATGAAGCAAGAAAAATGCTTCTTGTTTATTATGTAGTTAAAGAAATTAAGAAACAAAGCAGCATAGCATAATTGGTAAGAGCGAGTTTGGGAATCAGAAGCCCCAACTCTGCCCTAGCAGTTCCACCTTGATGAAGCTACTGAGTCTCAGCTGCTCAGCTTTATATTTACTCTTGAAAGTAGGGTGCATAAATTCTCCAACTTTTATTTTTTTCAAGATTGTTTTCACTACACTTTTTATTTTGATCTAAATTTGAGTATCAACTTGGCAATTTCTACCAGAAAAATGTACCTACTGGGATTTTAATAAGGATTATTTCTAATCTCTAGATTAAATTGGGGAGAAATTATAGCCTAACAATATTGGGTCTTATCCATGAATATGATGCATCTCTCTAATTCATTATGTCTTCTTCATTTGTTTCAGTGATGTTTTATAGTTTATACTAATAGTTTTTGGTATAGAGGTCTTGAATATCTTCTAATAAATTTATTCCTCTGTATTTTATGCTCCATAATGCTGGTGTAAATGTAAACTTTTATATTGCATTTTTCCCTTTTTATTCCTAATATACAGAAATACAATTAATTTTTATATACTGACCTTGTATCCTGTGACCTTGCTAAATTCACTTATTAGTTTTAATAGTTTTGGTGGATTCCTTTGAAATCAGATTATTTTTGTATACAACTATCTCATCTATGAATAAAGATAGTTTTACTTCTTTTTTTCCCAATTCTTCTGTCTTTTATTTCTTTATCATTCCTTTTTTCCCTGGCTAGGCTCTCCAGTACGATGTTGACTATAGGTGGTATATTTGAATATACGATCCTTGCCTTGTTACTGATCTAAGGGGGAAAATATTCAATCTTTTACTTTTATTATATCATATTAATTGTAGTTATTTTGTAGATGGCCTTAATCAGGTTGAGGAAGTTTTCTTTTGTGCCTAGGTTGTGGAGAGTTTTTACTTTTATCACGAATGAATGATGCATTTTGGTCAAATGCTTTTTCTGCATCTCTTGAGCCAATCATAATTTTTCTCCGTGATTCTGTTAATATCTGACTTACTTTTATCGATTCCCTAATATTGAGTCATCCTTGACTTCTTGAAACAACCCTCCACTTGACCCTGATGTATTATCCTCTTTATATATTACTTGATTCAAATTGCAATATTGGTAAGAATTTTTGCATCTATGTTTATAAGGGATATTAGTCTGTAATTTTCTTTTATGTTACCATCAACTTTTGATATCGTGGTTATGCTGATCCTATGAAATTAGTTGGGAAGCATCTCCTTCTGCTCTCCATTCTGAGTTTGTGTAGGATTGATATTATTTCTTGCTCAAATGTTGAATATAACTCACCAGTGAAACCATGCAGTCTGGCGTTTTCTTTGTGTGGAGATTTTTTTAAATTATAAATTCAGTTTCTGTAACAGACTTGCAACCATTCAGATTTTGTATTTCTTCTTGTGTTAAAGTTATATCTCTCAATAAATTTATCTATTCATCTAAATCACCACATTTATTGGCATTAAAATTCATTCATAAAACATTCTTCTTATTATTTCAATGTCTGTAGGAGCTGTAGTGATATCTTCTCTCATTCCTAATACTGTTAGTTTTCTCTCTTTTTTGCTTGATCCATCTTGCGTTGAGTTCATCAATTTCATCAATCTTTTTCAACAAAACAAACTTTAGCTTTGTTGATTTTACCAATTGTTTGTATGCTTATTATTTTATTGATTTGCACTGTTTTCATTATGTTTTTATATTCTACTTATTTTGGTTTAATTTGCTCTCCATGTCCTAGCTTTTCAGGTGAAAGTTTAGATAATTGATTTTTATATCTTTCTTGTTTTCTAGTATAAACATTTAATGCTATAAATTTCTCTCTAAGAATTTCTATGGTTCCATCCCACAAATTTTGACATGCTGTTTTCTCATTTACATCCAGTTCAAAATATTTTCTCATTTCCCTCATTATTTTCTCTGACCCAGGGGTTATTTAGAAAGCATGTTGCTCAATTTCCAAATAATGGAGGATTTTCATAAACATATTTTTGTTATTGATTTATAACTTAATTATGTTGTGGTGAGAGAACATATATATAATCATTTGAAATGTATTGAGACTTGTTTTATATTGCTAAGCACATTGTTCCATGGACACTTGAAAAGAATGTAAACTCTGTAATTGTTGGGTGAGTGTTTTATAAATATCAGTTAGATTATATTAGTTGACTAGGTTATTCAAATCTTTTATTTTGAAAGTCAGCAAACTTTTCCTATAAAAAACTAGAAAGTTAATATTTTCAGCTTTGAGGGCCATACACTCTCTACAGCAACTACTCAGCTCTGCTCCTGTAGTGCAAAACCAGCCATAAACAAATAGTATGGTCAGATTTGGCTGTATTTTTCAGAAGGCTGTAGTTTTCAAATTCTAGGTGTATATTAAGTTGCTGATTTTTAATCTACTTATTCTTTCAATTACTGAGTGTTAAAACCACTACCCATAATTATGGGTTTGTCTAGTTTTTAATTTAGTTATGTTGATTTTTTAACATTATAGAGTATCCCTTTTTATTCCTGTATTGCTTTTGGACTTGGAGTTTATTTTGTCTGATATTAATAAAGCCACATCAACTTTCTTATAATCAGTGTTTGTATAGTATAATTTTTTAAATTCTTCTGTTTCAACCTTTTGTGGCTTTATATTTAAAGTATATATCTTATAAACAACATACAAGTTAATCTTTCCTTTTTATTCAATCTGACAATCTCTTCATTTTAAGTGATGTACTTAAGTCATTTATATTTATGTTTATATTCATTTATATTTAGTTGATACGCTTAGGTTTAATTTATCAGTTTGCTACATCTTTTCTGTTTGTCCCTTCTTTCTTGGCTCCTTTGTTTTTCTTTCCTTGACTTCTCTTGAATTGATTGAGAATTTTTTTAATATATTTCATTTTACATCACCTATAGGCCTTTAAGCTATATGTCCTTGTTATATTGTTGGCGTTTGCTCTAGGAAATACAATGCACATAATTTAGTCTATCTTAAAATAATATTATATCACTTTGTATGTAATGAAAGACCTTATAACACCGCTAACTTGGGTTCTCTGAAAAGTAGACACCAAAAACAGATTAGATTAGAAAATCTATGAAGGGTAAAGGGGGAAGGAGCAGGAGGAGGTGGAGACATCTTTCAGGCTTCAGTGCAGGTTTGACACCTGTAAAAGGAAAGAGAAAGGAAAGAATTGTGTAAGTGGAATCTCAAATTGTTACAGAGTTCTAAGAAAGCCTAGATCAGACTGAAGAGGTGTTCATTAACAAAGGTTGTCTACTGGATGTGTCTGAAATTAGGCCAAAATGGATTGCCTGTAGTCCTCCCCAGGACGCTCAGGCATTGGCTGGCAGAAGCCAGGAAAAGAGTATGAAAAGTATAGTGGATACAAAGGGGCAATAGCTAGAAGTTGTCAGTCAACTGTGTTCCCCCCAACAGGCTCTCTTGAAGGAGATCTGAACGGCGTGCTTCCATGGCTGTTGCAGATTATCCTTTGGCTGCATAGATCCCCCCTCTGCATGTATGCTCAAGGAGCAACTCCTTCATGGTTCCTAGGGGCCTTTTCTTTCAGAAAAAAACTTAGAAGAGGGATATTAGTAGGATAATGACAGCTCCTATTGCTGCAGTTGATTGTGAAGTTGCAACTGATATGTATCTTCTCCCTCCTTCGCTATCCATTCTAAATTTTCCTTATCCTCAGCTAAGTTTTTCGCAGGTCTTGGTAGTTTACCTGTCGGTGTGACCCAAACCATCATCACTGAGGGGTTTGAGACTTCTCAAGCTAGATCACTACATATGCTCATTCACAATGAAAATTGGACAAGGGAATACCAGGAGGTACCCAAGTAGATCAGCTACTTCCACACACATTTTTCTCAGCCCCCCTTGGCTAAGAGTAGCCCAGCCTCCTTCTGCTGATCAGAGTCAATTACCCCTTCCAAAATAGTAATCCCTCTTTTTTTCCCCTGCTGGACTTTGGATATCAGGTAACCAATGTGCCCTGACAACAGCCATAGCTTACAGTCAACAGGAAATTTGATCTGTGTCCTGGCAAAAGTGCACCTTCTTTAGAGCCCAGGACCTCTGACTTTGCAATGGTGAGAGTTACGGGGATGGAAAACACAAAGTTCATCAGTGGGTCACTGGGTATAATGGCAAGTGGAGCCACTCCTACTTCCACTCCTTGGTTCCCACACTCATAAAGTCTTCCTACTGGGAACATAGCACCATAGAGTGGTCTCTGATTTAGTATACATACTGCATCCTATCCTGCCATTTATCATTGCAGAGTATTGGTTCTAAGCTGGTGCTTCAGTGTGCTTTCAGCTGGTCCTTCCTGTGTTCTGTGAGACTGCCTGCCACTGTATGGTACAATCCGTGGATTCCATGGTCAAGAACACTTTCCTACAAATCCTTTGCTATGAAGTGTGTCCCCTGGATAGCTATGTTGTGTGGGTTTCCATACTTGCATGTCAGGAATTCTGTAAGCCCCTGAATCATGAGGCTAGCTGAAGCTCTGCATGCAGAAAAGGCAAATCCATAACCAGAGTAGGTTTCCCTGTGAGGGAAACGGCTTGCTCTTCCAAGATGAAAGGATCCCAAAGTGTCTAACCTGCCACTAGTGGCCAGTTGGTCTCCTCTAACAATACTGGAATGTCAAAGGCTAAACATCGGTGGCTGCTGTCTGTTTGTACATTCGAAAGCAGCAGGAGTTAGATTGGCCTTGGCAAGTGGAAGTTCATGCTGTGCTTTCCTCTGTGCTACCAGTAGGCCCTTCCTGTGTTCTGTGAGGCTGCCTGCCACTGTGTACTGTACACTATGTGGTATAGTATATGGTACAACTAGCAGATTCCATGGTCAAGGGCCTATTCCCACGAATTGTTTGCAGTGAAATGGGTTCCCTGGACAGATGCCTCCATCTCTGCTACCATAGCAACTGTATTCATGTACCCATAATTCCAGTTCTGGGGTGGCAATGACGAAGGCTGGCTAATGTCAACTAACTGAATCATTTTGTTTACTTTATTCTTCAATGGTTCTGTTGAATGCTTTCTGGTGGGTGTTAAAGTGTAATAGAAAAATCACACATTGTTCCCACTCCCATGTGTCCATCCACAAGCCTCTATCCCACACAGCCTTGTCTCTGATCTTCCAGTTGTTTTCCTTCCAGACCTCTGAAACACTAGCCAGGCCACTGGACACTGTCCAGGAATCTACATACATATTTTTTCTTACCTTGGACTACTTCTCCTTCCACTCAAAGTGAATGGTCAGGGGTGTTACTTGCAGCTCCACCTCCTGGGAACATTTTCCCTTTTCACTGCCTTTCAAGGTCACCCTGAATGTGGATGTAATACAGCACTCTCTGTTTTCAGTGTACTTCCTCATACTGACTCAACCCAGCTGTACACCAAGTTCAAGCTTTTTCCTTCTCCCTCTGCTGATCATATGAGATCCTCCTGCAGCCATAGGTGTGAGCTGGGAGATGGGTGCTGGTGCAACCACAGACAGTGACATGGAAGTCTGGGCAATGTGTGCCCTCTGGTCCTGTGTAGGCTCAATCCTGTAACATTTCCATTTTACAACAGACCACTGCTGGGCCTGTGTAGCTTTGTGTTTTGGTAAGTCTGATAGATCCCAGATTAGAATGGATAGTTCCAGGTGCAGGGTCATTGTGCTCCAAATTACCAAGCATTCTATCTCTACCAGAGCCCAGTATCAAGCCAAGAGCTGTTTTTCAAGAGGCATATAATTCTCTGCAACAAATGGTCTGACCTTGCTTCAGAACCCCAGAGGCCTGTGCTGTTGTTCTCTCACAGAGGCTTGCCATAATTCCGTATTTTCCACCACTGATAGCTCCAACACCATAGAGCCTGACAGGTGTTGTATGGCCTTGAATAGTAAGTGTTATAGACTGAATATTTGTATCCCCCGCCAGAATTCATATGTTGAAATCCTAACCCCCAATGTGATAAATATTAGGAGGAGCGGCCGGGCGTGGTGGCTCACACCTGTAATCCTAGCACTTGGGAGGCCGAGGCGGGTGGATCGCTTGAGGCCAGGAGTTCAAGACCAGCCTGAGCAAGAGCAAGACCCCATCTCTACTAAAAATAGAAAGAAATTATCTGGCCAACTAAAAATATATATAGAAAAAATTTAGCCGGGCAAGGTGGCACATGCCTGTAGTCCCAGCTACTCGAGAGGCTGAGGCAGTAGGATCACTTAAGCCCAGGAGTTTCAGGTTGCTGTGAGCTAGGCTGATGCCACGGCACTCACTCTAGCCCGGGCAACAAAAGCGAGAGACTCTGTCTCAAAAAAAAAAAAAAAAATTAGGAGGAGAGGGTCTTTGGGAGGTAATTAGATCATGAGAGTGGTGCCGTCGTGAATGGGATTAATGCCCTTATAAAAAGAGACACTAGAGCTTTCTCTTGCTCTCTGCTCTCTGCCATGTAAGGCTATTAGAAGAATAGCCATCTATAAACCAGGAAGCAGGCCTTCACCAGACACCAGATCTATTGCTGCCTTGATCTTGGACTTCCCGACTCTAGAACTGCAAGACATAAATGTGTATTGCTTAAACCACCCAGTCTACGGTAATTTGTTATAGCAGCCTGAACTGACTACGACAGCAAGGCTGCTGTCACAGCCTTGCAGAGCTCTTTCCTAGTCTGGGCACCACACAAGACTGGCAGCCTTCTGTGCCTCTAGGTATACAGGCCAGAACAATATTCCTACATGCAGAATATGTTGTCTCTAGAACTTAGAGTGACTTGCCAGGCACTGTGCTTTCTTCTTTGTGGTAAGAGATTCAAGATGCAATCTTTTTTTTTTTTTTTTTCTTTTACTTTGGTGGAGATATCTTAGCACGTCCCTGACCACCAAGTCCCTAAAAACGTCACTAAAGTGGCAGGTTCATGAATCCTCATAGGGTTTTTCTCCCACAGTCTGGAGCTCATTGTTTTTAAATGGACTTCAATATAATACCTCCTCCTATTCATTTTTCTCGATCAGCATGATGTAATGGATTAATGTGATGTTCTACAGGATGTTCAGACAGTCTGGATCTCTTTGGAATATATTATAACAGAGGGCAGGAAAGTTAACAGCGTTAGAGCAAAATTGTAAATGAATACTCATTGTCCATTCCACATAAATATGAACTATTTCTAATCTTCTTTCTGATCAGAATGGAAAAGAACACATTCACAAAAGCATTAACTTTATACCACGTGTCTGAGGCCTTATTTATCAATCTGCTCTAGCAAGGGTTCCCAAGTATAGCACAGCAACTGCAATTAAGGTGCCTACATATTTGAGCTTGCAGTAGTCACTGTCATTCTCCAAGACTGATCTGGTTTCTGCAGGGGCCAGACTGGTTAATTAAATGGACATATAATAATTATCACCTCTGCATCTTCTATGCATCTTCAATGGTAGCACTATTCTCTGACATCTCCTTGTGAAATATATTTTTAAATTTTATATTTTGGCTGGGAGAGGCAGTTTCAAAAGTTGCCACTTCAGCCAAGCACAGTGGCTGACATCTGTAATCCTAGCACTTAGGAAGGCCAAGGCGGGAGGATCACTTGAGGCCAGGAGTTCGAGACCAGCCTGGGCAACATAGCAAGATCCTGTCTCTAAAAAAAATAAATTAGTCAGGCATGGTGGTGCCTACTCTGGAGGCTGAGGCAGGAGAATCACTTGAGGCCAGGAGTTCAAGGTTATAGTGAGCTATGATCATGCCACTGCGTTCCAGTGTGGGCAACAGAGTGAGACCCTGTCTCTTAAAAAAAAAAAAAAAAAGAAAGAAGAAGAAGAAGTTTCCACTTGGCCTTCCCCACTATGACAGCTCTTATCTCATAGGCCAAGGAGTCAATGCCAGGTATGTCAATACCAATTACACACACAGGGATTGGGGAAATGACCAATGATATCATCTCAAAAAATCAAAAACCAGAGAAACCAAATAAGTAAATGTTTAAGGGATATATACATTTATATATAAAACTGTCAAATTTATATATATATTTTAAGGAATATATATATATAGATAGATAGATAGATAAAATAGGTAGTAAAATGGTAAAAGAAAACAAGGGAATGATTAACACAAAACTCAGGACACCGGTTATCTCTGGTGGGAAGGGGGGTATTGATAGAGGGAGATGGGATCCTCTAAGTTCCTGGAAATGTTCTCTTTCTTATGTCTGAGTGGTGGGTACATCCCAATTTGATTTTTAAATTATTTTTTTGTTAAATTGTGTATATTTGTCTTATACATTCTTTCAATATGGGGTAACTGGAGCTTTCCTACACTGATGGTGGGAATGTAAAATCATATGTCCATTTGGGAAAACAGTTTGGCAGTTTCTTAAAATGTTAAACCTACCACATGACGCAGCCACTCTACTCTTAGGTATATACCCACGAGAAACGAAGGCACGTATCCATACAAAGATTCGTAAATGAATGTTCAAAGCAGCTTTATCTGCAATAAGCAACTGGAAACAATCCAAATGTCCCCCACAGGTGAATGGATAAACAAATTGTGGCACAGCCATACATTGGGACACTACTCAGCAATAAAATGCAATGAACTACTGATACTGATAACATATTTGGATAAATCTCAAAACAATGACACTGAGTGAAGGAAGCCAGATGAAAAAGAGTACATATTGTATAATCCCATTTATATAAAATTCAAGAAAATGGAAGCTAATCTATAGTGACAGCAGTTCAGTGGTTGCCTGTAGGGGAGAGGTAGGATGGATTACCAAAGGGCACGAGAGAACTTTCGAGAGGGAAGGACTGTTTATTATCTTGGCTGTGGTGATGGTTTCTCCACTGTGTTTGTACATTCAATCGTATACTTCAAATGTGTGCAGTTTATTGTATGCTAATTACATATTAATAAAGTGGTATGTAGAATATATGGTATACATAATTTCAGATAGTGGGAAATGTTAGGAAGGAAATAAAGTAGGACACACGATAGGGACTCGTAGGATGTGCTGCCGTAGATAGGATGGTCAGGGAAGGCCTCTCTGAGCAGGTATCTTTTCCAGTTTAATATCTGTGGCCAGACTGCCTTCCAAAAAAACTGTAACAATTCACATTTCCACCAGTTATGAATGAGGGTCACTTTTGCCCCTGTCTCCCTGCTAGCAGCAAGTACACATCTCTATTTTTTGAGGGGGAGGGGCAACATACCTCTATTGTTTTGCTGGTCTGGTGAGAGATGTCCTTTCTCAACACATGTGATTAACCTTGTTCTTTACATCAGTCTAAGGTAGGAATCTATTTATTATTAATCCAGAGAGGCACTCTTCTGAATCTAAATGTTCAAGTTTCTGCAGGGGCTGCCCAGCCAAGGCGTGCAGACTTGCAGGGTTCAGATGGAGTCTGCAGGGCACCCCTTTCTCCACATGCTTCTCAGCACTGGCCCAACAGTCAGGGTCAACATCTCCTGCCTCTTTCTGTTTAGCAGACCTTCGAGCAAGACAGTTTGGGCTTTGAAGAGGCTCTGAGCAGGTGAGAGAAAGATGGCTGCTTCCTTCTCTGCAATCCTGTGGCAGGAGATTTACCCCATTTTTCCACAGACAGAAAAAGTTTTCAAGAGGCTGGGAAACAGGCTGGTTTAATTTAGAAAGCACCTTTACAGAGACAGTAATTAAACTTTGAAATGTTGCTTTCCTGATGGAATATTCTCCAGCACATTTTCTTTGATTCAGAGCTAATAAAAATCAACAGCAATGTGTTTGGGAGAAGGGCAGCTGAAGCTGAGTGATGAGGGAGGAGGGCATGTGAATTGGGTAGGAGAGAAGGATGCCAGTCATTTTAGCCTACAAAAGGGCTGCATGGCATGGTGGATAAAGGAGATATGCATGTCACTGTGCACACCCCTGATGCTAGGAGACAATTGCGGACACTGCTCTAGCCAGAATATGACAGTCTTGGCTCAGAGGGGCCAATCCCACCAGAGGGCTCTTGTTCCATCTCCTTCCTGCCTCCTTGTGTTGAGGACAGCAGGATTGCCGTGGCAATGGGAGCAAAATGTGAGAAGGAAGAAGGGAGCTGCCTGTGAAAAATAGAACAATCAGTTATTCTACCACTGCTTTCTACCAAACCATTATCTCCCCTGGAGAGTCCAGAATTCTGCATTTAACTAACAAAATAAATCTTTTTGCTGCTCAGACACCTCCAGATTCATTGGTATCAGTGAGATTGAACCCTCTCAGCAAATGTAAACATTGCATCTGTTGTCTGGTTGACATTCAGAACCAGCGTTAAGTCCTGTGGCCATTGTATGGTGCTATTAATTTACCATCTGTCCTCATTGTAAAGACAAGCATATTTTTACCATGGCCCCATCTCACCACAATGAAGTCTCTGGAAGATCAGCAAAACATTTCAAGATTTAAACTTGCATGTGTGCCATGAGGCAAGGTGTGGGGCAATGACTCCAGCTGCTAAAGCGGAATGTGCAATGATTATACTTAATAGACTTTATTTTTCACACCGCCTGAGCTGCCCCTGGTGACAAGCTAGCTACTTAAGGAGATATTTGAACTCTGCTATTCACATTGTGTTTCTTAGGCCTTTGTCTACACTGTGTCCTCATCCGAAACGTGCTTCTCTCTCTCTGTTCAAGCAGTCATCCATTAGCAGATTATATATTTTTTATCTGACATTTATAGAATCCCCTCCACATGTCAGACACTGTAAGCATTTAGGTTACAAGCTATAATACAAATAGTCCATATCATGGAGAATCTGAGAGCTTAGTGGAGAAGAATCAAAGATACACACACACACACACACACACACACACACACAATGGTTAATAATATGGGCTTTGGCATCAAATGACTTGGGTTCATATCCCATCTCTGGTACTTCCTACTTGCGTGACCTTGACTAAGTCATTTAATCTTTCTAAGCTTCAAATTCTCATCTGCAAAATGGAAATTCATTTATCTAACAAATATTTAGTGAGGGCTCACATTGTGCCCAGCACAGACTAGGTGCTAGGAATGTAGCTCTGGTCCAGCCAGACAAAATCCCTCCCAAGTGCAGCTAGCATTCAGATATTAACAAATGGATTAAAAATTAAACAACAGATACATAATATGTCAGGTAGTGATAAGTGCTATGAAGAAAAATTGAGCAAGGAAAGAGGATAATAAATGGAGGAAGATGCTATTTTTGATAGGTCAGGGAATACCTCTCTGAAGAGGCAGCGCTGGGTAGAGGTCTGAGTAAGGTGACAGAGGGTTGTTGTAACAACCTGGGAAAAGAGTTTCTAGGCAGGCCCTGAGATGAGAGCACACCTGGCTTGGCCGACTAGTAGCAAGGGGACCAGGGTGGTTGGAGAGTGCAGGGTCACCAAAAAAATGAAACGAAATGGGGCATTTGGAAAGAGGTGAGAAGTGAGACCCACAGAATTGAACAAAAGGTCAAGTTAAGCTAGCAGAGGGTCTCCCATTGTCACACATGCCAGCAATTGCCCTGACTCTCCCCTGAGCAACCTGGCTCCTCTCTAACCCCAACAACGAGAGGTTCTGATAGCTGTTGTTCTGCCATGGAAATTTTTGTGATAAACCTTGGAGTCTTACAAATCTCCTAGATTGGTGTTCAGAAAGAAAAGAAGATGCTATAACTAACTGAAAGAAGCTGAACTCCAGAACAAAAGACCAGCTTGAAATTGAAATCTTTCCCACAATACTCCCTGAGCTTTTCTACTGTGTGAAATAGCCATAAACACTGCCTGAAATTCTACTGGTTAAAGATGCATGTGTATCACTATCTGCTTGCCTTCAAAAAGAAAAAAACTCTCCAGGTGTTACTAGAAATGTTAGCTAGTCATTTGCCCATTAGTATAATTTAGTTTGTGCACTTTTCTTTCTAGCGTCTAGCTGAGATCATTTGCTGTAGGTGAAAGAGTGTTTCAACTAAGGATGAAAAGTTAACAAGTGACTCTATGTTTCTTCACGTATTTTGTTCTACTACTTTATATTCCTGCTATTTCAGAAAAAAGATTTGAGGCAGCAAATATTTTTGAATTTTGAGGATTTTGTGGAATAAGATGGACTGATTCTGCTCTCCCCTCTCCCTCTCATACACACACATAAAGTAGTGATGTTTTCTATAGCTGAAGATATAGCTGGAACATGGTTGGAAGGTTAGAAACATTGAATTAAAATGACCCCTGAGAACATAGAAATTAAATTGTTTCCTGCTAGTTACAGCGCAAAATCCATATATGTTGGATCAGAACAGAGCACTACTACATTAACTTTAAAAATTCAGAATGGCTCCCAGGCCTACCAATTTTGGCTCTGATCTGAGTGAGGATATCACCACAGTTAGAGCAAGAATGTGTGTGGCAAAAAGCCAGGATGCTTGGGAAAGGGAGAGTGAAAGAAGCAAGTCCTGAGCCCTGATTATGCACTGAGTGCCCAAAGGAGAGAATAGTGGGGTCTAAAACTGTCCTGGCCAGGCTTGCGACAGTAGATGCCCTGATCTAAATGAGGCTCACACACAGCTGTCTGATTGCACTCCATCTTCTCTTGTAGACTTGCTTCCAAGAACGAAAGGCACTGGTAGCAACAGGCTTATCTAGGAGGCTTGATAGCCGTCGGGTTGGTGAGTAACTGCCATTCTGATTGGCACATCAAGCTGCTGTGAGTTTGCTTAACAAGGGTCAGACCCTGAACTCCAATCATTTCTGACTCTAAGGCCACAAGAGGCTGTGTGCCTAAGATATGATCATTATGAACTGTGGCCCAGGACTAGAACTGTGTTAATAAAGAGAGGGAGAAAAATTCCCTCTCCTCCAACTTCTCCTCCTGTCCTCCCCTCCCCTGCCCCACCACAACCCTCTCTTCTGCATCCACATATATTCTGTTCCTAGATCCCTCAATTGTGCTACAATTCAGCTACATTATGGATTAAGTGGCTTCTGGGGGTTATCTTGATACCTCACCCCCACGTTTGTTTCTATGAGAAAAAAACATTGTTGATTCCAATGGCTAATTCTCAAATGAATTTTGGACCATGATCCAGTTACAAGTTGGGGACATTTTGTTCCTGTAAATTGTTCTTTCTAGCCAGTGTCTGGAAGCTGGCTGGCAAATGCACTTAGTAAATCACTCCCAGTGGTTTGGGAAAGGACAGAGAAGGTTCTAGAAGAGATGAGTCAGGCTGGGGGTGGGCAGCATAGAGGGAAAGGAACAAAGAGCCAAGCAATATTCTGAAAACAGAATTTGTACCCAGCCAGAAATAACTGTCTGATCAGGCCTAGCTACAGGCTTTGTAAAATGATGAAGCAAATATTAACAGAGAAATCTTTAAAAGCCTCTCTCGGTGAAGATAGCAGTCTTCTTGGTGATAAGCTGGTGGGTTTATAAATAACACATTCTGCCAGGCAATCTTAATAAGGCCTCTTTCTCCCCTTCAGAGTAGGAGAGCTGGGGATTGAAGCTTTATATCTCGACAAGAATTTAGCACTTGATGCAAGGACCCTCTGACCTGTACTTGCCAAATAGCTTGGGATGAACATGGGGGTGTCACACTGACTCTAAAATGCCCAAAGGACATTCTAAGAAAACAAAAGGACAATGATCACCTTACTTCCAAGCCCCTCACTGGAAATGGTGGGCTGGGGTAGGGCCAGCTGAATACTCAGGGGGCTCCTCCCTTTACCTAACCAGTGTGCGCGTGTGTGTGGGCTTCTCAGCAGTGCAGGGAGCTCCGGTGAACCAGAAAAGAGAGAGTCGGTACAATGTTGTTGCCATAATCCTTCTATTCTGAAATTAAGCACGTAGGTCCTTTCCAAAGGGATGATAACAGCAGTTCTGTCAGAGAGCCATGATTGTACATATCGAAATTTGTATTTGTTCATTCATTCATTCAACAAACATCTATTAGTTGTCCACTGTGTCCCAGGTGGCAACAGAAGGCTGAAACTGCTGGTCTAGGAGAGGCAACAGAAGGTACACAGTTGCAATCTTGTAGGGCAAGGGAGTGTGCCCGAGGGACTTTGAAAGTACAGAGGACGGGCATAGAAGGGAGGTGGAAACAGAGATGGCCTCCACCAAGTTCAGCTCCCAACTGCTTAATCATTTACACAG
>CM052439.1:134164988-134195554 GCA_028533085.1 Varecia variegata
CAAACACTGACAGATCATTGTCTGATATATTCATCCTGGGAACAAGGCTCATATCATGTTGTTAAAGGGGTTCATTTTGCATAGAATATGTGTCTAACTTTAAAAGGAGCTGGTCCCTTTAAATATCTGATTACTGAGTCCTGCTAAATCATTCACACACAGAAAGCCTTGGGGGATGGGGAAAGGGAAGTGACAGTGTATTTGAAAATAGCTAAGGGATAGTGACATCAAATACTTCCAGTATAAAAGGCAGAGGGACACCAGCTGCAGGAGATTTAGAGGTGGAAGGAAGGGAACTGGAGCATGTTTATGTTTTGTAGAATGCAATTTGCTCTAGAAATGGAAATTATTCCAGGAAGGTCAGAGAAAAGAGGTTGCTGTGGATGGAAAGGACAGGGCTGAGCAGAAACCTCTCAACCCAAAAAAGAATCAGATCAGATAAATTAATGACACTGTGCTCCAAGTAACTTATCAAGTGCAATCTGCATAGTGTTTATGCCCCAAAGCTTTGCCCCTTCAAAATGGCTGAGAAGGTCAAAGCAGAGATATCACAAATTAAAGAACTACATAGTATGTCTTTTTATTGTATACTTGTATTTTCTGTTTCAGTTGCAGTTGCTATTTATTTGTTCTTTTTTTAAATTGAGGTATAAAATACAAAAAAGGTGAAATGTGTAAAGTACACTAATTATACACACACACACACACATATATATATATGCACATGTGAAAGTTTATTAAGCCAATGTAACCAACATCCAGATCAAGATACAAAACATTTCCAACATCTCAGAAAGCTCCCAGGTGATCCCCACCAACCTCCACCAAAAGTAAAGCCTATTCTTTCTTACAATACCATAAGTTCATTTTGCCTGTCCCTGATAAATGATATAAGTGAAGTCAGAGAGCATATATGCTTTTGGTTTTGGATTTTCTTCATTCAACATAACATCTGTAGGTTAATTTATCCACATATTGTGTATATCAGTAGTTTGTCCTTTTCGATGTCAGTTTCATATTCCATTGTATGACTATATGCCTAATTTACCTATTCTCCTATTGATAGACATTTGCATTGTTTCCAGGTTGGGGCTATTATGAATAAAGTTTCTATGAAAATTATTATGTAGTTTTTTTTGTGGACAAGTGTACTCATTTCTTTTCCATATATACCTAAGAGTGGAAAGTCTGAGTCAATCCAGTCATACACTGAGTGTATGTTTAGCTTTAGTTGATACTCTTGATGGACACTGTAACATGTCCCTTAGATTCCCCTTCACAGCAGTTCCCCTAGCTGCGGGACTGGTGCCGGCCATCTGCCCTCTTTGGGAATTGCTTCGACTGAAGAAATTGCTTCTCCTTCAGCTCATTCCTATGGTCACACGGGAAATCCCTTATGACTAGATGGCAGAGGAGGAAAAACCCTAAGTTCAGCTTGTGGATGGGCTCGTTTGGATTTGAGCATAAGCCCAAAATGGATGATGGTTCACACTCACAGGTAAACCTGGAGACGGGGGTAAGGGGAGATCCTCTCACTGAGCAGAGCTTTGCGCAGTGAATCCGGTCTCACCTAACATGACTCCCAATGATGTATTGAGAGATGTTGTGCTTCCCATCTCTGCAACTCTGAGCTCTGCAGGTTTAAAGGTTCTAGCTCCTAGAAGGAGAACCCTTCCACTAGGGGACCCAGTAAGAGTACCATTGAACTATGGCTGCTTCATAGGCAAGAGACCAGCTGGCAAGAAAGGAACCACTAAACTGGCAAGAATAATGGACCCAGATACTCAGGAGGAGGGCAGGAAGGAATATAATTGACACCGATGTGATCCATTTGGGTACCTCCTAATACTCCTGTGCCCAGTTTTGGTGACAAAAGCACAAGTACAGCAATCCTGGCAGGAGAAGGACAAGAAAACCAGGAACTTGGCTCTCTTGGAAGTGAGGGTCTGGATCACATCATCAGATAAGCCACTGATACCCCAGAGGACCTAACTGAGGGTGCAGGAAATCTAGATTGAGTAGTAAAGGATGGGGAAGATGATTGTAGTTCCAGCTGAGAGATCAGAGACTACCGTTTGTTCAAGGAGAGTTCCATCAGGATTTTGGAGGAGGTGCTCACCAAAATTTCATGAAGTGAATCCAATTAGTACAAGGGGTAGACTGTAAAGGAGCTATGAGGTGTTACACGCGTCTCCCTTCAGGACTGAAGCCTATTTTCCTAGCTGTTAGGAGTGCCGCCAGAAGAACAGCCCTCTACAGGAATTGCTTTGGCTCAGGACAGGTGCCTCACCCAAGGTCACATCTCCTTCCCAGCCCAGCCCACATGCAGTGACTGATCCACATGGAGGCATAAAACCTAGTCCCCAGCTCAGAACAACTCTGAATGGCCATTCTAGCATTAGAGCCCCTTGTAAGGGAAGCTGAGTTCTTTCCTGAGACTTCCTCATAGATCAACTTTTCCCTCTGCCCAATTCTTCTTCCTTCTCTTCCTTTTCCTTTCTTTTCCCAAGTCCCCAAAGTACTCCCTAATAAACTTCCTACATTTTAATCTTCATTACAGAACTTACTTCATGGAGAATTCAACCTCCAGAGTTTTCCAACGTGGCTGACCTACTTTACACTCCCATCTGCAACAGACAGAAATTCCAATTACACTATATCCTCATCAAACTTGATATTGTCACCCTTTAATTCTAGCCATTCTGATGGGTATGCAGTAATATCTCATTGTGGTTTTAATTGCCATTTCCCTGATGACTAATGATGTTGAGCACATTTTCAAATGCTCATTGGACATCTGCATATTCTCCTTTGCCCATTTTTATTGATTTGTCTTTCTCTTATTAATTTATAGGAATTCTTTACATATTTGGATATGAGCCCTTTGTCAGATAAATGTATTGCAAAATATTTTCCCAGCCCATGGCTTGCCTTTTCTTCACCTTCCTAATCACAGTATGCTTGTTTTTTTTCTTTTTCACTTCTTATTTTGAAATAATTATAGATTCACAGGACATTGCAAAGATAGTACAGAGAGGTCACCCAGTTTCTCTCAATGGTTACATAACTATAGTACAATATCAAATCCAGGAAATTGACATTGGTACAATGTGTGTATAGTTCTACGCCACTTTATCTCGTGCGTACCACTGTGGTCAAGGTACAGAACTACTCCATCACCACAAGGATCTCCTCCATTCTGTCCCTTTACAGGCACACTCATCCCCTTCCCCAATCCCCCACCATCTGTAACCTCTGGCAATCACCAATCTGTCCTCTATCTCTATAATTTAGTTATTTCAATAATGTTACATAAATGGAATTATACAGTACGTGATCTTTTGAGACTGGCTTTTCTTCACTCAGCATAATGCCCTAGAGGTCCATCCAAGCCTTTTTCAAACATGTAGAAAATTGTGTTATTTATGCTACTTTACATTATTTATCTATCTATGTTTGATAAGGGAATTAACCAGTTTGTTTTCTTACTATAAATAGATTCTTATGTTTCATATAAAAACACTGAAGTGATAATTCCTCAGGTCTTAAATGTCCAGGCCTAGGTGCCAGACATACTGGCCATGAAGGAGGCCCACACGCTACCCACATCTGTGGGCCAGAGAGAGAGACACCACATACTCACGTCCACAAGTCCTGATCTTGGCCTCCATCCTTGCCTGTGCTCCACAGGGCCCCTGCATTCATAGTATGTACATGGAATATGGAATTGGCCTGATCATAGCTCACTGTGACCTTGAATTCCTGGCCTCAAGTGATCGTCCTGCCTCAGCCTCCCAAAGTGTTGGGATTACAGGCTTGAGCCACTGCACCTGGCTGAGTAAGGATTTTCAATAGAACTGAAACTTCTCTTTTTATTTTTCAAGGATGGTGAGAAAAACGAATGACTCATTTCGCTTTTAAGAATGATGAAACACAAGTTTCAAAATGGGGCATATTAAGAGCCTCATTTGTTCTTATAACTTTCAGGAGAAATAAGAAAATCTCTGAATGCAAAAGTGCATTCAGTTTAGTGCAGAAGACAACATTTCTCTGAAGCCTAATGTCTCTCTCTGCCCTCCATGCCTCTGCAGCTCTGTCTTCCAGGGCACCATGTCCTCGCACCTTCTCTGAGGTGTCTGCCATGAGCGCTAAATCTTGAGCTTGGTTCTGTGGCTGTGCATGCTAATCCACAGCCTGCAAAACATCTCTGCCTTTCACTTTGAAAGGGACAAACTCGGTGGTGTTTTATTTCAATTGATTCTCTTTGTATTTAGCTGTATATTACAATATCACAGAAGTTCACCAAAACAGGAAGTGGCTGCTGCCTTTCCTCTCTCAGTCAGAGCATCGGAAGTGAAGGGGAAGAGGAGCTGAGGGGTTTTTTGAGGTGCATGGTAAGTATGCAAGAAACAGAATATTTCTAGGTTAGCTTGTGTAGAGGTGGGGCTCAACTGGGAGATTGCACATTGCACAGTAATGGAGAGAGCATCTCAGGAACTTCCCAGAACAACACGTGCCTTGGGACCAAGCTTCATGGACAGTGGAGCTGGAGGGCAGTTTGTCAGTAATCCTTCCACCATTACCTTCAAGTTACATCCATAATCTAACCCCTTTTTACTGCCTCTACCACTTCCATCCTCACCAGAGCCATCGTCCTCTCTCTCCTGGATTACTGCAATGGCTTCCTTGTGCTACCCTCCTCCCCGCTCCCAATAAGCCAGATCCTTTTAGAACGTGGTATCATTCCTTCAGTGAATATCCTTCAGTGGCTTCCTGTCTCACTCAGAATACAACCCCAGCAGTTCCTCTGGCCTACAAGCATCTATTTATCCCCCTGCCCACCTCTGCTAGCATTCTCCCCCATGCTGCAGCCACACCGGCCTCCTTGCTCTTCCTTGGACACCAACGTGCTCCCACCCAGGGCCTTTGCGTTTCCCATCAAGCACTGTCCCTCTTTCAAAATGTTATAGGTAAAGGGAGGTGTTAACAATGCGTGTCTCCAGAGGTAGAATTTTGAAGTCATTAGTACTTTCTTTCTTTCATTTTTTTTTTCCAGACAGAGTCTTGCTCTGTTGCCCAGGCTAGAGTGCTGTGGCATCAGCCTAGCTCACAGCAACCTCAAACTCCTGGGCTCAAGTGATCCTCCTGCCTCAGCCTCCCGAGTAGCTGGGATTACAGGCATGCGCCACCACACCTGGCTAATTTTTTTCTATTTTTAGTAGAAATGGGGTCTCGCTCTTACTCAGGCTGGTCTCCAACTCCTGACCTCAAGCGATCCTCCCAGAGTGCTAGGACTACAGGCGTGAGCTACCACGCCCAGCCTGTTATTTATTTCTTTGTACTTTAAAAACTCCTCTAATTATTTTCAATGAAAGCCGTATATTCATTTTGCAATCAGAAAATAAAAATATTTAAATTAAAAACCCAAATCATAAAAAGACAGTGTTGCTTATTCCAGTGCAGTTGTAAACCCCTTGTAAAAGGGCTACCTCATCTCCAGTGCAGTTCCCTCTTGCAGCCCAGACAGGGGCCCACACGAAGCCCGTGGGTCTCCTCTGGGTCCCACCCTCCATTCCCCTGCGTCATCCTCATTTCCCCCAGTGAATGAGCATCACATCGGGTGGTGATAACTTATCTCCGGGTGAAGATTCTGACTCACCAAATTAAATTGCAATGAAATGCTTTTTAATATGTAATCTAGGATGATAAGTAAACAGTTATTTTCCCCTTGTGAGCGACATTACCTGCCATTCTAAAAATTAATTTTATTTAAGAGATGCTTAAAATATGGAGCAATAGCATGGTGCTTCAGACCAAGCAGTTAACAAGTAATTTAATCTGTGTGAATTATGAATCTCAATTCCTTCAATGCTATTTGCCTTTAGAGCTATTAGTTACTCTCTTTTTTTCTCAGTTGCTACAGAGATTTACATTCTGGCTTTATAGAGCTCTCTCTGTAAAATGGAGAAAATGCTATTGGCCACTTGGACTTAATATATACAACCAAAAAAATTCTTCAGGTATTGTAAATGATGAGGCTGAGGATAGCATGGTGGGGAGTCTCCACCAAGTCGGGTAGGTGGGTGTGAAGGGCATGCACAAAAGATGATCCCTACTCTTTTTGGAAGAAAAATGATGGCGTGCCAGGCACCACAGCATTGTGCACAGCACCAGTTCCCACTTCATTTTTAAACTTCACATGCTCACTAGAAGATAATTGGACAGAGAATTGTGGCATGAGGTGAGAGATGGAGTGGGGAAAGCCACTTATCATGGATTTTATTCAAACCTTTTGTGTATGTCTTTGAAGCTCTTCAGAAGTATTAAATTGAAATCTATTTTTTTAAATGTCAATGGTCTTTATTCTACTCTGCAGTATGGTCTGTTCCTAGGAGAGATCTGTGGAGTGGAACAGACTGTACAGCCTTTGTTTGGCTCCAAGTCTTATCCTGTGTTTGCACCTGTAACTGCCTCTGTATTGCCACACCCAAGCCCCAGGAGCCTATGACATAAAGAAGGGGAATCTTTTCTTGGATTTCCTATATTTCATCTGCCTTACACTGAACTATGGGCTATGCATATCATGGGACCAGCCTTGTAGTTTTTTTTGTTTTTTTTTTTTTGAGACAGAGTCTTGCTTTGTTGCCTGGGCTAGAGTGAGTGCCGTGGCGTCAGTCTAGCTCACAGCAACCTCAAACTCCTGGGGTTAAGCGATCCTACTGCCTCAGCCTCCCGAGTAGCTGGGACTACAGGCATGCGCCACCACGCCCGGCTAATTTTTTCTATATAAACTTTTAGTTGACCAGATAATTTCGTTCTATTTTTAGTAGAGACGGGGTCTCGCTCTTGCTCAGGCTGGTCTCGAACTACTGACCTCGAGCAATCCACCCGCCTCGGCCTCCCAGCCTTGTAGTTTAAACAACTCCATCAGACTTCAGCAAAATGTATTAATTCTGCTTAAGACAAACACCAAATTTGGATGGTTTGTCTTTCTTTCTGCAGGGAGCCTGACTTTCCAGCCACCTTAGATAGCTCAAAACTTATACCTTCTCTCTTTGAAAATGGTCTGTGCTCCCAGCCCTCCTAACATAACACCTACTAACTATACCATAGTGGCCTGTCAGCAGCCCGAGGGCCATGTCTATGTTGTTCATTGTTGTAACCCAGAGCCAGGTGCAGAGTTTGGCACAAAAAGTGCTCAATAAATGTTTGTTGAATATATGAGTGAATTAAAAGATGAATGATGTCACATCTCCTAAGCAAGTCCTAACAAACAAAGCGTATACTCTGCTCTCCTCAACTCTCCCTCCAGGTTGCCAGCAGCTCTGTGCTATGTTTATATATGATCTACTTGGAGGAGGAGGCCAGAGCCTACTGGACTGCTCAAATCCCCTCCTCATCACCCTGGGTTTGATCTCCACATTTGCAAAAAGCACAGTTCCTCCTGTCGCTTTTGTCCAGGCCTTGGAAACTTTGCATTATAATTCCTAATGAAATGAAAACAAAAGTGAGGGCTTGGTAATGCGTAAGCAATATGCTAACCACATGCTAGTGACTCAACATTTACTAGACATGTACCCCATGTTCTAAACATGTACCCCAGCACTGCCATCTAAGCTTTCTCTCATGGTTGTTCCTTCTCAGTGCCACCGAACAAGGATGGTGGTGCTCTCCTGGCTGGCGTGAAGTAGAGAGCCCAAGAAGCTTCACAGCCTACTCTTTGTTACTTGCCCCTTTTACTGCTGGGCTCTGCTATTATGATGTGTTCCTGAGTTTTTATTGCATCCCAGACATTGGTGTCTCTCTTTTCATTCTTTTTTTTTTTTTTTTTTTTTTGAGACAGAGTGTCACTTTGTTGCCCGGGCTAGAGTGAGTGCCGTGGCGTCAGCCTAGCTCACAGCAACCTCAAACTCCTGGGCTTAAGCGATCCTACTGCCTCAGCCTCCCGAGTAGCTGGGACTACAGGCATGCGCCACCATGCCCGGCTAATTTTTATATATATATTTTTAGCTGTCAGATCATTTCTTTCTATTTTTAGTAGAGGCGGGGTCTCGCTCTTGCTCAGGCTGGTCTCGAACTCCTGAGCTCAAACAATCCGCCCGCCTCGGCCTCCCAGAGTGCTAGGATTACAGGTGTGAGCCACCGCGCCCGGCCTCTTTTCATTCTTTTTACAGCCACAATTTTACTTTGAACATGATTTAAGTGTGAGGGACACTCCAGTGGCTCTCAGGGCAGCATAGTGACATATATGAATTACTAATTTCAATGACATCCTTTATTCCTGTGAGTGTCCCTCAGGCACTTGGTCATGACTTGGGGTAGCTCACATATTATTATATTAATACTTTGTCAGCCAAACACTTTTGGGTTGGATACTTTGTGTTTAACCAGTAGTAGTTTTTATTTTGCTAATGAACACTTTCACTAGTTATAAACAAAGCAACAACCTAATAGTATCAATAATACCCACTACTATACAGTGCTTACTATTTGCCGACACCATTCCAAGTATTGTAAATAGTAACTCATTTCCTTCTCATAACAATCCTATGTGTAGATATTACTGCAATCATCTATGATGACGCCACTGCACTCCACCCAGGGGACCTATTCTCTCATTTCCCATCTCTGTCTCTTCCCACCTTCTCAAACTTACCAATGAACATTAGTGATCACTAATATGTATAGAGTACTCACTGTGTGTCAAGCAATGTGGCAAATACTTTACATGCAATATCTCATTTAATTCTTATCTCTGAAGATATACAACTGTAATTGTCCCTCATTTTGCAGAAGACGAAACTGAGGCCTGGCAAGTTGAAGTCAGCTCCCCAAAGTCTCACGGCTGCCAAAGCAGCCAAGCCAGGATTCCAGTCCAGGTCATGCAGCCAAATCACTATACCGCACTCCCCTCTTCCCTGGGGGAGCTTTCTGAACCCCACCTCAGCCCCGGCTGCAGCCCCTACAGCTCCATGACAACCTGCTCTGAGCAACTTGCTCCTGATTTTTTGTAGCCTGTTGGGGTCTTTTTCCCTTTGGATCCCCAGCCTCCATCCCTGTTTACCACATCTGGTCTGTGAGCTACTAGAAGGCAGGACAACTATTTTATTTTCATTTCTTATTCCTCCCTGGCCAACATAGACAGAGTATGCCACTCCCTGCTCTTGACTGACTTGGTCACTTGCCATAGTCAAAGAGGGTCAGCTCTTTGGGGGTGCACCTTCACTAGAGCACTGCGGCCCTTTCCTTTGCCTGTTAGTTTTCCTCCCTTGGCCCAAGGTCGGCCTTCACTGCCTGTCCTCTGCTGCCTGCACAGCTCCACCCAGTGGGGCCCAGGGAGCCTAGTCAAGGGTGCTGGCCAATCACCCCACAGCCAAAGACTTTACTGATGGCGCCTAGTGTTCTACTCTCCGAACTGCAGTCAAGTGCAGCAGTGAGAGCTACTCTTCTCCCAGGAGGAGAGTCATGGAGGAAGTCGTCTCTGGGCTCCAGGCATGCAGAACAGAAGAGACCCAGGTTCCGCCACTGGTTCCTGCTGGTGACTACACAGCTCCAACTAGATGGCAAGAGTGGAGCATTTAAACAAGACTCTCTGGCAACAGCAGAGTTTCCAGATCTTCTAAAACCAAGTTTCCCTTTAAGGAAATCATATGGCAGATAACCCAGGCCAGACGAATGGCTGAGTCTCAAGTACTTCCATGTGAATGAGTTTGATTTATTAATACTTCCACTGATGCTGCCATTACTGTGCATGAAGCTGCACACACATATCTGTGTGTATGTATTTATATACACAGTCAACCTTCCATATCCATGGATTCAACCAACTGCAGATTGAAAATATTTGGGGAAAAAAGTTACATGCATACTGAACACATACAGACTTTATTTTCTTGTCATTATTCCATAAACATTACAGTATAAGAACTATTTACATAGCATTTACATTGTATGAGGTATTACAAATAATCTAGAGATGGTTTAAAGTATATAGGAGGATGTGGGTAGGTCACATGCACATACTACAGCATTTTATATCAGGGACTTGAGCATCTGTGGATTTTGGGATCCACAGGAGCTCCTGGAACGAATCCCCCGTGGATACAGAGGGATGACTGCGTAAGTCAAACTGCTTTTACACTGAACTTTTATTTCAGCAGTTCATTCAGCCAAACTGGTAAACTTGCCAAGTCTCATAGCCTTGTGTTTTCATTGTGGGACACATCCCATCATCTCCTTGTAAATCAGCCTTTCAATTGATCGATGGTTTAGATTCTCCTATATTGCTTGTTTAGGGATATGTTTGTGCTATATTTATAAAATACCCTCAATCATCCTGGGCTATTGTTACTGAAAAACCATAAAAATAAAGCCACACCACGTCCTCATGATGTCTATCTGATAAAGACGTTGCTGCTGCAGATTAAGTGAGGTGTGTTGGCCGACACTCGGGTGCCTTGTCATCAGACTGAGGACCCTGCCTGTCTGAGCATTCAGAAAGAGATCATTACCCGAGTGCTGCCAACTTAGCTTATAAAAATAAATATTTTCCCAATAATATGGCAGGTTTACGAGCTGCATTTAATACTGCAATGAAAAAGCCCATCACTGTGTGTGTGTGTGTGTGTGTGTGTGAGAGAGAGAGAGAGAGAGGAAAAGAGTTAAGGTTGCCATGGGAGCCCTTGGTGCTTCTGAACCTTTATGATTATGAACAATAATTAGATGTAATGCTTTATGGTGGTAAAGCACCTCGTGGGCTCCTGATAATTGCAATGTGTTTGGAAATTAACTCACACTCCCTGAGATTCAGGTTGGTGTAATTAACCCCACGAGGAGAAGCAGCGCCAGAGAAGGGGAGTCACGTGGGGAGAGCCACCCTGCTTTGCGGTGGCACAAAGGGAGGCCCTCCCAGTCCTTGCCCTGTGCCACCTGCTGGGACGGCTGGGCCTGGTGTGTGGGAGTGCTGAGGGTGCTGGGAGAGCATGCCTGTGCAGGAGAGGTGGGTGGGCCCAGGGACCTGGCATCAGCCCTGGCACTGGGCCCTTGAGGTTTCATTTCTCTAGGCGTGGACACGCAGCCCCCACAGAGCTGTGACTGTTAGTGGGGAAAGGGAAGTTGGAAAAATGCTACTTAGCTGTCATCAGCTAAACCTTCATGAAATCAATACTTCTGTCCTTCTCCCCAAAGCAGCTGCAGTCTGGGGTTGGTCCTTAGTCTGCTAGATTTTCTAATTATTGTACCATGACACGAGCAACGAGCATGCTCTCAGGCACCTATAGAAAGCTGGGAAGGAGATGATATATTTAATGAAAAGTATTATTGAAATTATCTTTATTTATATCTAGACAATAATACACATGTTATTGTATTATAATATAATGTTGTTTTATATCTATTTATGTATATATATATCACATTATTTTATATATTATATACTCTCTCTATATATATAAAATTACAACTAAACCCCTGAAATGAGTTGTTTGCATGCTTGGGCTCTGTCATGTCAATCAAAAACTAGATCTCCATTTTCTCCAAAGGAAAACAAAGGAAAATTCTTGAAGAAAATCTCAGAACATCCCTTTTTGTTTCAACTTCAATGCTCATGGACTCATTCAAACATTTCATTTTCTTGGTGGGAAGCTATTTCGATCTCTATGCTGACATATCCAATGAGTGAATGTGTTGGATTACTGCCACTGACAAACTTTACCTCATACCTCTGCCCAAACTCCCCACCCAGCTGTGACAGGGCATGGTAATGGATCACAGCATCAGCTGGAACCTTGAGGTGACAGACAGGTGGAGCTGGCCCTGAGGAACCCCTTCGCCAATGCTGTGCTGGGCAGGAAGAAGGCATGAGTGTTTTCCCACCAGGCAGCCGTCTCATTAGTCCCCTTCCCAGCAAAGTTGATACCTGGTGCCATTAGTGGGTGCCACAGCTGCCCCAGCACCGAGACAGGGAGGGAGGAGCAGACTAGATGAGCCGTGTCTTTGCTTTACTTCAGGGAAGAATCTGTGCAGCACAAGGCCTCTAGAATATTTTGAAAGTCTGTTTTGTACCAGAAAAGCTAGTTTGCTATTAGTTCCACTACATTTGTGAGATTGTCACTGTATGTTTATTTGGAAGGCAGGTTAGAGTCCCATTTGGTGATTTTCTCTATGTGACAAAGGGACTCTCCAACATTTCTATTTAAAAAACAAAAACAAAAACAAATGCTGCCGTGAATAAAATCTCTTAGGTCCTGGAAAATAGAAATGCTCGTGCACTGGTCACATAGGTGTTTTAATGGACGCTGGAGACTCAGGAGGGGGAGGGGGAAGGGGTGTGAGATAAAAAAATTACCCACTGGGTACAATGTACACCATTCGGTGATGGGTAATTTAAAAGCCTAGACTTCTCCACTATGGAATTCATCCATGTAACAATAATCCACTTATACCCCTAAATCCATTTAAATAAAAAAAACGAAAAAAAACAAACAAACAGAAATGCTCGTGCACCAGGATAAGAAAGAAGGGTCCTGCATTATTTGCAGGTAGCCCTGACAGGGACACAGGGGTGGAAGAGGGAGCTGGAGGGCCACAGAGAAACCGGGTGTTGGACTGAGGCCCAGGGCAGAGGTGAGCTGGGTCTCTCACATCCAACGCCACGGCCTTCTGTACTGCTTACAACTCTTACAAGCCTCGTTTTGTTGGTGACAAGAGCAAGTATTGGTTACGTATGATCCCCACCGCACTGGAGCAGCCCAAGGGGTATGCTGCTTGCTGAGCTAGTGGGGAGAGAGGAGATGGAAGCTGTAGGAGCAGGGTCTGACCAAAGTGCCCAGATCAGATGAGAGAAAAGAGAGAGGTCCTCCAGAAAGTGCTGTGTGGTGCACAGGAGTGAGGGGAGGCTTCGTGGGGAAGCGCTGGGGAGAGAGGGAGGCCGTGTCGCTGAAGGCTGAGGACCAAGACTTGGGACATGCAAGACCCTAATGGGAAGAGATCCTAATCTCGTCTCTCCTTCCCTCCCTCCCTTTGAACTCTCTCTCCACACACATCTTTCTTTCATGAAATTCTTTGTGCTGTGTAACATAGACCCTTTCTGGCCAACTATAAATCATCAGACAAGTCTGCATTTCTCACTAATCCCTGTGGAGTGAGTTTTCTGTTTAAGGGACATAAGAAAATCCTAAATCCTGCTTTGGGGGTGGCATGAGGGAAACCAGCCACATGCAAAAGGTGGTGGGTGTAATTGACAGGGTGGGGAAAGAGGATGGAAGGTTGAGCCCTGACCCCACTTTCCTTTGCACCCGCTTAGCAGCCCTGGCTCGGTGGGTCAGATTCTCCAGTGCCCTCCGGTCCCCACCTCTCCTATCCCAAGGGAAGCAACCCAGGTGGTCATTGTCGGGGCAGTTTTCAGGCCTGGGGGGACACCCCAGATCCACCAGGTGAGCCTAGACTGCCACACACCCAGGTGACGTTGGTCTCACCGGCTGCGGCTGATCTCCACACTGCAGAGAGCAGCTAGGCCCGTCCCTTCCAATTTTACACACACTCATTAGGCCTGGCCTCAGGTGGGAGCAGAAAGTGGAAGAGCCGTTTCATGTGCAAGCAACGGTCGTCCAGGCCAACTGGGAGCCGGGAACAGATGACAAAATGCTCTGAAACTCCATCTCAGGGTGTGCAGCGGCAGGTGTCAAAGGAGGCGGCACCTCCTTCAAATTCTTAACACATCTTTGCAAGACTTGAGACCTTGCACATTTACTCATGGTGCTGATCAAAGGAAGTTTTTTTTTTTCTTTTTAGAGATTAAAAAAGAAAAGCAAAGAAAAGCCAAGTGTTCATGCATGCAGTCTTCCTAATTAACACGGCAGGTCCCGCGCAAGAGAAAAAGCACATCGGCATTTTTGGAAGCAGCTGTTCTCCCAGCAGCGGTATCTTCTCAGGGAAGCTGCTGGCTGATGCTCTCAGTTCCTGTGAATTCAGAGGCCTCTGACCACTTCAAACAAAGCGCAAGCTGAGGTCTGGGGCAAAGTAACCATTCCCAAAGCCAACCAAATAGGCAGCTGGAGCCACAGAACCTGGAATTTATGTCACACGAAACCTGCGGTTATCGAGGGTTTACGTGTGTCAGGCCCTATGTTAAATCCATGATCTGCATTTTCTCATTTCAGTCTCCCAGCAACTCCATATGACGTTAGCCCCACCTCAGCAAGGAGGAAATGTCACTGCCCACGCTCACCCAGAATCAGTGCAGCAAAGTTTTGAAGACTGGTCTGTCTGAATTAAAGCCCACGTTCCATGTCCCCCAGCAGCGCACCAGCCTGCCTCCTCCTAGCTCACCCTTCTGCTGTCCAGCTACTGCCACTGCCGACATCACGGGAAGTAAATTCAAGCTTGATAAGCATGACAATGCATTTTCTGTTCGATTGCTCCTCCTTCAGGAAACTGTCCCTAACCCTGGTTCCCTCCTCTGTGTTCATGACACACCCACGTCTCACCCCTATGGAGGGGCTCACATCACAGTGCTTGTAATTATTTCCTTACACCTGCATGTCTACAACACTGCGAGCTCCTTTGGTGAGGCGGGGGTTGGGGGGGCTGGCGGTAGAGAGGCAGGAGGGGATATTTGGTATTTATCCCTAGCACCCAGCACAATGTCTGGCATATAATAAACATGCATTGGATGCACCAGCTAAAATATTTCCTGAATAAAATATACAACGGAATAAAAATGGAGTAGCTTCATGCAATAGAGTGAGAACCAGATGTAAAATCAGAAATACTGCCCTCAACTCCAGCTCCCTCACTTCTTAGCTGGTGTTTTGGGACAAACACTAGCCTATCTGGGTTTCTTTTCTTCTTCTTTTTTTTTTTTTTTTTTTTGAGACAGAGTCTTACTCTGTTGCCCAGGCTAGAGTGCCGTGGCATCAGCCTAGCTCACAGCAACCTCAAACACCTGGGCTCAAGCAATCCTCCTGCCTCAGCCTCCCAAGTAGCTGGGACTACAGGCACGTGCCACCATGCCCGGCTAATTTTTTCTATATATATTTTTAGTTGTCCACATAATTTCTTTCTATTTTTAGTAGAGATGGGGTCTCACTCTTGCTCAGGCTGGTCTCGAACTCTTGAGCTCAAACGATCCACCTGCCTCGGCCTCCCAGAGTGCTAGGATTACAGGCGTGAGCCACCGCACCTGGCCCTATCTGGGCTTCTGTTGTCCTGTCTACAAGCAAGGCAGTGGGACTTAAGCTTCTCAAGGTCGTGCCCAATCCTGACAGTCTATGAGTCCAGGTTGAGCTGGAGCCCACGCAACTCCCTCGTGAAGTGACCTCCCCAGTGCTCCGTGCTGGGCAGGAATGCCCTTCCTCAGACCCAGAGTTCAAGGACTTATTTCCAGGGCTGGCCAGCCCCACAGCTCTGCCTACAGCTTGGCCCCTTGGCTACTTCTCTGCCATGCACCAACACGCCTGCCACATCCCTTTGGCCCAGTCCTCACTTCAGGCTCTTCCTAATTCAGCTTCATCTCTAATGACCCACTCGTCTCTTCCGATGGTCCTCAAGGTAATATCCCTCCTATTTGTCCCATCCCTGTGGGCAGGATCCACTGAAGAGCAGAGACACCTCTGATTGGAATGCCTGTCTCCACCTTAAAGTGAGTCCCTAGACTCATAGCATATCAGGAAACATTCATGAAGGGTTAATTTTTAATTTGCCATGGTGAGGTGTTATTAATGTATTTGAACAGACTGGAGCACGTGCTACAATATAGGCATTACTAATTAAAGCCCTTCCACAGCACACACTGTCAACTGGCACTGCCATTCCCTCCATCTAGTGGCCTTGATAAGAGAGTTCGAGAGCCTGCTGTGAGTTAGGTTGTGGGACCCTCCGTCTGCGGATACAGAGTGGGCTTCAGACAGCAGAGGGCCCTGGCTGCTTCCCATCTCATGTGAATCTCTCTAGGCCAGAGTGTTTTGCAGTGAGGTGGTAGCACGGACATGGCAATTGAGTCAGTGATAATTCTAGAATTTTGGTTTTTAAACCTGACATACTTGGGAGAAAATGATTTAAATTTGTCTTTAAAATGAAAAAAAAAAAGGCACTCTGAGGCTTCTTTGCAAAGGGCTCTGTACGGTGTTGCAGGAGTAGGAGGAAACTATAGGTCTGAGATACACAACCTGGGGACGAGGAGGCCTCCGCAGGGGCCTCGCATCTCTGAGGGCTGACGTGGGGAGCGGGGGGCCGTCCATGCCCCTCCAGAGGGCAGAGCAGGAGGAGGGCCGGGGTTTGGAAGATTTCAGCTCTGTGTGGGAGAGCACCTTCCAAAGGCTCTGGGGTAGTGAGCTTCCTGTTCCTGTTGGCCACATGACAGGGTTGCCCCAAATGGGCTTCAGTCATACAGATAGACCCTGATCAGGTGAACATTAAGGCTCCCTGACATCTGGCCAGAGTGCTCAGCTTCGTACTATGAAAAGTCGATGCTGAGCTGGCAGGGGGTGGGGCATGGGAGTCCACCTGGGGCCTGGTAGTCTTGCTATTTCTTTGCTTTTGTTTCATTCTTTCCACATCTTGGCTGTTGGTGGCAGTCATTTTGGTTGCCAGTTTCAACAGGAATTCCCAACCTCCTTCTCCCTTGTTGTCTTCCTGTGCAGAAGTTGGGAGAGTTAAATTCTTGCTTTTCCAGCCTTCTTTGCAGGTAGAGGTGACCATGTGATCAGATGTGGTCCGTGAACATAAATGGTGAGTCTTGAAAGAGGGAGGAGGCTGACGAGGCCCACAGCACTCAGGCCCCATTGGGAAGCAGAGGGCACACTCCCCTTAGGCTAACTCAAGGAGCTGTTTACAAAGGTGTGGACGGGGCGTGGAGACTGCGGGGTGGTGCAGCACCCACGGTTAGTAACAGCTGAGCTGTTCGGGGAAGAAGCAGTTACCAGACCGGTGAGGAGAGAGCTGCGTGGGGAGGGCTGCCTGGAGAGAACAGCCGCCAGCAACGCCAGAGGGAGGGAGCAAGGGCATCCACCCTTCACCGCAGGCTCCTCCCGCCAGCCAGCGATGCCTGCTGAAGCCCCCTGTTGACCTACCCCAACCAGAACCTGGAGACAAGCTCCAGGTAGGTCAGTCTCCTGGGCAGAGAGTGGGGAGGAGAAGAATGGAGAGAATGCCTAGAGGGGAAATGAGGTCTATCATGCAAAAGGTCTAATTCTTCCTCAGATGTGATGTCTGGAAATGCAGCAGCCATCTTGCAACCATGAGGTGACAGTCCTGAAGGGGCCTACTAAGAGATAGTTCCCTGAGAAGCAGACTTTCTCTTCACCCCATCCTGCTGCAGTGTTAAGGGGCTGATGGTGTCAGTTACTCGCCCCTGGTGGGCAGGAAACACAGAGCCAGGTATTACAAACTTTAAAACTTCATGTTTTCCTGCTGTCAACACGCCCACAAACAGGCTGCGAGAGCCCCACCTAGGCAACCAGTGCGATAAGGGTGGTCCCTACTACAAGCTTCCCTGCCTTCCCTGCCCTGACTATGACCTAGTGACACTAAGAGGCACCAATGAGGCCCCCTTGAACCTTTTCTTGTGTCCTCCACCCCGATGCCCTAGTAAAGGCACCTGTCCACAGGTTCCCGCTCTCCCTCTGCTCCTTGCCGCCCTTGGCACTCCCTCCCATGTGGCCCTGCCCAGTGGGCAGTGACTCTGTCTCTCTAGGGCCTGGGAGTATGAGGAACTTTTTTCCCTTTACCCTTTCTTGGTTCCCTCTCCCTGTGGCCACACCTGACTGACCATCACCTAAAATAATACAAAACAAGCCGAATCCCCAGACAGTGCAGAAAGGTCAGGAAAATATGAATACAACAACCCTTGCAGGCAGGTCCAATATGCGGATGCCTGTTCTGAGACCGGTGTCCATGCTCTATGGCTGCTGTGTGGCTACATTGAGCCTGTTGGCAAGGAAGTCTCAGAGGACCTGATGGGATCTTCTCCCTGGCTGGGTGGAATCACTGACCATGGGACAGTCCTAGGGGCTGGAGGGTGGAGACCTGGCCCTTCCAATGGGAGAACGCTGCCGGGTCTCTAGCTACGCACAGCCACCTGCTTATAGGTAATCGTTTGTGTCCTTGGCTCACAGGAACACAGCTGTGTCCTTGATACCTTTCCACCAATCAGTCTACAACTACATGATGTATAAGAGACAGTCCTGCCCTCAAGTGGCTTAAAATCTGGGGAGATAAAGAAGCATGCATGCAGGGAAGAATTAGAGGATGTTTGGACATGAAACTTCATGGAACTAGCCGTAAGTGCCATAGAAATCAAAGGTAGGTATTGATCAGTAGGGGCAGGCAGACCTGAATTAAAAGTCCAGCCCTGCTGCATATTCACTGCGTGACCTTGGCAGCTACTTAGTCTCTGAGCCTCGCTTTCCTTATCTATAAAATATGAGTAAGAAAACTCAGCTTTCAGGGCTGTTTTAAAGATTACAAATAATACAAATAGATTACTATATAGTGAGAACATTCCTATGTGTTTAGTATATGCCAGGTACTGTTACATAGATTAACTCTATGAGATAGCTACTATTATCCTCCCCAATATATAAAGAGGGAAACTGAGTCATTGAGACATTAAGAAACTTTCCCAAGGTCAGCAGCTAGTAAGTGACAGAAGAATTTGAATCCAGGCAGACTGGCTAGAAGCAGGTGTCTTAGCCACTGCACCACACTGGCTGATACAGCAGGTGCTTGATAATCTGTTATTGTTCCTACCATGACCATGAATGCCCCCATCACTAGCATGAGCTAAACTATCTGGTGAAGTTTCCATCAAGAGGAGCATCTGGGCCTATAGGCCAGAGTAACTTTTGTTAGTTATGAGAAAAGAAGGAGAGAGGACATCCCCAGTGAAGGCACAGCAGGAGCGAAGGTGGGGGAGGCCTGGCCCCCAAGAGGGACAGAGCAGACTGGCCTGGGCTTGAAGTGCGGCATGGGCTTGGGAGCAGTAAAAAAGGACCTGGACAAGAGGGGCTGGGGCCAGATCTTGGAAGCACCTGAAAGCTGTGCAGAAGAGTCTGGGGTCCATGACCACTGTGGGACACAAGGCCAGTGGTTGGGTGGGCAATGTGACCTATTGCAATGGAAGCAATTTCAGGAAATGAGCTCAATGGCAGAGAGCTCCGCCTTGGCAGGGAGGCCAGCAAGGATGATGCTGTTGACAGTGATGAGGTCTCAAGGGCTGGGACACAAAATTGGAAAAGAAGAGCAAATGTGAATGCCATTGTGAGGGTCGAAACTCAGTGCAAGAGACAGAGGAGTAAAGGACAGGGAATGAGGAAGGAAACCTCAAAAGATGGTCCGAGCCGCAGATTGACCAGGAACCCTTCCAAGGAGCAATTGCATCATTCCTCAACTTTCCCTTCCTCAGGGTTTCACGTTAGCCAGCGCCGGGCAGCAAACACGTGGTGGGCGTCTCAGGACCCTGCGCTCCATAAGCCTGAGGCCCTTGGCTTCAACAGAGGGTTCTTTCCTCCCTTTGAAAAGCGGATAGAAACAACATGCTGTGGCTCTCTGGAGCCCTTCCACGAGGCTGCCTGAGGATCCGCACCAACAGACAAAACTGAAAAGCTTTTGTTGACAATCCTTTTGTCTGGAAATCACGAGAGCTTGCTCTTTTGATATGACACACCCACCCACACATTTTTTAAGGGAAAGATGAGGGGAAATCTTGTCCATTGGCATCCAAATAAGATAAAAGATGACTGAGAGTAGATGTCACCATGGCTCTTCATTTCTTCCCTTGGTGAAACATGAAATGGTCTGGAACATTCCCTACCCTCGGAACTCGGCTGCAGGGTCAATTGTTGCAAACTCAGAGCTCCTTCGCAGACCAGTTGTTGCAAACCCCTCCATAGACTGCCTCTGTGAGCCAAGTCAGACATCAGCTTTGGGGTTTTGAGACTACCAGGAGGGCTGAATGATCCTACCTCTAGGCAGAGGGTGGAAGCAACGTGGGAAATACCCGGCATTAAACAAAAGGCAGTAGAGAGCAAGTCAAGCCCTGTGTTGGGCTCAGCCTCCTGGTATCTTCTAACTCTGGTTTCCCTGCGCCTATCCTCCCTGGGCAGGGCTCCCCTCCTGGGGGTGGGAGAGGCCAGGGGAAGCTCCTTGGAGCCTGGCAGCAGGTCCATCCAGAGCCGCCTGGGCCAGCGACAGCGAGGGAATCTGCACCAACGGAGAGGCCCTGCCCCGCCAACAGAAACCCCGGTGGAGCAGGCTGTTTCCCAACGCCTGGGCAAGGAAAGATTAGATTAGTCTGACAAGATTCGTTCTGTCAGAAAGCAAGTTTTATTTTTACCCTCGAGCCTGTGATCTTCTAGGTGTCTGCAAATTGGGGAATTATTTTTACCCAGGTGTAGAAATAGTTATCCCACTTTGGTTTCCTGCCTGTGCTTCCCACATGGTGTTGGCTCTGGTGGTTGGAGCCGGCTGACCTTTATAGAGACTGAACGGAGCTGGCATCTTTCCCAGTGCCACTTTCAAGCTGCACTAACCTGGGAACTTTCTGTTTTCTCTCTGTGGACTTCCATCTCCTTATCTGTCAAAAGCATGGGGTCTAGATGGTCTCTATGGTGTGAAAGAATAAAAAGGCAAAGATTTTCAAAAATGCATCTATTTTAATGCAATCTGTTTTTGTCTTTTCTCCTCCCCGTTTATAAAAAGGGCAGCATCTTATTTCTATAGATCAGAGAACATTTGCCACATTATGGAATTTATCATTTTCACCAAATGGAAGGAATGAATAATGGAGGGAAAAAATTAGACCAAGTACAAGAAACCAATCTGTGCAGTTTGCAGAGACTGAAGTATCTGGCTGTTAGCTTCAAAGGCCCAGCTTTGCAGACACCCTGGGTCAGTTTTCTTCCCCAAATCAGCTGCTGTACCTCTCAGCCCCATTGGCCTGTGCTGACCTCAGAAGCTCCATATCTCAGGATCTGCCTCCCCAGTGACTTGACACCTTTAGGGTTAAAAACAAATGACTGAGCTGCAGAGGACGTGAGGTGGTCTTACTGCGCCTTCTGAGGTACACAAAGGGTTACAGGACAACATTTCTGTGCTCCTGATTAGCACTGCCTGAAACAGCAGCAGGATAAAAGAATTTACAGGAAGTACTGACTTTGTGGAACCATCACCGTCCCTCCAGGAGTTCAGAGGAGGGTGCCAGGAGGCTGGAATGGGTGCACTCTAGAGAGCACTAACACAGCTATGCTAATCAGCCCCCACACCCCAGGAGCCAAGGAAGGATATGTTACCTCTGTTAACCTCTGAGCTGCCAAGCTGGTTGGCCCCTAGTTCATTCCTGCCTTTCTTCCATTAAGATTCACTGAGACTGTAAGTTTTGTTACTGAAAGTTCAGCACTTGTCTTCGAGACCACATTAGAAGAACGAGGACAAGCGGTTTAAGGAGAAGGAAAGAGGAGTTTATTAATTTGCGGGCAAATGAGGAGGATGGAGACTACTGTCTAAAACTGTCATTGTCCTGATAATAAGCAGAAATACAGAGGTTTTTAAAGGGTGAGTTCTCAGTTTCAGGCAATTATTGTTCAACTACAGTTGATGATCCTGATTGCCCCATCTCCCTCCCATCTCCACTGAAGACAATCCTGTGACCTCCACCCAGACCTCCGTAGACCAGGCCATCTCCTATAGCACAAAGAACAAAAGACATTCCCCTGCCCCTCCCAACTGCTGGCCTGAGGCAGAGATGCAGGTCCCAGTTCTCCAAAAGGAGTGAGAGATGTTTTAAAGAGACAAAAAAGAGACGCTTTTGCCTTTTTTTTCAGCCATTTCCTCTGTTACATGGTCCCCACTGTCAATATTTCCCTTCCATATCTATAAGAGGAGGGGTAACTACTCTGTTACAGAATAAAGATTTATTTCTGGGCTCTCATTTCTGTTTCATTGATCTATATGCCTATCTTCATGCGAGTACCACACTGTGTTCATCATTGTAGCTTTACTGTAGGTTTTGAAATTGGGAAGTGAAAGTCCTCTAATTTTGTTACTCTTTTTTCAAAATTATTTTGGCGATTCTGGGTCTTCTGCTTTTCCATATAAATTCAGCTCATCACTTTCTGTAAGAAAAAAGGGCTGGATTTTTACAGGAATTATGGATCAATTTAGGAAGGATTGCCACCGTAACAATATTGAGTCTCCTAATTCATGAACATGGACTGTCTCTCTGCTTATTTAGATCTTTCCTAATTTCCTTTAGCAATGTTTTATAATTTTCAGTGTACAACCCTTGTATACTTCTTTTGTTAGATTTAGTCCTAATCATTTTATTCTTTTGAATGCTACTGTGAATAGAATTGTTTTCTTAACTTTATTTTTGGAGTGTTTATTGCTCATACATAGAAATAAAGTTGATTTTTTATATCCTGTGACATTGCTGAACTTGTTTATTAATTCTGATGGTTGTGTGGGTGTGGGTATATTCCTTAGGATTTTTATCTAATCATTCTTAAACACAGTCATACAAGTCTATGAATCCAGTTCACTAACTCACAATAGACTAGAAGCTACAAATTAAGGAAATGAGCCCCAGAAACAGGTACATGGTAATCCTAAGAGTCGACATATACATCTAGCAGTAAAGAAAACAGAAGGAAAATACACAGGAAAGAAAGATACAAGAGCTCCAGAGGCTCAGTCTGGGACAATTCAGTGTAGGAGTGAGCAGAACCACACATCTCAAGAGCCACCAAGGACACCATGCCATTAGCAGCCCATGATAATTAGTCTCCCCCAAAGAAAAAAGTATTAAATTAGGTTCAAGCGTTACTATTTGAGAAAAACAAAAATACGTGTCTGTCTGTCACCTAAAATAATAATATTTTTAAAGTTTTGACATGTGATAAAATACATTTTTCTCTTCCAGAAAGTTCACTTGGGTGCTCTCTGAGGTATTGCTGTCTTCTCTTTTCCCTGAATGCAGGGTCACCCTGGCTACTGCCAGGGCAATCAGGCATTTTCCCAGTGGTTCCTGGGACACCCCGTATCTTGGAATCTTCTAAAGTTAATTTGCCTTAGAAAATCATCTCCTGCCTGCATTGCTAAGTCTGGGTGGAGACCTGCCGCTGCCTGTCTGTATTCTCCGGATAATGGCCTGAGAGCCAGGCCCAGGGAAACATTATGCAAAGGAAATGGATACTGCGGAATGGCCTCTTCAATCAGAGGAGAGGAAGGCCAGGCTGGAGCCATTTAAAGTGAGTTAAGTGCTCAGACACATAGCAGTGTCCCTGCCCCTGGGGCAACACAGCCTCTCCCCAAGGCTCTCCCTGACGGCTGGCCTCCCATCTGCTCAGATGGACAGATGGGCAGGGCCCAAGGGACAAGGAGGCCCAGGGTGTGCAAGAAGCAAATGCAGGCCAGGTCTTTGCAGAGCTTGCCAGAGTGCCTGGGAAACAACCCTGCAGTGGGGATAGGAGGAGAGCTGCTGTCCCGCGTCCCTCAGGGACACTTAAGCTGTGTGCCTGTGAGGAGCGGGTAGTAGTGGAAGGATCCCTCCTGTTTCCACTGGTGACAATCAGGGTATGAATAGGGTGCTACTTGTTGTCACTCTGTATTGCAGTCCTCTGAGTGGGAGGGAAATGAGAGGAAGAGAGCAAACATGAGCAACAATGATGCCACATCTTCGCTGATCCGGGTGTGACTGTCAGCTCCTGCTGATCCCAGGGTCCTGGGAAGATGCTCCCAGCTGAGTCCGACCCCTGTCTCCTCAGGCCCAATGTTACTCTGAATTCCCCTCCTCCTGCCAGGAAAGTTTACTCTCCTACAATCAGATTCCACCCCTGACATCTTTGTTATAAGTGTGTGGGGATGGGGAAGAGAGGCTTTAGCTTCTCACAGGCATCCCTCCAGCAAACAGCCAGAGCAAATACCAGGTCGTGATTCCCAGCAACCAGTGTGGCTGTGACACCCCCATGGAGCCACTCTGCCTGCCTGGCTCCCTGTGGGCTGCTGAGCCAGGTTCAAGCAGACCAAACAATAGCTGACTCTGGACCTGCGGGCTCTGGCGCCCAATCCAGGGGCCTGGGAGCTGCATGCTGCTTTGCCTCTTAGCAGGCAGGAGGTAAGTCCAGCAGGAGGGGAAAGCCGCTGGGCCCGCGCCCTTCTGCCCTTCTTGCAGCTGTCAGCCAGGGCGCCGGCAGCCCCAGCAAGCCAGGCCCACACACACACTCATCCCAGGGCGCTGGCTGAACATCGGCTTATTGGCAGCCTGCCTCCTAACCTCAAACCAGCGTAGGGGAGGGCAGGTGGGGCGCTGGTGCCCAGGAGAAGAAGCGGGGACATTGCAACCAGAAACAGATCATCTAGATTCCCATCTGGAAGGCACCAGAGAAAACCAGAAGCTAAGAACAATTAGGCCTGCCAATAAGAAGCCAACTTGACAAGTAGACAGGCTTCCTGAGCTGCGAAATTATGATCACAGTCCTCGGGTTCAAGGAGCACAGATGAGGGGCCCGGTGAAAGCACAGAATATTTACTCCATATGTTTGAGAGTGGCTGGTTAATCAGGGACCTGAGGCTGTGGGGCCAGGCCTGCTGGGGGCAGGGCAGACCAAGCGCTAGCTTTGGGCATCTGTGGCAGAGCTAAATATGGGGACCTCAAACAGAAGCACAGCTTGTCCCCTGCAAGCAGCCAATCAGAGTTCTCCAAACAGCAGCTGTTTCAATAACAATACAGGAACCCTTCCTGCTTCCAGCTTTGTAAAGAGCTGAGTTGTTCTACATGAGCGGGATCATCCTCCAAATGGCAAAGCTTTTCTATTTTAATAACTTTAAATATCACCTCTCAAGTCAACACCTATGGCTCTTATCACTAAAAAAAAAAAAAAGGAAAGAAAGATGATCGTGAGGTTTCTGATTCCCTGAACTCACTTACGCAACCAATGAACATGTACTGAGCTCCTCTTCTGTGCTAGGTACCAGAGTGGACATAAAAATGCCTCAGGCATGAACTCTGCTCTTGAAGAGCTTATGGGGTGGTAGAGAATATAAGCTGTGTACACAAACCACCATAAAACAAGATAGATAGTGGCATCTTGCAGGACTTCCTTACAGGCCATACATGGGTTAGGATACATATATGTATTTCCTAGCTCTACTCTCTGAGAGAGACTAGAAACAGTGTCAGCCTTGAAGCCACGAGCTTACCCAGTGACCAGATATTGGTTTCTAAATCTCTTTCTCCAGTAAAAGGACCCAAGCCTGTTTGAAGAAATGGCTGATTCTAGGGTAGGGGAAAAAATGGATAGGGGCATGTCATAAGAATATAGGAGCCAGCCTGGAAAAGCTCTCAATAGCCAAAGCTAGAACGATTTGAGCCACAAAATAAATAATAATATTGGATTATAACCTAAGGAATAAATATCCATGGGTCTATTTGAACATAAATGATTGAATAAGTAAACGAGAGAGAGAGGACAAATCTTTCTTGCAGAAGGATTCCAATGAATAAATGTAGAAGGAATAAGCAAAATAGAAAATAACCATTAAAACATAACAGTGTAATTGCTGCAGACAGGATCCCTTGATAAGTGATCAATTTAGTGTGTGAAATTTTAAGGGGGAAACATAGCTTCAAAGTATTTCTCCCCCAAATTTACTAATTATGATAATGGTTTTAACATATGGTCACAAATTCTTTGATGCCCTGCCCTCCAGGAAGTGGTGCTTAACTCCCCTGCCCTGGCGTGTGGGCCGGCCATAGAGAATCACTTCTAACAAATCATTTGTGGAAGGAGAAATATAGTAACTTTACAGTGGAGAAATCTGGAAAATATCACATTAACAGACTGATCAAGGTTAACATCACCAGTGACAAGTCATGCTGGTATCACGTGCCCACTGATACGATGAGATGAGAAGGGCACTTCCTCTCTGGTATTCTTCCCCTAGGTTCAAAAACTTGGTCTATGAATGAGAACACATCAGATAAACCCAAATTGACGGACGTTCTATAACATATCTGACTCCTACTCTTCAAAAGTGTCAAGGGCATGGAAGTCAAAGAAAGACTGAGGAACTGTCATTGTTTGGAGAAGACTAACAAGATATGATGACTAAATGTAATGTGGTACCCTAGACTGGATCCTGGGACAGAAAAAGGACATTAATGGACGAACTGGGGAAATCTGAATAAAGTCTGTAATTGTTAATGTATCAATATTAATTACTTAATTTTGATTAACGTACCATGGTTAGGTAAGACGTAATATAAATGGAAGCTGGGTAATGATACACAAGAACTCTCTGCATAATCATTGCAACAATTTTATAAATCTAAAATTATTTCAAAGTAAAAAATTTTTAAAAAATGCTCTGACTAGAGGCTTCTAGTTCTAGGCAAGATGAAATAAGCTTTTTGTGATTTTGTCTCTCCTACTAATTACAACTAAGAACTCTGAACAAAATATAGAATGCACCTACCTGAAGACACTAAAATATAAAAATAAATTATAATAGGTGGAATAGGAAGGCAAGTCCAAGCTTAAAGAACTACTAATACAGCTGTGATGAGTTTCCTGGTTTCTGTTTCCTTCCTTTATCTGCCGGGTTAGACCCAAGGACAAGCTAAATCAAGAAAATGTACCACACAGGGAAGAGCACAACTCTGAGAAAAGCCTGTCTTTCTGCCCCGAGGTTCCTGTGAGCTGGAGGGTGTATGGAGAATCCAGAGGGTTTTTCTCTTCTCTTTTTTCTCTCATGGCCCTGTCTGGAGGACAGTCCCTGCTTCATAATAGCACTATTGCCAAATGTGGCAGTGCTGCAGGATCTACAATTCTAAGAGAAAAATCCATCCCTCTAGATACAGGAGCTGAGGAAAGGCACCTCAGCTGTGTGCAGTGCAGGGGGATTTCCTATTATTTCTGTCTCATTTATCTTCCTGCTTCAAAGGATACAATTTGTTAGGCAGGGACCAAATCTGCAGCTGGCAGATACAGGCCAGGGGGGTGGTTCCTAGGGGAAGTCAGAGGGGACTGCAGGAAAAACCGCAGCTAACCACCATAAAGAGCAGCAACTTGAGGGTTTGAGGCATACACACCTGTGGAGCTGCAGCTGTGTTATAATAACACCTGTCAATCATGTATATCAATCACCTGGTAACATCCCACACCTCCCATAAGCCCTCCCCTGACCAGGCCAATAAAAGGAAACCACCTGGGAGTCCTCAACGTCTTTCTCCACTTGTGGAGGCTGACCCATTCCTCTCTGGAACGTACTCTCGCTTTGTGTAGCTCCCTTCATTTCTGCAATAAAAGCTGTTTGTGTGGAATTTCTTCCTGTCTGTAGTCACTCTGTCACACTGGCCCTGCTTGTGGATTTTCCAAGCAAAGCACCAAAGAACCAGGACAACAGTACACCAAGAGGGCAGACCTGATACAATTTAGCAATAAACCCCATCTTTCTAGCCAAAGGATCCGCAAAAGGAGACTCTGGGAGCTGGAAAGTATGAGAAAAGTCATGCAGAGGAGTGAGCAGGAATAGAAAGTTCCCAACTTGTGTGTGTGAGCCAACACAAATCCTGGGCTCACAGCCAAGTGTGCATGTGTGGAACACACCCCAAGAAGCATAACAAAGGCTCCAAGAACTAAACCACAGAAACCATTGCTCAAGTCCCAGACTATTCCTGAGTGAGTGGCATATGCAAGTGACATCTCCCAAAAGCATAGCTTTGAAAGCTGCATGTACCACCACCCACAGAAGGTGAAACAGAACTTGCAGCCTAAACCTAATGGGGTAACTGTGTGGCAAAGCAAAACCTCTGTATTCTCTAGAGGAGAATCTCAGGACCCAGAGATTCACAACATAATATACAAACTGTCCTGGATATCATCCAAAATTTTTCAACATACTAAGAACCAAAAAAGTCTGACCAATTCTCAAGGAAAGAGACAATCAACAGATATCTCCAAGATGACCCAGATATTGGAATTATCAGATAAAGACCTCAAGACATCTAGTATGATCATTCTCCATGAGGAGAAAGTGAACATTCTTGAAATGAGTAAAAAGTTCTCAGAAGAGAAACAAACCATACCAGAAGCCAGTGGAATTTCAGAATAAGAAATATAATACCTGAAATTAAAAATTCACCAGATAGACTCAAACAGTTGGAATCCATCTTCAAAAAAAGTAGAGATAACAGAAAAAAAGAGTCTATTAACTTGGACAAATTAGAAATTATACAATCTGAAGGACAGAGAGAAAGTAGGCTGAAAAAATGAACAGAGACTCAGGACCTGTGGGATAATATGAAAAGTTTAACATGCATATGATTGGAGTCCCTAAAGAAGAGGAGAAAGAAATTGGGGCAGGAAAAAAATACATATGTTTGAGGAAATAATTATAGAAATTTCCCAAATTCAGTGAAAGACATAAATTTACAGATACAAGCTCAGGGAACCTCAAACAGGATAAATCCAAACAAAACCATTAGAAGCAAACTGTGAAAACCAAAGGCGGTGAAGAAATATCAAAAGCAGTCACAGAAAATGACACATTACACTTAGAATAACAATGTGATTGACTACAGATTTCTCATCAGCAGCCAGCGAGCCAGAAAGAAAAGAACTGTCAACCCAGAATTCTATATCCCATGAAAATATCCTTCAGGAATGAAGGAGAAACGAAGGCATTCCCAGATAGAGGGAAACTAAGAGATTTCATTGCCAACAGACCTGTTTGAAAAGAAATGCTAGAGGAAGTTCTTCAGATTGGTGGAAAATGATCCCAGAGGGAAAATTAGAACTTAGGAATGAAGGTGGAGCAACAAAAATGGTAAACACTTGTGTAAGTATTTTCTTTTATTTAAAAATATGTATGACTGTTAAAAGCCAAAATTATAACATTGTTGGAAGGGGAAGCTTTCAATGCATGTAGATGTAATATATGCGGCAATTATAACACAAAGCAGGGAGGAGGATAAAGGAACATGTATTGCTGAAGGTTTTTCTACATTCTACTTGAGTGATGAAATATTAAATTTAAATAGAATGTGAGAAGTTAGATATGTATGTATAATCCCTAGAGCAACTACAGAAATAAATAAATACAAGGAGATCTGGACATCAGCTGGGCTGTCTGCCCCTACCCCATCTGAGGCTATACACCCATGGCTCACCCCAACTGTCCCTTGGGGCTCAACTGGGGGATCTGCCCACTGCCGCATTTTCTAATTCCCCCTATAGCTATGGGGACAGAGGTGACTCACAGCTCAATCACATCCAAGTTGCCATAAAGCAAGGAAGAGTGTGAGGAAATTCAGGCCCTTTCGGTCCATCCTCCGATCTTGCCGATGAGGAGACTAAGGGGAAAATCGCTCCTTGCTCCAGACCCCACAGCAAGCCGTTGTTAGAGCAGTGGCGAGGCACCAGATCTGCCGACACCACACAGCATCTTGAAACAGGAGCTCAGATCTCCTTCCCCAACTCCTCTGCCCTACCTGGGAGCAGGTGTTTGGGTCCAACTATTCTCCAGAACTGTTAATAACTGGCACATACATAGACTTCCTCCATGCCAGGCACTATTTTGAGTAATTCTTTCTATCCATTCATCCACATTAAACCCTCAGATTGTCCCAACTGAGGTAGGTACTATTATTCTCTGTTTTACAGATGGAGAAAATAAAGCATTCAGAGGTTAAGAACCTTGCCCAACATCTGGCAAGTGTTGGCCCTGGAATTTGAACCCAGGTCTGGCTCTAGCATCTGAGTTCCAACCACCACTGTCCTCTCAGGAAGCAGAGCAGCACTCTCTAAGCTGACACATTGCATGGCCCGGAGTCAATGTGGCCTGGGCTACCCCGATTCACACCCCACACCCCAGGAGCATTTCTACCCAGGTGGAATTTGCTGAAAAGTCGTGCGGAGGGCAGCTGTGAAGGAAGAAACCGCAGCGGCGCTGACGGGCAGGTACCCCGAGGCGCAGGCGCTGCGTTGCTAGGCAACAGCCTCGGGCCCGCGGTCCTGTCAGGCTCGAGTTTCCTCCGCGGCGCCTCTGCTCCGTCTCAACAATGGCTGACGACACAGCTCTTCTTCCCTTTTAGCTTGCTGCCCCCTGAGTCACTGCCGTTCCCAATCGCACAGTGCAAGCAGTTTAGCGATGCCCCAAGACTGCTGGTGGCGGCAGACGAGGAGCCCCCAGGCTCAAGTCGGTGCCGCCGCCGCGGCAGCCAGGCGTGGCAGGCCCTGGCCGAGAGGGGTTCAGCCGAGCATGGGCGGGCGGGTCCCCCGCTCTGCTCAGTCTGACGGGGGCGCGGGGTTAGCAGCCTGCTGGTGCGGTGAAGGGGGCCCTCCTCGACTTGCTTCCCCCTACCTTCCTCGGAGGTATTTGCCTCGCCACCCCTTGTGTACAGGGATCAAAAAGCACAGTGCTGCTGCTGCTGGGGGAGCATCACTAACCTGCCCCCTGAACTTATCGAGGAGATGGATTAATCACGTATTCTCCATACGCTTTGTCTGGCTTAACTGTGATTCATTGGAGCCGAAAGGCTGTTTTCACAGCCAACTATAAAGAGCCAAAAA
>CM052439.1:134196054-134246655 GCA_028533085.1 Varecia variegata
AAAAAAAAAAAAAAAAAGAAGTTTATTTATCTCAGTCCAAGGTGGATGTTCCTTCTCAGTGGAGGTTGTCTTGCCTCAATCCCCCAACTGTCCTTCAAGGACTCGGGCGGACAGGGGCTCAGTCATCTTCATCCTGTGGTTTCTAAGGCCACCATAGTCATCTCCATCCCGGGGGAAAGAGCATGAAAGCAGGTTTATGGGAGATATCCATGGGCCGGGCCTTGAAATAACACATATCACTTCTGTTCACACGCCATGAGCTCCAACTTAGTCACGTGGCATCAGCTCACTACAAGGGCGGCTAGAGATGTGGCCTCAGCTGTATGCCCAGGAATATGAGGAAACAGGTTTTAGTACCAGCAGACTGCGACTCAGAAGTTACATAAATGTATTGACCCCACACCCTCTCATACACACACATGCACACCCTGGAGTACTAACACTTCATTTGCAGGACGATTACAGAAAATTAAGAGATGATTATGTTTACAATAACAAGAGTAAGGTAAAAGCAACAATTATTGAATGCTTGCTGTGCTCAGGTACCCATGTTAAGCACACACACACGTTATCTTATTTAATTCTCATATCAACCCTGATCTTTCAGACAAGGAAACCGAAGCTGAGAGAGGTTCAGGCCTCGCAGGCAGTCAGTAACAGAGCTGGGATTTGAACCCAGGCCTTCTGACTCCAAAGTCCATGCCCGTAACCACCTCATTACACAATCACCACCACATCACACAACCAAAATATAAATTGCAATCTGTTCCAAAGTTAAGCCAGGGTTCGTCTATTTTCAACACCAGGAAAAGGAAGGAATGATCTTCAGATTTTGAAAATTCTCAAGTGAATGAACTTGAAATAGAAAAGCAGGAAAGCCTTCGGCCAAGTTTAGAAATCCTTCGAACTCCTTGGATTCTGCCATCGAAACCCAGCCTGAGCCTTTCTGCTTTATTTTTAGTTCTTACCAGGCTCCATTTCCTGGATCAGTGAAGCAGGTTTAAGCATCCTTATGAGGTTTTTGGACCTAAATGAGAATTTTTTAACTGAGTGAGAAAGAATGCAGCTACACCATGGGGCAAGAATATCTAAAGTAAGAGCCCAACATTTAATCCTTCAGAGGCCATACCTCCCCAATTCTTGGCCCCCCGCAAGGTTGAAATCCCCTCAGAAACTCACTTGTTCAAGTGTGTCGTCCCTGAGTCTGGGACCTGGAGGCCCTGTGACTCACTTAGCGCCCGTTCCCAGCCCAACACTGTCTGAAATCCTAACAAGGACAATGCAGACCCTTAAAATCTGCAAATACTCTTATAATCTTTGTGGTTTGATCTGGATTACCACCTCGAATTCAACACGCTAAACAGTCACTCAAGCTAAAATCAGGAGATGGAAGTAGAGATACACACCACAAATCCCAGGTGAACTGGGTTAGTGAATTCTGCTCACCACTCTCCACCGTTAGCAGCTTTCGTTACCTGTCAGCACTGGGTTTACGTTCATTGTATCATCATAACCGTGGCCCTAATCCAAGGCCGTCTGCCCTCCTGCTAAAGCATCTTGCTTATCTATGGAGGCCGTTTGGGAAGAATCTTACAGGTGCTGCCTGTCTAGCTACCTGTGTTAACACGCATCATTCTATGTCTGCAGCTGTAAATGGAATATTTGCCTCCCATTATAACTATGGAAAGAAAAGAGGTAAAGGCAAACTTGCCCTGTCCCCTATCATCCTTTTCTTCTATGTAACTGTGTCCTCCTGAAGAGAAATAGAGTGAAGTGACAACATTACTGCAATATGGCAAACGGTTGATAAAGCCGGCGGTAGGTACAAGGGTGATCACAATATTTTTCTATACGATCATTTTGTGACAGTTTTAATATTTCATAATAAATCAAAGATTAAAGGGAAATAAGCTCTACTGAGCTTTTTCTTTCTATTTCCAACTCTATTACTCACCAATCAGTCCTGAGACAACCAGATATAAAGTGACATTGGAGTTCCCTGACTGCACCAGCTACCAGATATGTGCCCACTTACTTTCCTTTACACTCTTTTATACCTTCCCCCTATATTATCCCAGGTGAGCTGCCTGCCCTAACTCAACGTCTCAGTCTGTTCTGATGTAGTTCTAGCAATGGTATCATTTTCCTATTAATAATTTCGTAAGTCATCTGACAAGGCAGTACCTCAGTTACTGAGCTGGATCGACATTTCCCTTTTCCTGTATTAAATTTTCTTTATGAAAATCATTCACATCTTTCATTAGATTTATTCGCAGATGATCTTTTTTGTGGAATTATAAATGATATCTTTGTAAAAGTGAAAATTCCGGCAAATAGGAATGGAATTGACTTTTGTATATAGATTTTATAACTGGTGATCTTGCTAAACTCTCTTATTAATTATAATAATTTTTGTTTGACCATTTTTGGTGTATTTTCTATGTGGAAAATTATGCTATCTATCAATAATGACAATCTTGAAGCATTTTATTTCTTCTTCTGTCTTATTGTACTGACCAGGACCTCTAGCGCAATATTGGTTAGAAGGAATGACATCACAACTGAGCTTCCATGTTTTTGTCACTATTTTTTAAAAATCATGTGTATTGAGGTATAATTTACATACAGTAAAAGTTATCCTTTGTAGATGTACAGATCTTTGTGCAAGTATAACCACAACCAAGGTAAAGAATAGTTCCATCAGCCCAAAATTTTCCTCATGTCCCACTATAGTCAATCTGTTTCCATTCCCACCCCCTGTTCCTGACAATCACTGATCTGCTTTGTGTCCCTGTCACTTTGCCTAAATCAATACATCATGGCTTTTTATAACTGAGTGATATTCCATTTTAAGGATATAACACAATATTTTTTTATCCACTCACCAGTTTACAGATATTTGGGTTGTTTCTTATTTGGGGCAATTATGAATAAATCTTCCATAAATATTCATGCACAAAATTTTTGTGGATGTATGTCTAAATTTATTTTGGATGAATACCTAGGATTAAGATTGCTGTTACATAAAAGGTGTATTTTAACCTTATAAGAAACTGCCAAATTGTTTTCCAAAGTTGTCGTACCAGCAAAATGGCATTTTCACCAGCAATGTATGACAGTTTCAGTTGTTCCAGATCATTGCCAACATTTAGAACTTTCAGATTTTAAAAAGTGTCCTCCATTCTTGTAGGTACAGTATATATAGTGATATTATCTTATAATTTTAATTTTCGTTTCCCTAATGACTAATGGTGCTAAGCATCTCTTTTTGTACTTAGCTGCCATCCATATTTCTTCTTTGGTAAAGTATCTATTCATATCTTTTGCCTATTTTTTATAATTGAGGTTTTTGTTTTCTTATTGAGTTTCCAGAGTTCTGTATATATTCTGGATACCAGTTCTTTGCAGATTAATGTTTTTCCAATATTTCCCCCCTAACTTCTGGCTTGTCTTTTCATTTTCTTAACAGTATCTTTTAAAGAGCTAAAGTTTTCATTGTGATAAAGCTTATTTTATTAACTTTGTCTTTCATGGTTTGTGCTTTTTGTCTTCACTAAGAAATCTTGCCTCACCTAAGCTCACAAAGAGCTTCTCCTACATTGTCATCCAGGATTTTTAAAGTGTTAGGTTTTGTATTTCAGTGTGTGGCCTTTCAAGTTATATGATGCAAGTTATGGGTCGACATACTTTTTGCTTATTTATTTGTTTGTTTATTTGTTTTTCCAATTATTATGATCTGTTTCCACCCACAGAACACTTCTGGAACCAAATGTGTAGTGTTCTTCCACACCAACAACAAATTCTCCAACTCTTGAGATACTGACTGTGTATGCAGTGACAATCCCAGTGAGACCTCAGCTCTGGTTGACACACCGATTACAGCTTCATGAGAGACCCTGCAGCACAGCCCCAATCAAGTCATGCCTGGATTCATGACCCACAGAAACTGTGGCATAATAAATGCTTGTTATTGAAGCTGCTGAGTTTGTGGTAATACTGTTACATGGTGATAGATAAGTAATAGTTTTTAGACCCAGAAATGAACAAGACTCCCCCTTTGTGGGGTCATCAGTGGAGGGGACTTGAGGAGTTTTAAAGAATATTTTTTGCCTGAGTTCTGCCCTCAGAGGTTCTGATTTGATTGGTCTGATATTAGAACTGTGGCCTGGATATTAGAACTTTTCCAAATTATTTAGATGATTCTATTGTGCAACAAAGTTTAAGAACCACCACAAAGGCAGTTTTTTCATATTTCCCGTCTTTTTCAAGTGTCACTTTTTTTATATTCTCAGATTCTCTTCTACAAATCATCTTGCTTCAATACTGACTCTTTGGCCTGCCTGAGTATGCACAATCCTTTCTTGTCTTGTATATTCCCACTCTTTAATACTCTGTTTCAAATAGCATTGACAATCCCAGACATTTATAGGGTTTTTACGGCTGGTGACACTCAGAAAGGGACAAGTAAGTCTCCTGCTCCCTGACCCAGTGGTACCCAGCTGGGGAGGTGTACGATGGCAGTGTCTGTAAGGAGGGAAGGAGGAGTTGGAAATCTGGGACGAGGTGTAGTCTTTTTGGCCCATGAATGACAGACACATCCTGGCACTGTTTAAGATGTTGCAAAAAACCATCAAATATTCTAGAGTAACTAATAGAGTAAAAGCCACCATCAGAAGGACATACAGTAAATGCTGGGTCTGAAAATTTTGGAGAAAGCTATGGGCTTGCTTCCTCCCTTGATAAATCACCACATAATAATTGTCACCTCCTTATCCTTAGTGACTGTATCTAAGGGCAGATGTCTGTGCATGTCTGGGTGTGGTACATAGAAGTATCAAATTAAGTTATTTTTACTAGTTAGGATGGCTAGTGGCTGACTTGTCCTGACTGATAAGCATTTCTTATATGTTTTTGCAATAAGTCACAGAGGACACTCGTCGGAAATCTGTCCAGAGTGATATGATTATTATGTTAATGGTTTGGGACCTTGAAGCCCCCAAAACACAAGGGCATAATAACCTGACGTGGGGGACAAAATCCTGCCCTGGCTGGAAGCCAAGGGGACAGCTGACAAGGAACACAGGCTGAGTTTACACGTGTGCCACCGGCTTCCTGCTCTGCCCTGTGGCATCTTGCTCTGCTGACTGGCCAACCCAGAAGACCAGCCTCGCTGCCATCTGCAGACACTGATGCTGACTGTGGATGATCACTGTCTCCTCTCTCCAGCCCTGGCTGCTACACTGTGCTAGGGGTTAGGCATTGATTTATTGCTTGTTTGCTGTTAAAATTGGCCTAAATAAAAAGGAAAGCAATTTAAACTGTACCTTGCTGTGACAGTTTTTATCACTTCTTAACCCTTCCCTTGGACAAAAGAACCCTGAGACTGGGGCAGCAGTATAGCCCACCCCCACAGAGCTAAACTGCTCTGTGCCCTACCCCAAGCACCATCTATCAGAGGCAGCAAAGCAAAGTGGTTGGGAACTTGCACTTTGACGTTAAGAGAATAAAGTTTCCCAGTTCTGCCATTTATTAGCTTTAATGACTCTTGGGCAAGATACTTAACCTCTCCAGGCCTTTGCTTTCTCACCTGCTCAGCACCAGTACCTGATACATGTCAATTGCTCAATACATAGGAGCTATTATCATTGTTATGTACACTTTTTCACCCAGAGGTGTGCTCTGTCCAGACATACTTTTACAAACTGGGTTATGGTCCACCCAGATGGGGAAATTATTTTCCCTGTCCTGTCCCCATCCATTCCCTCAAAGAAGAGCTCAAGCCCAGGATAGTGATTTCACTCATACTTATCTACTCATCCATGTATTTCTGTATATGGGAGTCAAAATCCCCATTTGTTCTTAAAAAGTGCCGATTACATGTGCAAAGCATAGTGCCAAATACTGGAGGAGACAAAAAGCACATAGGACTTGTGAGCTTGATGTGGATCCTTCCCCATTCAAGCTTTCAGATGAGACCTCAGCTCTGGCTGACAGCTAATCACTGCCTCATGAGACACCTTGACACACAGCCCCCAATTAGACCACACCTGGATTCCTGACCTACAGAAACTATGAAGTAATATATATGTGTTGTTTAAGGCACTGAGTTTGTGGTAATACTGTTACTAGAGGCACCTGCCTTTAATAGCTTACAATCTATTTAGGGAAGCACGACATGCCTACTACTTATTAACCAACAGTAGGCAGTAGCATTTAACAAATGATACAAAAAACATGTCTAATCCCAAAGTGATTTATGGTTAATCTACATGTAGAATTCTTACTATTAAGTGATAACTAGTAAACCCTAAAATACAGTATTGAGGGCTTAACTGTATGTGTTTACATTCGTATGCTAAGCTAGGCACAGTGGATCGCACCTATAATCCCAGCTACTCAGGAGGCTGAGGCAGGAGGATTGCCTAAGGCGAGGAGCCCAGGAATTCAAGACAAGCCTGGACAACATAGCCAGACCCCATCTCTATAAAAGTGACAAACAAAATCAGATGCTAATTGTTAAAAAAATAATTTTAAATTTATAACAGGTAGGTGTTATGCTATCTTTAGTCATCTATTAAACATATAAAAGAAATAGATATATAAGGTAAGATGTAAAAATCTATACCTGTGCAAATTTTATTATTATAATAGTATTAGCTTTGGTTACCCACAATCTAGAGAAGAATACAGTTTTGATTCGTTAACTCATAACCACTTTTTTTGACTACCTATAGCCTAAGTGGAGTCTGAGTCATGATCTGTGGGGTTCACATTGACCAAAGATGAGGGAAGAAGCCCTCTGATCCTAAGCAGCTTAGCCTCGATTTGGGCAAAGCAAAGTATAACTATAAAGGTTTTTCTGGCCTCCCATAATCCTCTGCTAACTGTATTATGGAAATGATGGCAATTACTTCAAAGTCCCTGGTGATTCCTGTGCCTTTGGTGCCGTTCATTGTCAATTCACTTCGGTCAACCAGCTGTCTCCCGGACTTGCCTTTTGTACCAAACCTTTAATGAAACTGGCATTTGTGTCAATAAACTTTAAGCCCATCTTGCTGAGATAATTATCTAGGTCACTCAAATTTCAGCTACTTCAAATAATTACAGCCTTTTAGCCTCGAATATAAGGTGATGATTAAAGGAGAGGGAATCGGGGGTCCTCATGCCCAAGTCAATTAGATGAAAATGCTGGCAGGTCTCTGCTCAGGCCTCTGATTTGAATGCACAAGCCTCTGGGCTATGTCAGGGCTTTACAGAGAGTGAGTCACTCATAAAATACACATTTGTTTGGCTGAACCATGATCTAATTTCCAGAAACCACAATTTCACCATATTGGCTATTAAGGGGAAAAGCCACCTCATGACCATTATCCTAAGGACTGCTTTGTGGCACAATGGCACTGAGCATCGACAACCAATCCTGGTCCATTTTTGTAAGAGAAACAAAGAGTACAGCAAAAAACACTGAATAGATTTCAAAGCTATCCACATCCAGGGGCTAAAGATGAATTTTGTAGTCTCGCTAGCTTTCTTTTCCATGGCCTAGTGAAACTTCAAGGAACTGACTGCCTTTTGTCAATTCATGGTCCCTGTATATGTAATACAACAAACTCACTAATTACAAAAGACTCATGTACTCATTTGGGTCCAAAGCTTGAAATGTCTAGGAAAAAAAAAAATCTTTGGAGACCAGGAAATCATGACACTTAAATCCCTCTCCTTGCATGGACTAGAAAGACAAAGCCCTTTATTAATCACCCCCGCCCCCACCTCCATCTCCACCTGTCAACATTTAAAACTGGAGACTAATGGCAGACAGGCTTCTCCTGCAGATCGTAATTGCCTTTCCAACAGAGAAGCTATCTCCAAAGCAACCAAGATATGAGCTATGAATTCAAGCTGCGACTCTCTATGTAAATTGCTTGCAGTGAAATTGAAATTTCCCAAAAGAAAGCTGCACTGATTCAGTCTATTAAATGCATTCCTATCTCAGATGCGGGATGTGCTCTAGTGGCTAGGAAACTGTCCGTACCTCGTACATTGTACACGGAGATAAGACCCAAGTGCTTTATAACCTGGTCTTAAATTTAAAAAGAAATGCTGTCATTATTGATAATATAATTCAATAATCATTATTCATTATCTAAAGCAGCCTGACTGTCCACAGCTGCCCACATTACTCCCAAAGTAAAATAATGGTGTTTTATACACCCTCACCTCACATGAGCTTTCTTTTTTTCTCACATTAGTTTTGTCATGCTTTTGTGCAAAGTATTTTTGGTCTTTGGTATGCTGTGACTGTTTAGTATTAGATGTTCCCATAAGTTTTCCTGTTTTGTTTTGTTTTCTTAATACTTTTTGGCATAAACCCCTCTACCCCCAAAATAGGATCTAGGAGCAGATAATGTCCTATTGCACTAAGCAATCTTTCAATAAACAATTTGCCTGGACAACCCTACCTAGGGGATGAGATATGTGAACTCTTGGGGGCACCAGGGGGAGAGTGCTTGATGTACACTTCAGATCCGGGAACCACTAGCACTTCACCTGGCCCACACGCTGCCTCCATGGCTTTACCAGCCCTGCCTCTCTTGAGCCCACCATAGTTCCCCCACTCCACACCCCTACACACTCAATAACTTTAGGCTCCCTCAAACTCTGCTTATGCAAATCAAAGACGAGGGGAATAAACATAGGGGCTCACTCTGTGGCAGTCCCCAGCATTCATTGTCCCCTTTTTCCACTACAATAGAAGCCTGATTTTTAGCAAGGCACATGGCTGCCTGGAATTACATCCCAGCCTCCATTATAGTTAGGGATGACCTATGACTACTTCAGGCCAATGGGACGTAAACAGAAGCTTATTGGCAATGTTTGGGAAAATCCATTACAATTGAGCTGGCCTAGGCTCTTAGCCTCCTTTCTTTGTCCTCTCCTCCACCTGCCGTATGGTAGGTAAGATGACTAGAGTTCCTGCCACACTCTTGGTGTAAGAAGTCGAGGGCCATATCCTAGGTATGTCAGAGAACTCTATGAAACAGCCATCATACTAGCCCTCGACTGTCTTCCTCTAGATTTTAATGTGAGAGAGAAACATACTTCCATCTTGCTGAAGCCACAATTACTTAGGTTATCTATTACTTGCAATGAAATTTAATCTTAATTATAGGCATTCTCTGATTTTCATCAAGGACAAAGGCTGATTTTTATTGTGTCTGCATTTAGATCATGAATCTTTAAGCAACTGGTAAGGTCATGTGCTTAACAAATGTTTGACAAACCAATTAAAAGACTAACTCCATAAGTAAAGAAAAGGTTCATTTTACTCATTCATTAAATGCCAAAAATATCAGAATTTTAACAAATGAAAACTAAAAAAGCATGTCTTACTTTTTTGTAAGCAACTTGTTAGCAAACTCTAGAGTCTAGGCTGAGAAGTCTGCTCACTGACTATGTGACTTTACTTTCTGGAACTCACTTTCCCCATCTGTAAAATGGGCCCCCTATCCCAGGAGGCTGAGAGATGAGGGGAGAACAGGGCAACAGGAAAGCCAAATGGGTGAGCCTCTGGCCCTGGGGCTTCATCCCAAGCAGTTCCACCTTTAGAATTCCACATAAGATTTTATTTTATAAAAGAGTTTTACTAAGGAAATGAGGATCTTATAAAGCACTAGACCAGATAATCTGTAAGATCCCTTCTAGTTCTGACTTTGTATGAGTAGAGAGACTCCCACACGGCCAGAGTTGGGTAGGTGGTAGCGCTACTGTAAGCTGAGCCAATTTGAGAGTGGCATTGTTCTAGACATGTTGTCAAAGGCAAAGGCCGAGTTGTAAAGGCAGAATTGGGATGGGAAGATATCAGATCCAGCGGAAAGGCAATAGGATATGGCTGTTTCTTCTGTTTGGTTCCATTATGCATCAAACACAAGGACAAGTACAGGTAAAAGAATAGATATTTACTTGATAGATGCATATTAAAGGTTATATATTGATTAATAGTTCTAAGTTATAATTAAACAAAGCAGATGTAGCCTGGATGCATCTCATCTCATTCATCCACGAAACATGAAACTAAAGGAAAGGAATGGCCAGGCTGACCGCTAGCCCCCACTGGCGGTGCTGCTGGGGACGGGCCTGGCTGGAGATGTTCGTGCCCCTGAAGCATGGTCTGGAACCCACCCCTCCAGCTCTAACCCAGACGTAAAATGGACACAGTCCAGGAGCCAGGAGACCCTGTTCTGGTCTCAGCTCTGCCCCTTCAAGTCGTTCTCTCCCTCTGAGTCTCTTCTGGAAATGAGTGGGTTGGTCTAGCTCATCTTTAAAGTTCTTTAAAGTACTTATAGTTCTGAGACTCCAGGGTTTAATGTACGAGATGGCGGCTGGCTAGGGGTAGAGGTTGGAATGCTTCTTCCCTTCTTGTGATGTATCTAGGGAGAGAGGAAACCTCCCCAGCATGACACTTCTGGATTCTCTTCACTTCTCTGCTCATATTGCACCTGTGGAGGTGTAAACTTCTTGGACAATTTGGAGGCAATGGATGGGCATGTTCAACTCCATGTTCTTGCTTTGCACAAGGGACAAGCAGTTGGTCCCCGCTCCTGCCGGGCAGTGAATTTGTAGGGCCAAGGTGGGCAGGCTTGCAGTCTGGCCAAGTTTCCCCCAGGAAGTGCAGCTCACCTGTCAGAAGAAGGAAACGTCTACCTGGCAAAGCTGTCAGCCGCAGTTAGAATGAACCATCTTCAAACTCCAGCATCCCCTGGCTTAAATGTTACCTCCTCAGGGAGGTGTCTTCAGCCATCTAGATCAGCAGTTCTCAACGTCGATGGCCCATTCCAATCTCGGAGGTCTTTCAAAAAAACAACAATACCAGGGCACCCTCCCTCCCTCCGCAAATCAGAATCTCTGGGGTTGGCTGCAGCAGAGGTCAGGGTTGGAAACCACTGTTCCAGACAAAGCTCACCCCTTTACAGCCACCCCCCAGGCTCACATCCCACTTGGATGCCTGTGAACAAAAATGCCGCCGTCTGGATGGCTGCCTCATCTGCTAAGACCCAGGAGAGCAGGGGTCGTGCAGTGCCCTCCTCTCTAGCGCTTAACACAGTTCTCCACACTCTGCAGCAATTCAAATAACATTTGGTGAGTAAAATCAAATAGTGACAACTTGGAATTTAGGACTTTTTCCCCAAAGAACTCAAAATATTTTTACATTGAAAATTAAGGACAAGCATAAATGTTTGCATATGTGTGTTTCATAGTCGAAAAACATATGTAAACAACTCATACAATTCTTACATAAATCCTATGAGATGGATACTATCACCTAGCTTTGATATCTTGGGCAAGCTAATTAAATTCAGACTCAGTTTCTTCATCTTTAAAATGGCAATAATAGTACCTCCCTCTTAAGGTTGTTAAGAGAAATAAACCAGACAACTCTGACACTTAGCACATTGTCTGGCCCATAGTGAGGGGTCAAGAAAGCTAACTATTATTATTGTTATTATTTCTCTCATGTTACAGAAGGTAAACTGAGGCTCAGATAGATAAAGTAAGTTGCCCAGGATCCCACAGGGTTATGACTCAAACCAGCGTCTTTTGACTCCCAAGCTGGTATTCTTTCGTATACCATGTTGAGAATATTCCTTCGAGATAGGGAGAGACAGGAAATAGCAGCCTAGTTCTTCCAGATGGGAAAATTCATGACTGAGAGAGGTGATTTGCAGGGAAGTGGAACAGAGTGATGGATCCGCGAGATGCAGGGGGAGGAGCATGGGATCAGGCATTCGTGGATTGCTACTCTGCTCCAGCCTGAGCTAACTGTGGACCTTCATGGGGCCTCAGTTTCCCCCTGTGGCTCAGTTTCTGCCTTTGTAGACTTGGGGAGCTGGTAAGGTGATCATTAGGTCTTCTCCAGCCCTGGCAGTGTGTGAGCCGAGCCCAGGGCTCCTCCTGCTTGTGCAGAGCAGCCTGCCGGCTCCCGCAGCATCCACGCGAGCTCCAGGACAGGAGATAATAAATCATCCTCCTACCCAGAATGCCTTGCTCTCGGGGGAGCCAGTGAAGACGAGGCTGCCCTGGGGACTGCAGGCCCCACACTCGGCTACCCCTCACCCAGGCTGCTGCATTCGTTGTGCACAGCCAGAGCTAGGAAGCCCTGGGGAGCCCCATTCCAGGAGGTGACAGTCTCACGTTCTTCCTCAGGAGCATTTTACAAGGTGGTGAATAGACGCTAACAAGTCTCTGGCTCCTCCTGAATGTGCCAAAGTATCTCTCTGACGGCTCTGCCAGTCACAGAGCACCACTATTCTAGGAAAAGCAGCTCTGACCTTCCTCTAAGTCCAAGACCAAAAAGAAACTAGGCAGAGAACACATTAAAAACCAGGCAGAAAAAGAAAAAAAGACCCTGAAACCACACCAGTGTGGTGATTTTTTTCTTTGTGCTGTCCTTGGGTTTTGTTTTTTTAATAGTGCATAGGTATTACTTTTCCAAAGAGAAAGCGCACACAATTTTTTATTTTTATTCAGGCAGAAGCTAACAGGGAGGTTAATTGCTTCATCTTCTCGCCGTTATCTTTTCTGCTGCCTTGAGAATCTAAATTGTGAACAAGGAACAGTAGCGAGAAAAGGCCGGCAACTGTGGACAGGCAGGACACTGTTAGCTGACCCAGGCCGCGGAGAGCACAGGCCTGAGAGCTAGAAAATGCTCACTTAGATGAGATGACTGGGACGGCCTGTCCCTCTCACCTGAGGTCACCTGGAAGTCAGCACATCACAAATATTTCCTCTCCTCGCCTAACTGGTACCTGCATGGGACTGTCCATGGCCTGCCTCTGGCCCCTCTGCCTTACCCATTCACACTTGTCATGAGCTGAGTGTTCAGGACAGGACATCCACCCTATGGCTTACTGCCAACCAGAGGCTCTAGCATTTTGCCCAGTAAATCACTATTTCATTCTCACAAATCCAGTGACAGATCTTCTAGGACCCAGAGCAGTGAGGAAGAATGGCTACCCTTTATAGAGTACCCTCGATATGCCAGGATCTCCACATACCTTCAGTCATCCATTCATTCTGCAAATATCTATTGACTTACTGCTATGGGCCAGGCATTGTGCTGTGCTTGGTGCCGGGGACACAACATTGGGTAATATAGACAAACCCCCTACCCTTGCAGGGTTAATAGACCTTATCACAGATCCTCTCAAGGAATCTACATGGTGGATATTATTATTCCCGTTTTACAGATGAGAAAACTGAGGCTTAGAGAGATTAAATAACTTGCCCAAGGTCACACAGCCAGAAAGGAACAGAGTCAAGATTTGTACCCAGATCTATTTTAACTCCAAAATCTGTGCACTTCCTATGATATCATATCATTTCTTAGCAAGCACAGGATAGTGGGTCCCTAGGCCCTGCATTTTTGGAGCTTTGTTCACTAAATTTTACATATTGGAAAGTATGTCTTAATTTTTTTGTACCTGGTGCCTAGCACAACATCTGATGCCTAATAATTAGGTGAATGAATTAGTTAATAGATTAATTCACTGTGAGCCCCCAGACAGCTCACCTGCCCTTCCCATCTTCCTCTCTAGTCACCCTTCTCTTCTTCTCGCCCAAACGTTTAGACTTGCCTGCACTCTCTACATCAGCTTCTGCACGTGCCAGTCACTCCACACCCCGCCAAGAATGCTCCCCGCAAGACAGTCAGTAAATCCAGTGGTCATTGTACTTGTCCTTTCAGCTACATGTGACTCCTTGAATTCCGTTGTCCTGGCTGCCAGGACTCCAGCTTCCCTCCTGCTTCTCAGGCTGCCCTCCTTGGTTCCTCTTCGATTCCATTGCTCCTCAATAAACGCGGGTTCCCCAGGGTCCCAGCACAAGCCCTCTCTCCTCTCCTCACTGTCTCTGGGCAACCACACTCACACTCAGCTCTCTCAAATCTCTGCCCAGACCTCTCGCCCAAGATTTAGACAGTGAACCTGAACTCAAGTCTCCCTCCCACAAAGCTGTCTTTCTTGTGTTACATACAAGAATCAGTGACACCTTTGTCACCCAGACACGGAAGCCTTCTCCTTCTCACTCACCTCCCCGTTCCATCTAGCACCAAACCCTGTCAATTCTACTCCTCAGTGATGGCTTCACCACTGTGTCCTACAGTCCCTTCCACAGCCACCAAATGATCCCATTTCCTTTAGTAAGTTGTCCTCCTTCAGTCCAGCCTCCACCCCGAGGCTGGAAGAAGCTTTCAAAAACTGCAGGTCTTATCATCACTCTTCTGCTTTAAATTATCTTAGTGGGTTTCCCTTGATTCACACTCGTTACCATGGCTTATAGGACTGTCCATGATCCAGTCCCTGCCCACCTTTCTGGCTTCCTTTCCTTCCACCCTCCACCCTCCACCCCCATCCAGTGTGCTGTGCTCTGACTATACTGAAACAGATTGCAGTTCCTGTACCATGCCAAATTCTCCACCCAATACATCTTTGTACTGGCTGTTCCCTCTACTTGGAAAGCCTTCCCTGACCCCCTTTTCCTCCAAGATTCGGGTCAGGTGTGATCTCCTATAGGAAAATTTGCCTCAACCTTCAATCCTAGATTAGGGGGTGTCCTGGGGCTCCCGTGCTCCCCACGCATTCCTTTCTCACAGCCTCTAGCACACTGTGCTATAAGACTGCATTGTTAGACTTTAAGGTCCTTAAGGGCATGGACTGTCTTCCTCATTTTTGTGCTTGCAGTTCCTCATACTGCCGCAGTATATGCAACTTGGTATATAGAAGATACTCGGTAGCAGGATGGGTGGGAAGGAGTAGATGGATGGTGGATATGAATGAATATGTGGATGGTCAAAACTGAGATGGAAGTGGTGTTAAGGAAGTTGTCTCCACATCGCTCCCCCAACTCCCCATCCTCAGGAATGGAAAGTGTAACATGCAAAATGGCTCCAAAGCCCTGTGCTAAGCAAAGTTCCACAAGTTATCTGAGACAAGCACGTGGCACAGACGGAGAAACAAAACAAACAGTGTTTAATAACCAGTCACAATTTTTAAAAGGAGTATGTCCAGGTTGACATGAAAAGAAATTCAGAAAATGCTGACTTTTATTTAAAGTCATACCCACATATACATTTTACTGGGATGCAGAGAGCAGAGTTCTCACCCAACAAATGACCTAAATCAGATACAACTCATGCTACTGTGCATCAAGACACAGGATCTTGACAAAGGGGAATCTACTAAAAAAAAAAAATCTCAGAAAAAACAAACCCATCACTAATTAGTGTGTTGGAAAAAGAAAGATGTTTCAAAATCATAACTGAGATCTGTATTGAAGGCTTGAAAATTGAGGAAACCACCAGTGGCAACCATTACAATACAAATGAGAGTACTAAGTCCCTACTGGGTGGGAGGTGCTGTGCCTCCCACCAGAACACAGCACTTCCCGTGACAGCCACCCGCACACTCCCTCATTACTCTGACCCTCATGACAACCCTGGGAGAAAGGCAGGGCAAGGGTTTTTTTATCCCAGGAAACAGATAAGGAAAATGAGTGGAAGGCAAGGTGAGGCCCCCTAGCTCAGGGAACACTGATGCCAAGTTCCCTTTCTCAGCACCAGTTTGGGACAATTTGTATGGAAGTCACCAGAGGCAACTGCTGGAGAATATCTGAAGGAAATAGAGTCTGCCATTTTCTCTGTCTGATAAAGATGTCCCCGCTTGAGAGCTGCCTTCTTTTTCTCATCTTCTCCTTTCTTTTCTTTCTCTCATTTCCACCCTCCTCACTCAGGACACTCCAGCTATTCTGGAAAACTTTGTTTCTAGTACACTGGAAGGTGAATCTTAGTTCAAAGTTTTTGTGGCTGCTGTTTCCTATGCCTGGAAGGCTTTCTATGAAGCACTCTGCCTAACCCTTCATGTCCCTGTTCAGATGGCAGTTCCCTAGAGACGCCTTCCTTGTACACACTTGCTAAGTCTCCTGACAGTCCCCCAGCCCCAACTCTGTTCTGTCCCATCACCTTATGTTTTTTCTGCAGGACAGGCCCTGGGTCTCGAGGGGATCAGTGAGGCTTCCCGAAAATTTAATGTGGCCCCTATAACTCAGATATTATCATCTGCAACTGGGTTTTCTCTTAGAAAGGATTTTGTGTTTTGAAAGTGTTCACCTTTTTATGTCCTAGAAAATGATGCCACTCTCTCTGCTATGAGTCCTGACAGTGCTGACGTCCTTCTCTGTCCTTAGATAAATAAACGCTGTTTGATTTATCCAAGCATTGTCAGAGCTGGGTCTTTCAAGTAACACAATCCTACTGTTGACGTTTGAGTACAGTGGTTGTGCAACTTATCATTATGCTGAGACTATTAACAGTTGTCCCTCAATATTTGTCCTCTTCTTCCTTCATTTAAAAAAAAATTTTTTTTAGCTAGGTACATGTTGTTTAATATAAAGAATACATTTCCCAGACTGCTTTGCTTCTAGGATGGACACATGACCAAGTATTGGCCAATGGGATGTGAATTAAGTGATGTGTGAAACTATCAGGTCATTTCCTTAAAAGTAAAGGGAGTGGCCTCCATGTTCTCTTCCCCCTTCCCACTTGCCTGAATGTAAACTACAGGAGATGATCCATCTTTAACCTTGTGGGTGACCACAGATCTATTAACAGTAGTAGCAGATCAGCTATTACTAGGTCTGTGTCATCCACAAGGTGCTAATTCAGCCCCAGACTGCTTACTCCCAGATTGTTATATGAGAAAGAAATGAAATTCTCTCTTGCTCAAGTCGTTGTTATTTGGGTCTCTCTGTTATAGCAGCCAACCTGTAAACTAACCAATAGAATCTGAAATTATCATATTTATTTATTTATTGTATATTGTTCTCTATGGCCTCTAGAAAACAAATTCTAAGAGAATAGAAACCTTTACTCTTAACCACCATTGTATCCCTGGAACTTGGAACAGTGCCTTGTAGATAAGGACACATTAGACAATAAGTAATAATTAGACAATAAATAAATATCTGCTTCATGAATGAATAAATGAAAGTATAAATGAGTCATTTCTTTTCTTTTTTTTTAATTTTAAGAAATTCTTTTTTTCTTTTTCTTTTTTCATTTAACCATAAGCTTATAAGAGTCGTTTGTTTTCATTGGCTGGCTTTCTGCCCAGCTTTTGCTTTTCCCTTCCCTTTCTGGCCCTCTCTTTTAGCTCATCTGCCCTGTGATAACAGACTGGCCAGGACTGGAGGGCTTGCATCTCTTCCTGCATATGCCCCTGACCTTAATGTAGAAAGTGAAGTTTTCTAGCTCAGGGGTCTTAACTTTTCCTTAGTGCTTTATGCACCCAAATAAGTTTGGAAAGCCCTTGGACACAAGATCACACTTCAAAGAAACCCACCTGGGATATGGGCTAGCATCTGCTCCCTCCCGGGGTTACCACCACGGTGCTCAGTCTCTTCCCTATCATGATGAAATATCAAAACATGAAAAACAGAGGGTTATCTGTTAGATTTTTCTCTTTACCTCCTAGGTGTCCTGGAGTAACTTGAGGCTGAGTTTGAAAACACAGCAGCCTTGGTTTAGAGCAGCACTGTCCAATAGAAATATAAAGTGGGCCACAAATGCAAGCCATATGTATAATAATCTTAAATTTTATAGTAACCATATCTCATTTAAAAAGTGAAATTAATTTTAGTAATATATTTAACTTACATTCAAAATATCATTTTGGTATGTAATCAGTATAAAAATTAACAAAATACTTTACATTCTTTTTCTTTACTAAGTCTTTGAAATCCCATGTGGATTGTACGCTTACAGCACATCTCAATTCAGAATAACCACATTTCGAGAGTTTATAAGTTCAAGTGCTTACTAGCTACATGTAAGTTCAAAATGCTAACTAGCCACATGTAAGTTCAAGTGCTTGAGTGTGCTGTAAGTTCGTGCGCTTACTAGCCACCTGTGGCTAGTGACTATCACATTGGACAGCATAGGTCTAGAGGGAAAGGTATTAAATTAGACTGTGCTCAAGCTATGTCTTAGGCCAATCCCCAAGGTACTCTGACCTTCAGTTTTCTCATCTGTAAAATGGGGCTAATTACACCTGCTTCACAATGTTTGGGGAGAAATTATAGAGCTAATGTAAGTGAAAGTGTTAAGTATAAGACAATGTGTTTATTGTGAAAAATAAAAGCTTGTTCTAGCACACTGTTTCTCTGCTACTCTTCTCCATTAATATCAGAGTTATTCAGCAAAATAAAGTAAGAAGGAGGAGAAGGACTTACCTTCTTGATCAATGGATGACTCCTTCTCAGACCTAAGGAGGAATTTGGTTGTGGGACCCTGGCAGGGATCCCCAACCTATGGTGAGTTGTATAATTATTTCATTATCTATTACAATGTAATAATAATAGAAATAAAGTACACAATAAATATAATGCACTTGAATCATCCTGAAACCATGCCCCCCTTCCTGGTCCATGGAAAAATTGTCTTCCATGAAAACAGTCCCTGTTGCCAAAAAGGTTGGGGACTGCTGCATAATGAAAGCATTTAGCTACATTGTATTACAAACCAATAAATAGTGAATCTGGCATATCTCCTCTGCCCTCCCAGTGGTGTCGACCATGACATGGGCTGTCCTCACACTGTACGCAGGAGAAGAGGGAAGATGTTGGGCACTGACTTGAGACAAGGATGAGAAAAACAGAGAATCACTTTTGTTATATAAAGAAACATAACAATGTAGCATATACATGAACATTTTATGATTTGGTTTGGATACCATATTTCATTGGTATATACTAGGTTATTTTTAATATTGTTATATTAGTTATCTATTGCTACATAACAAGTTATTCCAAAACTTGGCAGCTTAAAGCAATAAACATTTATTATTATCTCATAGGTTCTGTAGGTTTGGAATACAGGAGTGGCTTAGCCGAGGGGTTCTGCCTCAAGGTTTCTTATAATACTGCTGTCAAAATGTCAGCCAGAGTTGTGGTCATCCAAAGGCTTTACAGGAGCTGGAAGATCCACTTCCAAGATGGTTCACTCATGTGACTGTTGGCAGGAGGCCTCAGTTTCTCACCATGTGGATGTCTTCATACAGTGGGTGGACTGTCCTCATCACTTCCCCTCTCCAGGCTTCTCCTACAATGAGCAATCCAGGAGAGCAAGGCAGAAGCCACGGAGTCTTTTATGACCTTGGCTCAGAAGTCACACACCACCATTTCTGCAACATCCTCAGCCCTATTCAACGTGGGAGGGAACTATACAAAAGTATGAATGCCAGGATTCTGCGGGACCATCTTGGAGGCCAACTGCCACAGTTGTCAACTGATGGTAGTTGGAAATAAGGGCTCTTATTTATTTTTTTAAGCATGATTAATCCTGGAAAAGAGTTTCTGGTCTGTTTCTAACACACACACACACACACACACACACACACACCATCATATTATTGGTTATTTGTATCATCACTTATATTGAATTTAGATCTCATGTGATAAGAAGAGGCCTGTCTGTCACCCCTCTTCAAGGCTCCTTCCCAGGGTCCTAGAAATTGCCTGCATTTGTCCCTTGGGTTTGTGTTCATCCCCAGCCCTTCCCTCCCCCATCAGCTCATGGGCCTCAGACACTGAAGACGCCTGGGCCACAGAGCTCGCCCAGGCCACAACACCGGGAAGATTATGTGATTTGGTTTGCAGCGTGTTAGGTTTGCAATTATGGAGAATTATCAAAGTGGAGTTGACCAGGAGGCACACAGAGACATACAGAACTGCCCTCCTACTGAAAGATAAGAACTGAAATCAAAAGCATAAACAGGATAGTCTCTGTTCTTTCAAACTGTATGAATGGATGTGCTTTCTCAAGGAGGGAGGATCAACACTGAAAAACCAGAGAAATCAGAGAGCTCAGAAAAGGAGTGGCTAGATATTTCCAAATATCATCAGCTTTCCAAAACTAACTCCTACATCACTAGAGCCAAATATATATATATATATGTATTTTTTTCTCCCAGACCTTGGAAGTTCTCTTCTCTTTCCTTCCATTCCCTTTTTCTTTAAAAAGTCACCAAATCCTGTCATTCCTCTTCTGAAGGCTCTCTCACATCAGTTCTCTCCTGTCGCTTGCCACAGTCTGGAGACCCTTAGGATCCCAATCCCTCCCTCACCTCACACAGGCTGCAACAGCAGACCAGCCGTGCTCCTCAAATTAGTCACAGAATTTCGCTACTTGGCGGGTCTGTCCCCTCTGCCATCTCTGGCCACCCTGGTCCCAGCCCGAGCTTTTCTCCAGGGCGTTCCCTGCAGGATCCTGGCTGGCTTCCTTCCCAGCTCTAGATCACTGGCCTCACTCCCCAGGCCACAAGGAACCGTTTCCCTCTTGCACTGCTTCCCCCAAAACTGACAAACTGGGAATATACCTCTTTCCTGCCTGGGCCCTGGCTCAGCCCCGCCTGTAAATGACTCTGCTGGGCACTGCCCAGGCCCGGGCGTGGGACTCAGACATCCGCTGCCACGACCACCATAATGCTTCCCTCTAAATGGCCTTCAGTCATTGTCCTCTGCCCGTCCCAACTCCACCCTTAAAATGCAAATACTCCTGCAGTTATCTGTAGTGTGATTCAGCAAGTCTTGGTGCAGGACCTGGGCATCGACATGCTTAACTGGCACCCGCAGAGATCTGTGGAGCACACTTTGAACAACACTGTCCTCAAGCCACAGTGTGACCTTGTTTCTCTAATGCTTTCCTCCTGTGGTGGCTGAGACTGCTGGCAAGTCTGACTTCTCTGACAGTCCTCTCCAAGAACCAGATCCTGGGGCACTGAGCAATGGGAGCTCTGCCCTCACTCACACACACACACTCCCTCACAAGTGCACGCGTGCACACACAGGCACTGCACAGTCACACAGGAACACAGTCACACGCACATGAACTGCTGCTGAATGCAGTGTCCCCACACCGCCTGGTCTGACCCCAGACCACCAGCCTGCCTCTTGGGCCCCAGAGCCTTCAAAAATATCAGGTAGGTCACAGCCCTCCCCTCCCACAGACAAAAACACAGTTCAGAGGCAGTCATCAAATTCCTGCCTGAGGACAGGTATCTCTGGGCTGATTCGATAAACACAATTTAATTAAATTAAAGGAGGATCAGACTCTGCCTAAACTCTGCTGGCAGTGTCTCTTATGAATCTTTCATTTTCATAAATGAATGATGGTTCGCCTGCTTAGGGGCTTGCCCTGAAGGAAGAAACGGCTCCCTCTGGTCAGAGGAAAGCATTTAGGGGACCAGGAGGTTTTGGAAGTTTTTTGTGCTTTTATTGGGGGAGTAGGCATCGTACCCTGTCGCTGAGCACAGGATGAGTAGGACTGAGGCTGCCTTCCTAACGCCAGACGGTTGTGAGAGCCCCAGGGTAGCTGAGCAGACATATGGGAGAGAGAGAGACAGAGAGGAAGACAGAAACAGAGAGACAGAGACAGGGACAGAGAGAGACAGAGACAGAGAAGAAGATGGAGAGAGAGACAGACATACAGGGAGACAGAGAGACAGAGAGAAACAGACACAGACAGAAACAGAGGACAGAGACAGACACACAGACAGAGAGAGACACAAACTAAGACACAGACAGAGACAGAGAGACAGGCACTGGTAAAGCCGAAAACTCAGCTGCAGTTGAGAATATTACAAACATGTTTAGGAAATTCCGAGAGACAGACTTTGAATGGTGTTGGTTGGTGCCAGGAGTCAGCAAGGAGGGAAAAAAAAAGCACCTGTTCTCGATAATTTTCTCAGGGGAGGAGCGGAAGAGATAAAGAAAAAGCAACTGTGTAAACCTTATGGAACAAATAGAATTCCTCTGCTCAGCAGAGCAGAGCCCATGTCTGCCCCGACGAGGCCTGCCGCGGGGGCCGTGAGGAAGAGCCACTCGGTATGGCTGTGGGCCAGCGAGACCCGGGCCGCTCCCTGAGAACCTGGTTTATTGTTGCTGTGTTATTCACCTGTGCTGGACAGGAGGCGATGGAGGAACAGCACAGACACCACCGCCCTAGGGGGACCTCTCAAATGGGGGGCCTAATGCCTGCCCCCAACCTGTGCCCCGTCTAGAAATTAGACTGGGAGTGGCACTGTGTGGAACAGCCCAGTCTCTAGGGCTGGGGGCCCATCACACAACTGGGCTGGGGGCGTTCTCTCCTGTCTCTTCCTCTCCCTCCAGGGACTTGCCTCTTCAGCCCCTGCTTGTCTCTTCCAGCAGGCTGGGAAGGGAAGGACAGAGACAAAATGCACATTTTGCAAGTTCCAGTGGAAAGTCTTTGGGGAAGGAAGCAGAAACTAATGGGCATGCTGTGGCTTCCATTAGCCCAGAAATGTGAGAGGGTCTGTGCAATCTATCACTGTCCTCTGTGTATGCCGGTGACACTGCTGACGATGGTATTTTCTGACTTCAAACTTACCCTCATCAGCAGGACTTTAGCTCCTATTTTTTCCAGAACTGATGGCTTACATCACCTTCCGGACTCTTCAAGCCTCACCAGTGGCTGCCCACTTAGCTCATCTCCCATCTCCCCCTACCACAAACTCAGGCCTTTAGCAACAGCTGGGTAGACATTGCTGCTCCTGTAACCCTACTCACCTGTTCCCTCTCCCAAGCTCTAACCTGAGCCTTATCCCAGCCTGGAATATCTCCCCATTAGGCATTCTGCCAAGTAGCAGAGGTCCTTCTTGCCCTTCTGATCAAGTGTTCCCTACTCGGTGAAGCCTTCCAGACTGCTTCTCCAGCTCCATTCACTCTGGCCTCCCCAGGGACCCCAGACTGTGAGGACCAAATGAGAGTATACACCATAAACCGTGGAGCCTGCCGCCAGTCCAGGGAACGTCATCATGTGTCATGACTTTGAGCACATTAAAGAGTCGTTTAAAACCCAAAGGATGTAGGGCTTCTAGTTCAAAGTGACAGATGCAGCTCTTGGGTTTATCCCCTCTCTCTACAAAGAAGCAGGAGACTTAAGATTTCAAAATCTTTCTGCAACACACAAAGCAGATGGAGCAACGTCAAATAGGAAGTGCAGAAGACGCTGCCAAGGAGGTAAAGAAAATGGAGGGTGGGCGTGAGAATGGGAGTGGAGACAGGGCCACTCATTGCAAGCCTGTGTGTAGAATAATCCCCCTGACATTTCCCTCCAGCACCCCTGCTTGCAAAACATCGTGCGGCCAGCTGTTTACATTCAAGCCCGCAGGAGGAAAAAGCCTAAAATAAAGCTGAAATTTTGATTCCTCAAAAAACGCAAATGGACTTTCTGAGGATAATTAGAGCCTCTAGTATGGGGTTACTGTTTGCCGCAGTAAACCCTTCTCAACCCAACATTCGGAGACCCTTCTAAGGAACGAGTGGCTGCCTTCCACTCACTGTAAAGCCACGCCCCCAACCACCGTCTACCAGACTCACCCCTCAACATTGGGCCTCCCCAGCAGCCTTTGTGTCGTCTCATTCCTAAACATCGAAGATCACCAGACTGTTGAGAAAATCCCAAAATGTGAAATGGAAAGACCAAGGGAAATAAAAGATAAAATGACCTTGGAGGAAAAATAAAGAATAGAAAAGAATGAAAGTGAAAAAAAACTCCAATAAGGATTTCCAGAGAGTTATGAAAAAATGTTATATCTACAAATGTAGACGACAGGCCATCAGAGAAAAAGAAAAATTTTTAGGAAGTAAGACTATGACTGCTAAAAATTTTTTAAAGTTAATTTTAAAAGTTGAAAGATTAAATTCTTAAAAATATGCCAGAATATATTCATAGAACATTAAGATAAAGAGACAAAACCAAAAAATGTGAAAGAGAAGAGGCATATAGGAGCAATCCCACTAATAGGATTACCAGAAAGAAGGAATAGAGGACTTGAAAGCACGGAGATAACCAGTGAGATAAGATAATATATAATTTCCAGAGCTGAAGAATGATACAGTGTTTAGGTTGAAAGGTCTCCCTCAAGGTTCAGAACATTTTAAAACACCTTCTGTTTAATCACATCTTTGTGACACTTTAAAACACAAAAGACAAATATAAAATCATAAATGCATCCAGAGAATAGAGGTTCTTGGTTGCAAAAAAAAAAAGAAATCTATGGGTGGAAGAGCTAGAGCTGTAGAAAAATACTCAAAAAACAGGTAAAAACAAAGGGAGGCCAAGAAACAAGAATAGAGTCAAGGCCATGCCACAGGAAAAGCCTAGTGACAATAGAGCTGGCTTTATTGCTGAGCAGTTCATACCACTTCCAAGATCACCACCATTCTACCACCATTGAACTCAATACTTCCCCCACAAAATATCAATGAAATGAAAGGTTGGTTTTTTGAAAAGATAAACAAAATTGACACATCTTTAGCCATACCAAGAAAAAAAGAAAGAAGACCAAAATAAATAAAATCAGAGATGAAAAGGGATACATAACAACTGGTACAGCAGAAATGCAAAGGATCATTAGAGACTACTATGAGCAATTATATGCCAATACATTGGAAAACCTAGAAGAAATGGATATATTCCTAGACACATACAACCTACTAATATTGAACCAGGAAGAAATCCAAAACCTGAATAAATCAATAACAAGTAACAAGATAGAAGCAGTAATAAAAAGTCTGTCTACCACTAAAGAAAAGCCCGGGACCCAATGGCTTCACTGCTGAATTCTACCAAACATCCAAAAAACTAACACCATTCCTACTTAAACTATTTCAAGAAATTGAGGAGGGAATATTCCCAAACTCGTTCTACAAGGCCTGATACCAAAACCAGACAAAGACACAGCAACAACAAAAAAGAAAACTATAGGCCAATATCTCTGATTAATATAGATGCAAAAATCCTCAACAAAGTACTAGGAAACTAAATTCAACAACACATTAAAAAGATTATTCATCATGATCAAATGGGATTCATCCCAACGATGCAAAGTTGGTTCAATATACACAAATCTACCAATGTGATACATTATATCAACAGAGTGAAAAACAAAAAACATCATCATTTCAATTGATGCTGAAAAGCATTTGATAAAATTCAACATTACTTCATGATAAAAAAAAAAAAACCTCTCAAAAACCAGGGTATAGAAGGAACATACCTCAACACTATAAAATCCGTATATGACAGACCCACAGCTAGTATCATACTGAATGGGGAAAAACTGAAAGCCTTTCATCTAAGATCTGGAACAAGACCAGGATGCCTACTTTCACCATTATCATTCAACATAGTACTGGAAGTTCTAGCTAGAGTAATCAAAGAAGAGAAAGAAATAAAGGGCATCCACATTGAAAAGAAATAAGTCAAATTATCCTTGTTTGCAGGCCATATGATCTTATATTTAGAGAAACCTTAAGACTCCACCAAAAAAAAAAGTGTTAGAACTGGAAAAATTCAGTAAAGTTGGAGGATACAAAAACAACACATGAAAATCAGTAGCATTTCTATATGCCAACAACACACAATCTGGAAAATGAAATCAAGAAAGTAATCTCATTTACAATAGCTACAAATAAAATAAAATACCTAGGAATAAACTGAACCAAAGAAGTGAAAGATCTCTACAATGAAAACTGTAAAACATTGGTTAGAAATTGAAGAGGACAGTAAAAAATGGAAAGATATTCCATGCTCATGGATTGGAAGAATCAATATTGTTAAAATGTCCATATTACCCAAAGCAATCTACAGATTCAATGCAATCTCCACCAAAATACCAATGATATTCTTCACAGAAATAGAAAAAGAAATCCTAAAATTTATATGGAACCACAAAAGACCCAGAATAGCCAAAGCCATCCTGATCAAAAAGAACAAGACTGGAGGAATCACATTACCTGACTTTGAATTATACTACAGAGCTGTAGTAACCAAAGCAGCAGGGTACTGGCATAAAAACAGACACATAGGTCAATGGAACAGAATAGAGAATCCAGAAATAAATCCACACATTTATAGTGAATTTATTTTTTATAAAGTTGCCAAGAACATATTAATACATTAGGGAAAGTACAGTCTCTTCTATAAGTGGTGCTGGGGAAATTGGAGATATATATACCAAAAAGTGAGACTAGACCCTTATCTCTTGCCATACACAAAAATCAAATCAAAATGGATTACGGACCTAAAGCTAAAACTTGAAATTATGAAACTACTAAAAGAAAACATTGGGGAAATACTTTAGGACATTGGTCTAGGCAAAGATTTCTTGAGTAATAACCCAAAGTACAGGCAGCCAAAGCAAAATTGGACAAAAGGACAAGAGGACAAAGCAAAATTGGACATCAAGCTTAAGAAGCTTCTGCACAGAAAAGAAAACAATCAACAAAGTAAGAGACAACCCTCAGAATGGGAGAAAATATTTACAAATTACTCATCTGACAAGGGATTAAAAGCCAAAATCTACAAGGAGCTCAAACAACTCAATAGGAAAAAATCAGATAATACAATTAAAAATGGGCAAAAGATCTGAATAGATATTTCTCAAAAGAAGACATACAAATAGCCAACAGGTGTATGAGAAAATGCTCCACATCATTAGTCATCAGAGAAATACAAATCAAAACTACAATGAGACATCATCTCACCCCAGTTAAAATGAATTTTGTCAAAAAGACAGGCAATAATTAATGCTGGGGAGGATTTGAAGAAAGGAGAACGCTTGTGCATTGTTGGTGAGAATGTAAATTAGTGCAACCACTATGGAGAACAGTATGGAGGTTCCTCAAAAACTAAAAATAGAACTATTATATGACCCAGCAATCCCATTGCTAGGCATATGCTCAAAGAAAGCAAATCAGTATATCAAAAATATATCTACTCTCTCATGTGTATTGCAGCACTATTCACAATAGTGAAGATTTGGAATCAACCTAAGTATCCATCAACAGATGAATAAAGCAAATGTGGTACACAATGAAATAGTATTCAGCCATAAAAAAGAATGAAATCCTGTTATTTGCAACAACATGCATGGAACTGGAGAACATTATGTTAAATGAAATAAGCCAAGCACAGAAAGACAAATCTCACATATCTTCTCTCATATGTGGGAGCTAAACATTAAAACAATTGATCTCATAGAGACAGAGAGTAGAATGATGGTTACCAGAGGCTGGGAAGGGTAGCAGGGAGAGGAAATAAAGTGGGGAATGGTTAATGAGTACAAACATACAGTTAAATAATTAGATAGAATGAACAATATTTGATAGCATAACAAAGTGACTGTAGTCAACAATAAGTTAGGGTATACATTAAAATAACTAAAAGAGTGGAATTGGAATGTTCCTAATACAAAGAAATGATAAATGCCTTATGTAATGGATACCCCAATTACCCTGATTTTATTAATACACATTGCATGCCTCTATCAAAACATCACATGTACCCTATAAATATATACAACTATTATATACTCATAATAATTAAAAATAAAACATTTTTAAAAAATAAAGAATAACTTTCCCTGGTCAACTACTTGGTTACCCTGAAATCAGGACAAAGTAGGATAAAAAAAAAAAAGATAAATTTAAAAAAATAAAAGAAATGAAAAAGAATTCAAAACAACCAACCTGCCACATGGTTTCTGGCTGACCCTCTCTGGGCACTATATGTAGTTTCAGGATCATGTTGTAAAATTGGGCACTAAGACATGGGACTCTAGTGGGAAGCCTGAGACTGAGATGGCCTTGCAGAGCTGTCTTCAACTGGAGCAAAGGGCATCTAGCCCTCAAACACTAAATTTTCACTAGAAATACTTGATCTATATTTAGATTTCATAAAACTTAAAAGTTTCCCAATAACTAAATTGCATATCAGTTTTTAAATTTAAATTAAGTAAAATTAAATAAAATGAAAAGTTCTGTTCCTGAACTGGCCCCAGTCATACTGGCCCCACTTCAAGTTCTCAATAGCTGCATGTGGTGAGTAGCTGCCATATTGAACAGTGCAGGCCTAAAATACTATAAAAATCCCATGCCATGCATGTATTCTTGGTGCTAAAAAGGATATGGTTTTAGTCCCTAAGTGCCTTGTCTTAATCCACTCAAGCTGCTATTAACAAAAATACCTCAGACTGGGTTATTTATAAACAATAGAAATTTAATTGCTCACAATTCTGGAGGCTGGGAAGTCCAAGATGCCAGCAGATTTGATGTCTGGTAAGCCCATTCCTCAGAGATGGCACCATCTTGCTGTGACTTCACATGGTGGAAGGGGCAAACCAGGTCCCTCATGCTTTTTTTTTTCTATAAGAGCACTAATCCCATTCATGAGAGTGGAGCCCTCATGACCTAATCACCTCCCAAAGCCCCCACCTCTTAATACCACCACAATGGGGATTAGGTTTGAACATGTGCATTTTGGGGAGACATAAACATTCAGACTATACCTTGCCTTGATGTCTGTATCTATAAATTAGGGCCATTAATATAGAGCACATGTACAGGTCGTTAACAACTCACCAACAGCCAACTTATGAAGACAAGTGCATGCAGGCGCCCACTTCTGCCACAAAGCTTTTAGAGAGTCTGTGTGTTCAGAAATGAAAAAAAGAGGACAAACTGAAGGGCAAGGACAGTTGATAGGAGCTGACCATAATATATTCTGAGCCGATTTTATGACAGATTCAAGACAGGCAAGACTGGTTTGTCTACAGGGTTTTGCCCTGACCAAAAATCTTAACCGCTAATTCCAAAAGGTCAGAATGTTCACTTCACCTTTTTTTTTTATAGTACTCATACTTCTACCAATTAGAGAGTCTCTGCTTCTCTTTTAAAAATTCGAACATTCAAATAATATAAGATTATTAGTCCTTCATATCTTACAGATTGTTTGATCAGGGGGTTTTGCTCCTAACACCTAACTGAGATCAACAGTGAATTCAAGACCTTTCACAAACAAAAGGAAGATGATCATTTAGGGGCCTAAGACACCTTCAGGGGGTGAGCAAGTCTGGATGTGGCACCTCCAGGGGGAGCTTAGAGCAACCCGGGAGCACCTGGGAGCCCAGGGAGCTGTGACACGGCATCAGGAAGTGGAAGGGGCAGAAATAGGAGAGGCTGCCAGGGAGATGTCTCTGAGCACCATCCTGCACCAGGAACAGTTTTTTCCTCCTTCATCTCCTTGCTATTTTTCTCCTTCTACTTCTCCTTTTTCCTCCTTGACCTTCTCTTTTTCCCCATCCTCTCCCTCCTGCGCCTTCTCCGTAATCTCTCCTCTTTTCTCGTCTCTGCCTCTTCTTTCCCTTCCTCTGCCCCTCCTTACCCAGCTCACCTCCTCTAAGGGCTTGCTGCTCCCAGTTACAAGGGTCAGCCCAGGATTTGGCGCAGCACAGATCTCAGCTACATACCGAGTTAAATTTCCTTCTTTGGACTATCCTGGGAACCTACCACTGTGTATGGTGTTATTTTTGTAAGCAAATGAGTTCCTAATTCCAAGCTACTACTCGCCTAGCTGGCAGCCCCTGGCATGCAGGCTCCCATATCCAGTGCCCATAGTAAAGCTCAATAACCATTAGATTCTTAGAAATAAATAAAGGTGTTGAAGTTCTTTGATGTAAGTACACTCCTTCACAAAGAAACTAACCAAATTCATTCTGGTGTGTGTAGAGGCCAGGTTTAAACCAGACTGTGATTACAACATTCATCCATCAACTCAGAAGCCACCTTTGATATAACAGCAACACAAATCTTCCCAATAGCTGGAGGCCATGTGTTAAATAAACTTGAAGAAATATTGTCAGCAGTAAATGCCAGCTTTTCACATCTAAGACTGTCAAAATGATGAGTTCTGAAACTTGATCTAAATTCAGTTTCATTTTTATAAATGGAAGGTTATTTTTCTGTTACTGACACATGAAAGTACACAAATGTCACGTTCAACTTGAACCACATTGTCTGGTTAAATTTCCAAATTAGTTAAGAAATGTCTACACGTAATTTGTGTAAAATGCTGGTTTAGTGGTTTCTTCCCTTTTGTCTACATGAAATGAAGATTGTTCTCTTTTGGGGGATAATGCTTTGGTTTGTGTTTATTGTTACTACAGATTACATAAACAAAAACATAATAGCATTAAAAGAAAAGAAAAGTTTGCTCACAATTTTGCCACCTCTGCAAGTCAAAATGTTTTTATTTCTTTAACTTTATAATGGAAACTTCCATCTGGATATGGGCAAGGCTGTCACACACACACCGATGTCATGAACAATTTAATTATACAAATAAATTCTCCTCAAATATGAACAGGTGTATTATCATTCTTACAGGTTTATGGCTGAGAAAATAAGTAATGTAGTTAGTGTGTGGCCAGAGCACAGTTCTCCACAAGCTCAGACTCAGCCCTGCCTTCCACCTCTCAAGCAAGCTGGAGTCCCAGCAAGCTCTTCCTCTAGTTCCCTACCAACTGCTCCCAGAGGGCAGTCACATACCAAGGAGAGTCACTCAAGCTTTGGAGCAGGGGATTCCCAGCCATTAGCAGTGCAATTCTCTTTGGAAACTTAATTGTGGCAGAGAAAAGATGTTATGAAATGGGAAGTACTAGAGTGGACTCTGCCAATCAAAGTGAAAGAACTTCTGGCCTTAGCCCAGCTGGGCTCTACTTTCCACTCTTGGAGTGAACTTGCATAGCCTCACTGCACATGTTTACAGTGCTGTCCTGTGAGCCCATTAGTAACAGTGAGCTCCCTCCAGCATGAGTGATGTTAACAGGGGGTGAAAAGAAGGGAGACCACAGTGCCCAACGCAGTCATACATACACACGTTAGGTACTTCACAAATGATTGCTGCTTGATCTACTTGCAGAATCATGCACAATTAATAAGCTCAATAAATTATGTCAAGTAAAGACATCCCAGTAGCCACAATTCAGATCAAGAAATAGAACACTGTCAACAACTCAGAAATCTCCCTGGAGCCCTTTTCTTCTCCCCAAAGGTAAACACTATTCTAATTTCCAAAACCATAGTTTATTCAGTTTTATAGCCATCACACCTCACACATGGGAGACAATAAATGTTTATTCTAACATCGTAATTTAGATTTACCTGGTTTTAAACTTTATTTAAATGGAATTGTATGGCATATATGTTTGTGAGATTATCCATGTTGAAGCATAAATTTGTAGCTGATTCATTTTTTACCCCATATTCAATTGCATGCATCTATCATGATACATACATGTACCTTTTCTTCTGTTGAAAGACATTTGAGTTGTTTCCAGCTTTGAGCTATTATTTAATACAAACAATGCAGCAAAGAATATCCTCTTGCATGGCTTTTGATATACACACATATGCATTTCTGTTGGTTATATATCTAGAAGTGAGTTGCTAGGTCCTAGGGCATATGTATATTTAACTTTATTAGAAATTGCTGAACTTTTCCAAAGTAAGAGTATCAATTTGCATTCCCACCAATGGTGTATGAGAGTTCCAGTGGTTCCTCAACTGCACTTAGTATTGTCAGCCTTTTTTTCTTTTTTTTTGAGACAGAGTCTCGCTCTGTTGCCCAGGCTAGAGTGAGTGCCGTGGTGTCAGCCTAGCTCACAGCAACCTCAAACTCCTGGGCTTAAGCGATCCTACTGCCTCAGCCTCCCGAGTATATTTTTAGTTGGCCAGACAATTTCTCTCCACTTTTAGTAGAGACAGGGTCTCGCTCAGGCTGGTCTTGAACTCCTGACCTCGAGCGATCGTCCCACCTCGGCCTCCCAGAGTGCTAGGATTACAGGCGTGAGCCACCGCGCCAGGCCTGTCAGCCTTTTTAATGTTAGTCTTTCTGACAGATGTGTAGGGAGATTTTATTGTGGTTTTAATTTAAACATCCCTGACCACTGAAATGACTTGAACAGCTCTTCATATGAATATTGAATATCCTCATTTGTGAAGTTTCTTTTCAGGTCTTGATTCCATTGTTTTTATTTGATTGTCCAATTTATAAATCTTTGTTTTGTAGTTAGTGCATTTTGTGTTCTGTTTAACTTTGTCTACTCAAGGTCAAGGGAATACTCTCAAATGTAATCTTCCAGATTTTTCACATTCAATCTACAAACCACCTGGAATTTATTTATGATATCAAGTAGGGGGTCAAGATTCTCCTTTTCTGAAGGGATATCTAACTGGCCCAGCAGCATTTATTCACAACACCATCTTTTTCCTATTGCTCCAAAATCCCACACTTGTCATAAATCAAGTGTCCATATACATATTTCTATATTCTATTCATTTTCTTTATTGGTTTCTTTTGTTTGTTTGTTTTTTGATACTATCCTTGCACTAACACACTGCTTTTTAAATTCCTGAAACTAGAATAAGACTTGGTTTCTACTAAAGCAAACCCTCCAATTTTGTTCTTCATCTTCAAGATTGTATTGGTTATTGTTGGCCCTTTGCAATTTCATATAAATATAAGAGTGAGCTTGTCAATTTCCAACAGAATAACTGCTGGGATTTTGCATGGTACTACTTTGAATTTACAGATCAACTATTAGAGAATTTATAACCTTATTAAATTGAGTTATTTGCTTCATAAACATAGTCTATCCCTCCATTTTTGAGGTTTTAATTAATTTCTCTCAGCAATGTTCAGCAGTCTTTATTGTGGCGGTCTTACACAACTTTTGTTAGATTACTAGGTACTTGATATGTTTTGACATTATTGTAAATGACGTAGTTTTTTAAAATTAGTTTTCTAATTCTTTGGTTCTAGGATAGAAAGATATAATTTATTTTTACATAATGACTTGGTAGCCAGTGATCTTGCTGAATTCATTTATTAATACAAATAGATTATCTGCATTTTCTTTTATGTTTTCTGTCCACATAATTATGTCATTAGTAATAATGAGAGACTCAATCCATTTACCCTTATAAAAATTTTTATTGCCTACTTGTACTGCCTAGAATGTTCAGTACCACGTTGGATAGAAGGGGTAATAGTAGGCATACTTGTCTCATTTCCAGTTTTGGAAGGAAAACATTCACCATTAAGTGTGATGCTTTCTGTAAGTTTTCATACATACTCTCTGTGTGACTAAATATATTCTCTTCCTTTTTTAGTGTTCTAAGAAGTTTATTATTATTAATGGATATTAAATTATATCAGATTTTTTTCTATGCCTTTAAAATAATTGTACAATTTTTCTCCTTTATTTTGTTAATGACATGAATTACACTGATTGATTTTCAAATGCAAAATCAACATAGCATTAATAGAGTATAGTCATGATATATTATCCTTTTTATATTAATATAGCACTGTATTTAATTTTCTAATATTAGAATTTTTAATCCTAGGCTATTTGCATTTATTTTTGTGAGAGAGATTGATCTATAATTGAAAAATTACATTTTTTGTAAAGAATTTGTCAGATTTGGTTGTCATGAAATGAGTTGGAAAGTTTTTCTTCTTTCTATTCTCTAGAAAAGTTTATGTAAGAGTGGGGTTAAATTTTTTTTCAGCCATCTGTGCCTGAAGTTTTCTTTGTGAGAAGTTTTTTTATGGATTCAATCTGTTTTATAGCTATAGGACTATTAGGGTTTTTTGTTTCTTCTTTGTCACTTTTGGTAAGTGTTTTTTTTCTGGAAATTTATCAGTTTCAACCAAGTTGTCAAATTTATTGGCATAAAGTAGTTCATTATACCCTTTAATATCTTTTGCATATCTGTAATATTTGTTTTGCCCTCTTTTTTATTCCTGATATTGCTACATTGTGCCTTTTCTCTTTGTGATTAGTCTTGCCAAGATTTTATCAATTTTATCAGTCTTTTTAAGGAACTAACTTTTGACTTTGTTGAACTTCGCTCAGACATTATTTTCTATGTCATTCATTTATGCTAACTTTTGTATACCCTTCCTTCTGCATTCCTTGGGTTTAATTTGCTATTATTTTCCTGCTTATTAAGATGGACTGAAATGATTGATTTTCAGCCTTTCTTCTTTCCAAATACATATTTACATTTAATGCTATAAATTTCTCCCTACTCATGATGTTAGCTGCAACACATGTTTCAATGTGTCATATTTTAGTTATCATTCAAGTAAAAATAATTTCTTATTTTCATTGCTAATGTCTTCTTTGACCCTTGGGTTATTTAGAAGTGTATTACTTAATCTCCAAACATTTAGGGATTTTCTAGTCACCTTTTTGTTATGGATTTCTAGCTAACTTTCACTGTAGTCAGAGAACATACTTTATATTACTTCAGTCCTTTGAAGTTTTTTGAGACTTAATTTATCACCCAGCACATAATCAATTTTAGTAAATGTTTCATGTGCACTTGAAAAGAATATGCATTCTGCAGTTATAAGTGCCAGCTTCTATGCATGTCAATTAAGTCAGGTTTGTCAATCATGCTGCTTACTAAATTGTTGTGTGCTTGCTCTATCAGTTACTGACAGAGACGTGTTAAAATTGCCCACTATGATTGCAGATTTATCCAGTTCTCCTATTATTTTTGCCAGTTTTTACTGGCACTCTAACAATAAAATGCACATGAAAGAAGAATTTTAAGGTATAAAAATGGAGAGTCTGAGACAAAACTGACCTTATTTACAGATGCTCTTATTGCTTACCTAGAAAACCCAAGGAAACCAATTTTTTAAAAAACGACTACTAAAAACAGTAAGAAAAGTCAGTAATATTGTACGGTAGAAAACATGTAAAGAAGTCAATAGTTAGAAGTTAAAAGATTACAATTGAGAGCAAGATTACATTTACATTAGCAAGAATTACAACAAAAGAAGATAAATTTCTTAGAAATAAATTTAACAATAAATGTACAAGACATATACCTAAAAAAATCTTTAAAACATTCAGAAGGATACAACAGAACACATAAACAAATGGGAAAGCATACCATATTTTTTGACAAGATGACTTGATGTCATTTTCTGTCTTTCATTAAGAGTATATGGATCTTCCTAATTTGAATTTTAAATTTAGCATCATTTCAATGAACCTGTAAATTGTTCTCTTTTTTTAAGATAGACAAAGGAATTCTGAAGTTCATATTGAAAAATAAGCAAACAGAATTTGCAAGGGCAGCTCTGATAAAGAAGATCAAAGACAGGGAATTACCAGATATAAGAATATTCTACAAAGGTTCAGTAATTAAAGCAACATAGTACTGGTCCATGAATAGATGAAGCAATAGAATAGAAAGGAAAGTACAGAAAAAGGATACAAATAGCAAATCAGTGGGGAAAAAATTCAATAGTATTGGGGCAACTAAGTAGCTATGTGGGAAATATCAATGTTGGGCTAATGTATCACCGTATGTTCCATGATATATTCCAAATGGAGCAAATCTTTATAAAAAAGAAATCAACAAAGGTAAGTGAATAGATGGGAAAATTTTTCATAGCCTCAGAGCATGGAGGTTTTTTTTTAACTATCCCAAAATCCAAAACCATAAAAAATTGATAAATTCAACTATATAAATTTTTTTAACCTCTTCATGACAAAAGTAAACCTTACCATAATAATAATAAATTTTAAAAAGACAAATGACAAACTGGGAAACATAATTATAACAAATCATAGACACAGAATAATCTTTGTAATATACTGAAAGCTCCAGAAATGGATAAGAAAAAGGCCAATAACCCATTAGAAAAATGGACAAATGTTATAAACAATTGAAAGGATATGCAAATTATTCTTAAATATATTTTTAAATGCTCTATTTCACTCATAATAAGAAGCACACAAATTAAAACTACCATAAGATACCATTTTTCACCATAAAATTGGCAAAAATGCAAAATTTGATAGCATGTTCTCTTCCCAAGGCTGTGGGAAACAGGCACTGTCATACCTTGCTGGTGGGAGTATAAATTTATGCAACCCATATGGAGATTAACTTAGCAATAGCTATCAAAATTACAAATGTATGTGCTCATGGATCCAGCAACTACATTTTGGGGAATTTACCCTACAGATATATTTGCATATCTACAAATTGGCATGTCTACCATTTATTTATTGCAACATTGCAGTCAACAGTGAAAGATTGGAAAGAACCTGCATATTCCTCAGTAGGGGACTGGTTAAATAAATTCGATGGAGTGTTTTTTAACTGTAAAGTAAATAAGAAAGCACTTTATATATTGATATGGAAAGCTTTCAAGATATATTAAGTGAAAAAAGCATGGTATGGAATGATGTGTATAGCATGCTAACATTTATATTACAAATGAAGGAAAACAATATATTTTGTATTGTTATTTATATTTATTATCAAAATCTCTGGAAGGGTAAATAAAAGACTAAAAGCAGTGATTAACTGGCTATGGAGGCCTGGGAACTGAGAGCATGAATGACCAATGTAGGAAGGAGATTTTTCACTATAAGCCTTTTCATACTTGTTATGTTTTACCATATAAATGTATTATTATTAAAAATTAATTTTTTAATTATTACAATTAAATAATTTAAATTATTTTAAAAAATAATTCAAAGCAAAGAACCATTCTAACATTATCAAATACATTTAATGCCACTCATGGCTTAAATGCACCATAACTCTAGCAAGGCCCTCTGTGCCATTAGTAGGTACATCGGTTAGGATGGTTGACTGTAAGCGGTAGGAGACTTGAACAATGAGGACAATTTATTATCCCAGTTAACAAAACATCTAAAGTCAGACTGTCCCAGGGCTGGAATTGTCTTAGCAATTTCAGGCATCATATAGAGACCTACCATGAGCAGTCAGAATGGTCAATGCCCATGTCCTCCTGTGCCTTGCCCAGAAGCTCCCCTGTAGTCTTCCTCTCAGGCCAGGTATGTCTAACATACATGTTCAGACCTGAGCTGCAACAAAGATTGAGATGAAATAGCAATAACAATAGTCATTAACATTTATTGAGTCCTTCACATGTACCAGGTAGTGTCATAAGCACTTTACATGCATTAATTAATTTATACTTCAAAGCCACCTGTTAGGGAGGTAGTGTTAGTACACCCATTTTACAGATAAGGAAACTGAGGCACAGGGGAATTTAATAAATCACCAAAGGTCACTAAGTTAATAAGTGGTGGAGCTGAGACTCACACTTTGGCAATCTGGCTCCAAAAGTCAGCGATCCCAACTATCAAGTATATTACCTGAAAATAAATCTTGAACATCTATAGCAGGAAGTTGATTCTATCAGCAACAAAGAGAGAGGAAGAATGGCTGTTTCTTCCAGCAGCGTTTCTCCCCGGGAACAAATTGCCCAAATTGCAGCCCTTGACAAGGGCACACACGACCCCATCAATGATAGACACAGGCCATGAGTGAACACCTCCCCATGTTCTCTCTAGACCTGTGTCTCAGGTCATCAGGCAAGAGAAAGAAAACCCTGGGCAATGACTAGGATCTTTCTAGAAGCAACAGCAGCAGCAGCAGCTCCACCTTGAGATATTTCCAAACCAACAGTCACCAGGGCTATTGGGATAATACAAGGAGCTCTGAGGAATAGACCTGCTTCCTCCTGGGGGCAAGATGGCAACAGGAGCCTAGGGACCCCATGGAAGACTCCTCCAGGGTGCTCTCATGGGCTGCCACACATCCACCGCTCAACTGCTGCCCCAGTTTCAGTGCGTCTTTCTACCCAGGCAGAAGCGGAGCTAGAGACTATCCACCCAGCATTTCACTTACATCAGCAGAGGCACATGCTGGGAATCAAATGGAGTTTTGCTTTGTGAGAAAACTAGCCATGCCTGGGTTTCACAGACAAATCCCTCAACCAGCCTGCACCGCTGCTGATAAGACTATCACTGGGCACTTCCCTGCTTCAGAGTCTTCCACCCTCTCCATGCTTCACTCACCACTTGAAGGCTCCCCACCGCTAAATAAGTCTGAAACAGTCAAGACAAACAGCTGCTATTTTAAATAAAACTTCCATCCTCTAGGACTTCATAGCAGCTAACTCTGCCCTCATGTGCTAAAAATACTGGGATTTTTTTCCCCCTGTCATTAATCCAGTAGTTTTTTTTTCCCCCATATATTTGTCTTTTCATAGAGTCAGAGATGCAGTGAGTCAGTTTCCTCACCTCCCAGGCACATCGCCCAGGGAAGGGGGTGGATATATTCTTAGCCCGGAGAGCACTTTGCTCTATCTTATGTAAACCGCCGGGAGGTAGATGTCTCTAGACTGTGACAAAGAGGAGACCAGAGTGAGGAGAGTTGGCAACAGAATGAAGACCCTGAACAATGAGCCGATCTCCCTATGGAACACGCTTGCTGCCTGCAGGTCTGAAATAGAGCCATGGCCTTGGGACGCCCGCCTTCTCTCAGACAGGAGGAAGCAGAAAGGAGGAATTCCACTGCAAGTTTTCTCTGCCAGAGGTGTCAGAATAGTTGATATGATGGGCTCTGTGTCTTCATCAACCTGGGGATGTCGAGGTTATAGCAAGGAGATCTGACCACCAAGGCACCCAGGACTTCCAAGTAGAAATTGTAAGAATTGTAAGAATAAGATGGAGTGTGTCTTGCTGGCCACCAAGACTGACTGTTCTCAATCTGCAGAAAGGCCACAATCATGTTCATATATGCCCCAACCCATAATATTAGCAGCAATACAAAACTAATACACAGATGTCCCTGACAATTGCATTACTTTAACATGAAAATCTTGTCACTCCAGAATACCTCCTTCTGCACCCAGCAGTGGAATGGCCAAGCCCAGCCCAGGGATCAGTGCTGTCCCTGGCTACTGAGCTCTGTCTTGCTTCCAGGAATTGACATATTTCAAAAGCTTGACAGAAGGAAGAAACAATGGAGGGAAGGAGGAAGGAAGGAGGAATGGAAAGAGAAAAGGAGGGAAAGAAGGAGAGAAGGAAGGAAAAGAACTGGCCCTAATATTGTTATTAACTATAACTCTCACAGGCATCTAACCCCCAACAATGCCACCTTCATAATTAAGAAATGTGAAGTTGGCTGCACGGCCATATGGAAGAGGAGAGGCCAGGAGTGCCCTGGGGATGCTTTGGAACCCAGCGACTTAAATATCTGCACAGAACATCTTGTGAGCAGCCCTTTGGCTTTGAAAATGCAAATGACCCAAGCTGGCTGCCAAGTGTCACCTGGGAGGCTCAGCTGGCAGAGGAGTAGGGCTGAGCTCCATTCTTAATCCTCCCTCCCATGGAGCCAAGGAGGCAAAACACTCAGGTTGTACCCAGAGCCTGCCCAGGAGTTCTGAACCGGGGACGTGCGGGTGTGGATGGTCTGTTTCTCTCTCTCTCTCTCTCTCTCTCTCTCTCTCCCCTCCTCCTCCTCTTCCTCTCTTGCCTCCCTTTCAAGTTCCAAAGTCAAAACTGAAAATTAACCCTGCCCTTTCCAGCTCACCATTCTCTGATATCCTCTCAACTTCATGCAGTAAGATTATACCATTAATTTTTATTCCTCATAAACAGGAAAAGGAAAGAAGACAAAAATAAGAGTTCATCCAAAAGTCATCTTTCTCCAGCTCTGAAAGTCCTCCCACACCTACAGAGAGCCATGCAACTCCACTCACACTTGCCCCACAGCTTTGATCCCCCTAGCAAGCTCCTCTGGCCAGCCCGGGCTCTAGGGGAGCAGACAGCTGGGGAAGCAGAGCAGGGCTGACCACAGACAGTCCACCATGGGAAAAGACATTCTGTGCTCATCAATAGCCTTTAGGCTCTGAGCGAGTCAACAGTTCTTCCCATCTGGTAAAATAATTATAACGACTGAACTCATTCTCCAAACTGCCTGAGCACCCAACAGGGACCTGTATTCCATTGTAATGGTCAAGACACAAAGATTGGGAGTAGCAATCCATGGTCCAGGCTTGTGATCCCTGGACTTTCAGTGGATGAATTGTTCATGAACTTCATACAGGGGAAAGAGTAACATAATAAGGATTGGGACTCTAAAGGGGGTTTGTTTCCCTGGATGCTCCCCTGCCCAGATAAATATCACTTCATGCATTTGTCCATCTGACCACCCCCATTACCCCATATGCACAGCGTACGTGTGCACACACACATGCACACACACGTATGCGTGTGAGCCTCCCGCTTCACTCCACCAAGCCCAAGCCCCACCCTAGCACCAACTCTGGCCTCCTTGGAAATGCCGCATAAAACGCAGCCCAGTCTGAAGGGTGCCCTGTCTCATACAACAGCTTCAAAAAGGAACAAGTTGCCAACCTGCACCTGACACCAGCGCCAGGTTAGAAGTAGAGCAACGAGGAAGAGAAGAAATCAGGAGACCAAACGGGTCCTGCAGCGAGTTCCATCTCCAGGAAGGAAACCTCTCAGCCTCAGTGTACCTTTTGAGATCCACCGAGCCCACCCTCACCCCAGAGCTGCTGCTGCCTGGCCCCTCTGGACCCAGGGACCCAGCCTTCTGCAGTCATGTGATTTTCCTCACGAGACTTGAGAGAGAAAGCTGTCCTAGCATTTGGAAGGGCATGTCCCCGTGATTTGATCATTTTTATTTCTCCAGTGCCATCTGTTGAATACTATTATTCTGCTGAAACACAAGCTGTGGTGGTATTCATTTCTTTTTCTCTCTTCATTCCTAACCTCATGATATGTACAAATAATTCTTCAAAATGATATTTTTTTAGCATTTGAGTCCCTGCCCTGTGAAAAACAATGACATAATAGTAGCGAACACTGAGCCATTATCATGTGCCAAGCACTGTTCCAAGCACTTTCCATAAATTAATTCATTTAATCCTCACAACAAGCCTATGAGGTAGATTCTAGTATTATGCCCATCTTACAGTTGAGAACACTGAGGCAAGAGAAGTTAAGTGACCTGCCCTAGGTCACAGGGCAACTAAGTGGCAAATCTGGGGTTCCAATCCAGAGAACATGGCTGCAGAGTACACACTTCTAAGTCTTAACCACTGTGTTTGCAAGGCTGCCCAGTAATGTATCCAAGGAACTGCTCCATCCCTACAGAAACAGTAAGGAAACAACGCAGAGCAATGGCACATTCTCCATAAGAGAAAAGAAATGTGTGTCCTCTGCAAGCGCACTCCTACACACACACACACACACACACACACACACACAAACTTACACATACATTCCTTCTATACCGGGATCAAAGAGTTATTGAGGCTGCATGGACCCCGGCACAAGGCTCTTCTCCTTACCTTATTACCTTACACTCTTGGGTATAGACTAACCCAGTGGACAATAGAACATTTTCTTAGTGTGTTTTGGGAAATAAAGGTAGAGGGCAGAGAGGAGAGAGCCTGACCTCCTGTCCCTGGCAGCCCCTCCTTGCTATGCAGTTGAGGACCAGGGACACCTGCATGAGCTGCTTGTTGGAGGTGGGCTCGTCGCTTCTCTCTTTTGTCCTGCATCCTCTTCCCTCCTCGGCTCTGCTGCGGTACTGAAGTAGGACCAACCTGGTCACATCACATTCCATTGCCATATTATACCTAGATAAGAGAAACCGCAGTTAGATTTTCAATAACATTTGGGACATCATACATCATGCAGAGGGGAAGGATGGCTGCATTTTTTACCATTTTTAACCATTTTTTTAATCACGGTTTGTCTTTCAGGATTCTACTAAATGCCACATTTAGGGGGTTCAAAGAGATATGAGGGTGCTGGTGAAATATTTTGTATGTAATTGAATAACTTATGTCTCATTGAGCTCCATATTCCTGTGACCTCAGCAATTAAAGGATAGTACTGTTATTGCAGTTTTTAATCCATAACTGACAACCATATAACCAAAGAAAGAGTTGGGAATAATCCAATCTATGAAACTACCTTTCTGGCCTGCACATTGCACTTTACCTCCAGAGTCCTTCTTCAATTATCGCGTCTCAGAACCGGAAAAGCACTGAAGAAAAGGGAGTAACACAGGGAGCCCATCAGGGTGGAGTAAGAGTTCAGGCATATCTCGAAGGCTCAGGATCCTAACTGTGGTTTAGCAAAAGCAGAGCTACACTTTTTGCAAAGTGACACTGTTGTGAGGTAGAAAGGGAAGGCAAGGGAGGTGGGGGTGAAGAAAATGAGAGCTTGTACATCAGTCTACAATTAAAAATCGAGCATAAGGAATGTACATGAGAAGAGACAACCACAAACATCCTTTGAAAAACAAGTAAAATTTATAGAAGGAGCATAGTTACCCTTGATCAAACAGTCACTGATAATTAGGAGAAACAAGCAGATTTTAGGGATTCTCTGTTCCCTTCCTACAAATAATGAAGGAACAGAAGAAAGGGAGACAGAGAAAATGAAATGAACTTTTATTTCCAGGATATTATATGCTGTGATTCAAATCATAATTTTTATTAACAAACAATAATATCCCTGTAAAAAATTTAATATAGATAAGTCAAAATAATAATTATTCATTATCCTACCACTGAGAGATAAACATGGTTAACATTTTAATGTATATCTTTTAGACTCTTTTCCCAAAAAATATACTAAGTCATGTTTTTTTAAATTAGAATTATACTGTACAGGCCAGGCTCGGTGGCTCATGCCTGTAATCCTAGCACTCTGGGAGGCCAAGGCAGGTGGATCACTCAAGGTCAGGAGTTCGAGACCAGCCTGAGCAAGAGTGAAACCCCGTCTCTACTAAAAAAATAGAAAGAAATTATCTGGCCAACTAAAAATATATAGAAAAAATTAGCCGGGCATGGTGGCGCATGCCTGTAGTCCCAGCTACTCGGGAGGCTGAGGCAGAAGGATTGCTTAAGCCCAGGAGTTTGAGGTTGCTGTGAGCTAGGCTGATGCCACAGCACTCACTCTACCCTGGGCAACAAAGCAAGACTCTGTCTCAAAAAAAAAAAAAAAGAATAATACTGTACATACTTTTATGTAAATAGATTTTTTTACCTAGTAGAGCATGTCAATAAATATATGTTAATTTTAATTTTTAATAATCACAGAATATTTCATCTTAATTATGTGCCAAATTTAATTTAACATTAGACATTTTTGAATTTCCAGGTTTTCACTCTTACAAACAACAGTGCAATAAACATCCATGATTATAAATCTTTGCACTCACATACTTATCATTTCTTTAAGATAATTTCATAAAAGTAGAATTTGGGGTCAAAAGATAAACATACTTTTAGGCTTTTGATACATATTGTTAAAGTGACTCCAGGAGAGCTGCATGTATTTAGATCCCGCCAGCAGATATGAGGGATAGCCAGTGCACTGATTTTAAATGTTGCCCTAATAGATTTGTGCGGACCCTCACCAAACTCAGATAATAAGCAAGAGTCCAGAAACACCATGTTTCCCAGATGATGGAATCAAAAAGCAAATGCTATTACTCTGCATCACCTTTGACCCGAGCAAGAGGATCAAAGATGAGTGCAACTGGTTATCTGTCATCCGAGACACTGAAAGCAAAATGAATGAACTTCCACAGTACTCTATGTTTCAGTAGGTCCTTTCAAGCCAAATTCATTTAATAAAAAAGTTTAACTTATTGTAATGATAGCAACACATATCATGGATTTTAAGAAGAAAAACAACAAATGAGGTATAAAGTGAAAAGTAAAGGCCCCTCTCCCAGTCACCATTTCCACTTCCAAGAATAACTCACTATTAATTATTCCTTATGTACGTATCCATAAGTTGTCTATGCATTAGGTATATATAAGAATATATCATCTTAAAAGTGCATAACACTTCTACTTGTGGGAAGATGGAGTAACAGGGACTTGCTTTACCTACTGCTTTGAATAATGAAAAAAACCAGACACAACATGTACAAGACACTGGGTATAAGGCAATGCATCACACTGATGCACCAGCTTACTGGATGAAGAGAGTTTACAAGCTATGGATCAGGGAAGAGAAACCAGGGAGAGCCCAGGGGTCTCCCAAGTTCAAGAGATCAACCTGGGAGTCCAAGGAGGCCAAGGTGGCTGGAGATTTCAGGCCAGAGTTTGAGAGAAGACAGAGCTCAATAAAGGGGGGTGGGGAAGAGAGAGAGAACTATGGAGAGTCCCCCTGGAGTTTTCAGGTGGACTCTGATAATTGCCTATGTGTAAGGAAAATACTTGAAGCAGGAGAAAGAACTCCTAGAAGGAAAGAGGGCTCACACAGGACTGGAAATAGTTCCTGTTCCAAATCACCAGGGTTGGGACAACCTTATAATTCACACAATGTCAGGTAGAGCACTCAAAAGGGATTTGTCTCAGTAGCAAATCGAGCCCTAGCTAAACATTGTTGTGGTCCTACCTAACAAAACTTAAAAGCAACACCTGATACGATCAACCTATTTCCAAATAACTTAACTACATCTCAGAACAAAGCTTGAGAACCCTTATAGAAACAATAATCATAAAAAAACAAAACAAAACATTCTAGCACACAATGTCTGGGATTCAAACAAAAATTACCAGACACAAGAAGAAACAAATGAGAAAATGCAGTGCATAATAAGGAAAAATCAATCACTAAAAACTGAGCCATAATTGATACAAAGACTCAGTACACAGGACATTAAAACAATTACAACTATGTTCAATATGGTTAGGAAACTAGAGAAAAAATGGCCAGAAAGAAATAAAAAAATTGAACTTCTAGAGATGAAAACTACAATGTGTGTAAAATATATTAGATAGTTTAACAACAGATTAGATATCACAGGAGAAAAGATTCATAAACTTGAAGGCAAAGTAATAGAAAAAGGCTAAAAATAAACATAATAAGCTGTGAAGAAACTTCAAACAACCTAATATATGAGTAATTGGATTCCCCAAAAGAGGAACAGAAGGGCAGAAGAAATATTTGAAAAGATAATGGCCAAAATTTTCAAAATATAATGAAAACTATAACTCACAGATTCAAGAAATTCAACAAACTCCAAGCTCAAGAAACATGAAGAAAGATGTATTGAGGCAAAAATAAATAAATAAATTACTTAAAACAAATATTCATAGCAGCATTATTCACAATAGACAAAAAGTAGAAACACCCCAAATATCCAACTAAGTAATGGATAAACAAAATGTGACATACCCCTACAATGCAACATTATTCAGTCACAAAAAGAAGTAAAGTACTGACACATGCTAAAACATGATGAATCTTGAAAACAGAATGCTAAGTGAGAGAAGCCAGTTATAAAGGTCGTATATTGAATTATCCCATTTATATAAAATTTCCAGAATAGGCAATATGTAGAGGCAGAATGTAGAGTAGTAATTTCCTAGGGCTGGAAAAGGTTGCAGAAATAAGGGAGTGACTGATAATGGGTATGAGGTCTCTTTTAGGGGGTGACAAAATTGTTCTAAGGCCAGGCATGGCGGGTCATGACTATAATCCCAGTATTTTGGGAGGCTGAGGTAGTAGGATTGCTTGAAGCCTGGTGTTCAAGATCAGACTGGGAAACATAGTGAGACTCTATCTCTGCAAAAAAAAAAAATTAGCTGGGCATGGTGGTGTATACCTGTAGACCAGCTACTTGGGAGGCTGAGGTGGGAAGATTGCTCGAGCCCAGGAGTTCAAGGCTGCAGTGAGCTATGATCATGCCACTGCACTCCAGCCTGGAGGACAGATCAAAACCCCATCTCTTAAAAAGTTCTAAAGCTGATTAAGCTGATTATGGTGACAGTTACACAATTCTGTGACTATCCTAAGAAATCACTGAAGTGTACACTTTAAATTGGTGAATTATATAGTATATGAGTTATACGCATTAAAGCTGTAAAAAATAGAATTCTTTTTTTAAAACAAAGGTAAAATAAAGACTTTCCATATATATAAAAGCTGAAAAAATTTATCACCAGCAGACCAGCACTATAAGAATTGTTAAAGAATTCAGGCAAAATGTAAATCTGGATCTATGTAATGAAGTGAAGAGCACCAGAAATGAAAACTATGTGGGTAAATATAAAACTTTTTATTTATTAACTTTTTTTACTATCATTATATAAAACTTTTTATTTATTAACTTTTTTTACTATCATTATTATTATTTTTTAGGGACAGTGTCATGCTGTCACCCTGGATAAGGTGCAGTGGCCTGATCATAGTGCACTGTAACCTCAAATTCCTGGGCTCAAGTGATCCTCCTGCCTCAGTCTCCTAAGTAGCTAGGACTACAGGCACAGGCCACCATTCCCAGCTGATTTTTCACTTTTGTACAGATGGGGTCTCACTGTGTTGCCCTTGTCTTGAACAGCCTTGTCTCGAACTCCTGGCCTTGAGTGATCCTCCCATCTCAGCCTCAAAGTGCTGGGGTTACAGGTCTGAACCACTGCTTCCAAACTACTTTTTATTTTTTATATAAATCTTTTTCAAAGATAATTGACTATTTAATGATAAAATAGTAACAAGGTATTGTGAGGTTTATAAGTGTATCACAACAATGGCACAAAGATCAGAAAGGGAGATATGGAAGTTTGTTATTGTAAGTTTCTTATACTACACATGAAGTGGTATAATATCACTTGAAGATAGATCTCTGGTAAGAAAAAATGTATACTATAAACACCAAAACAATCACTAAAAAAAATAAGGCATAAAAAGAAGGACAAAGAACAGAGAAGACAAATTTAAATACAAAACGTAAGATGGTAGATTTAACTTAACTATATCAATAATTCCACTAGGTGTAGATGGTCTAAACACCCTAATTAAAGGCAGAGATTGTCAGATTGAACCCCCAAAAAGCAAGATCCAACTAAATATAGAAATCCACTTTAAATAGGAACACAAATAAATTATAAGTAAAAGGATATAATGGATATACTATGCTCAAAATCAAAAGAAAACTGGAGTGGCTATATTATCATCAAAATAATTTAAAGGAGATAGTCTAAGGCTCAAACATTAATACTTTTAAAATATTTTTTGATTAATGTGACCATATTAGGGGATATTTGCAACCTAAAAGTAGGGGGAAAGTCCTGTTTGGGCTGAGTTGATTTGGAGAGAAAAAGTGACTCTCTCTCTCTCAAAGACCAAACGTAGGTGTTCTGGGCAGTCCCAGCCTAGGCCCAGCCAACAGCCGGTGTCATCTGCTGCACGTGTGAGTGAGAAAGACCAGTCCCTTGCCTTTATTTGCCTCAGCTGACACTGAGGAGAGCACAGATGAGCTTCCTCACCAAGCCCTGCCCAAATTGTAGATTTATGATGTCATTGTTTTAAGCTACTAAGTTTTGAGGTGATTTGTTACACTGCAGATACCGCAACAACCTTTTCCACTCCATCCCCAACTGCTGCCAACATTCATCACATCCAATAGCCTGCGACGACAATAAATGTCAGATGACAATACGCCAACAATCTATACTGCCTGGGTTTATAGTATGCACTCAAAAATGCTAAGTAAGTGAATCAAAAAATTGACACAAATAAGGCTGAAGTAACTTTCCCCAAGGTCCCCACCGAATCCTAATTGTAAAATTCAAATCAGAATTTTTTTTAAATGTTCCTCAGCTCCCTCCTTTGAGCACCAGACTGCAGACTGTGGTGTAATAAAACAGCCCAGGTTCAAATCCCAAGTGCATTATCTTCATACTCTGTGATTTGGGACAAGTTACTTCACTTTTTATGTAAAACAGATGGTGTGTACATTATAAGAAATAACATATGCAAAAATGTTTGGCACAGTGCCTAGCACTGAGTATTCAATAAATGCTGTAGTTATATTTAGTATTAGCACAATTATCATTGTCATTTAAGAGATTTCAGGGCCAGTTTCAGAGCATGTGACCTGTACAATAACTCAGAAAGGGCCCAGCACTTGGTTTAATGCTTTTCTGTTGCCATTTTGATAGTCACAATAATTTTCCCTTTGAACTTGTATTTTGTAAGTAAAATCCAATAGGATAATGGAGTGCTCTCATGAGCAGAGGACATACACGTGATATGTACATCTGCCACCACTCGTTATTCACGTGTATTGTTGCTTTTACCCTTTTGGCACAGAATTCTGGTGGACTCATAATGTGAGACCCAAAGTGAGTACAAGATAAGTACATTATGTCTGCAACCGAGTGAGTGAGGTCCTGACAACACCAAGAGGCCATGCTCTCGCTTCAAATCAGAACTCACTTCGAAAGCGGAAAGAAGGCAATGGCATTCTAAGGAACACAAACCACTAAGAAACCTTCTCACATCCTTCCTTACTTCCCTGTATTAGGAAAGGACTTATTCTGAAAATGACTGCATGTAAGGAAAAGAAAGATAGGGCAATCCATAGTTCCTTTTCCTTTCAGACCTTCCTTACTCACCAGTAAGTCAGAGGTAGAAAGTGTTGGGAGACTGTGCACATACCAAGAAGTGAAATAAAAATAGTTGAGTTAGTTTTGTATAGCATTCCCATTGTTCTGGTAAGAACAAAATACATATGCATGTATGAGCTATGAAATACAATTTGTGTAATTTCGGTGACTGCGTGTCAGTTAAATGCTCATATGTTTGCATTTAAAACTAGCATTGTACCATATAAAGATGAACTAAAAAAAATCATGCTAACAATTTAAATTTTTAGCCTTTTTTTTTTTACTTAAAATGACATTAAACAGAAAAATTTTTTAAAAGTACACACACTGTAAGTCAAGAGAGAGATTGTGGAAGAAAGGAAAAAGCTTTATATTTTAGTATATACCTTTAACAACACTTTTTTCCTGCCTTTTGAACAAAGGGCCCTGAATTTTTATTCCACATTAGGCCCCACAAATTATGTAACTGGCCTTAAGAAGTGAAGTCTATTCTGCCACAATGTAATAATTGCAATAATTATAATTCTTAAGAAATCACACATAATAAAACAAGTATTATAAAAATAGTTTCTTCATTGGAAATAAGAGGTTTTAGACTAGAGAATTTCAGACTCATAATAGACATTTTCCTGTGGGATTACACTGATGGAGGGAGGATTTATAGCTATAAATACGTGGTTACAACATCTGACATCACCTAGCAAATCCAGCGTACGAATACACCTACCTTTTGCTCAAGAGTTTTGGCCTTTCTTTTTCTATTGCCACCAGCATTATCAGCAATAAGAGATTCTTTCATTTTCTTCACAGCTTTTTCACCTGCTGTCATGTTAAGCAAAGCAAGAAGCCATTCCAACAAAGCAACTGTGTCTCCTCCACGGCTTGTTTCCTTTCTCTGTGGGTGCTACTTCCTCATTGCTATTATTCCCTCTCACGATAGCTTTATCAACTATCTGTCTCTGTCATACAAACCCTATTCCTAACATCCACTTCTTAACATGAAACACTGAAAAGTCTATAATTATGTTATGTCAAAATCTTGACAGACTGAAAAGTAAGAAAACACTAAAAATTAAAAACCTAGAAATCAAGGTGCTATCTGGAAAACGGTAACCCAAAAACTCAATGGTACTTTAAACTGGTTCCCTCGTGTTACAACTAAAAGGTGGCTTATCAAGTCAAGTCAATTCCCCTCGTATTACAGTTGTGGAACTTGAAGCCTGGAGGTCTTCACCAACTCCCACACGGTACTGAACTCACGAGGGGCAGAGTTAGGACACATATACAAATATCTTGACTCCTGATTGAGAATCCCTCTATCAACCCCAATGAAACACTGTTTGCAAAAAGAACGCCTTGAGTTAACCTCTCCAAAGGAGTGCCCAAGTCACTGAAAGGAAAATTCTGGAGTCTCTATCTCATTTAATTTAATTTGAAATGAAGCAAGTCTTTCCATTGGAAGAGGTTAAAACAATTAAAACTACCCTAAATAAGCATTTTTAGAGACTTTTAAAAAGATTTTAAAGACTTTGGGTCTTTGGTGAACACTTTGGCAATGTAAGATAAACTTCATTTTGAGTTTCTTAAAATTAGTAAAGTGTACCAGGATCAGCAAGTGCCTTTGTTTTGTGTTCTCCTGGTGCCTCACGCTAATTAATGAGGCAGCCATGAACCCCAACACAGGCACAGGGATTCAATCCTTTGGATGGAAAATTGCCATTCTTTGAGTCAATTCAGTAATGATCATTTGCAGTGTGGCTAGCCATGTGCCAAACACTATCCAAGCTCTAGGATTGCACACTGATAGCTGAAAGAGAAGATCCTAGCCCTTGTGTTCATAACCAAGCAGGAAAGATAAGTCCTTGAAGAGCTAAGCATGATATAACATACAATATATTTTATATATATATATACACACACACACACACACACATATGTGTGTGTGTGTGTGTGTGTGTGTGTGAGTGTGTGTGTGTATAAAGCACCACACCCCCTATACAAACTGAGTGCTGTAAGACCACTCTGGGAAGAAGACTTGAAGAATATTTGCAATTTCTCCTTGTGCAATGATGAGAAGGGAAAAAAAAAGTTTGTGGTTATCTTTTTAAATGTGAATACTTCTTGTACGACTTGGAGAAATAATAGTTTATTCATTTATTTAGCCTCCAGGCAGCTCAGTGTTAATGAGTGTGTCAAAGATCAGGGATGCAGAGCACTGAGGGAAGAGAAGGAAAGGGAAGAAAAGCACAAATGCTGCAAAGTCAGTTTAGCAAGAATCCCCCTACCCTAATGCCTCCTCTTCATAATTTTCAATGTACCATTAATCAAATGATTATAAACTGCTTTCCATGAAATACACACACACATACCACACATTAAGAATAAACATT
>CM052439.1:134247155-134302269 GCA_028533085.1 Varecia variegata
AAGAATAAACATTATTAGTGATTACAAATAGGTGGTTCTCCTCTTCCTGGTCCTGGGCACACAGGAGGAACATGTTATTCAGCGTTTGACATTAAGTGGGCCACATGACTAGGTCTTGCCAATGAAATGGGAGTGGAAGAGATGTATGCCACTTCTAGCCTGAGGAAATGAAGACAGATCCTCCGGTTTCATGCCTCTCTTACACACAGCCAAGGAGGCCATATGTTCCAGATGGTGCAGCTACAAGTTAGTAGAGCCTGTGGTAGCCTGAATCCCCAAGTGACTGTGTGGAGCAGAAACCCAGCTGACCCACGCTGGATATGTACCATGAAAGAAAAGTAAACATTTGCTGTGTCAATCAATGATATTTCAGAGTTAATTTGTTACCACAGTAAAACCTGGCATTAAACTGGCTATTTAATTTTTCCTAAAGAATTGAGGAAATAGGGTGAGGTTGTTAAAATCAAACTAAGCCCATGATGAAATATCACATACAAATGTCATCTATTGTACAGGGCAGGGCAAGTCTCAGAATGCTTGTCATGCTTAAGTCCTTTTAAAGAAGTTTCCTTTTGTGTCTATATCCCCATCTGGGTATCACAAGAACCTAGTCACCTGGACCCAGCTAATTAGACCAAGGACAGGCACTTGACCTAAAGACAGCCAGTATACAGAGCCTGCCCATCAGCTTCTCTTTCTCAGGAATTCAAAACTGAAATATGGGTAGAGATGATAAGTAGAAAGACAAAAGTGATACCTAGAGAAGCAGAGGAAGAGAAAAGACCTGAGCTTTATTGGTAATGGAGCTCTGGAGTAGGGACCATGAACCTCTTATCCTGCGGTAACAAGATTACCAGTTTCTTGGATTGCCTTTCGTATTAGTCTCCTAGGGCTGCCATAACAAAGTACCACTAACTAGGTGAATTAAACAGCAAAAATGTATTGTCTCACAGTTCTGCAGGCTAGAAGTCCAAGATCAAGGTGTTAGCAGGGTTGGTTTCTTCTAAGGGCTGTGAGGGAAGGATCTGTCTTATGCCTCTCACCTAGCTTCTGGTGCTGTGCTGGCAATCTTTGGTGTTCCTTGGCTTGTAGAAGCATCACCATGATCTCTGCCTTCATCTTTATGTGATGTTCCCTGGAATGGGTGTGTGTGTCCAAATTTCCCCTTTTTATAAAGTCATATTGGACTAGGGGTCCACTCTACTCCAGTATGACTTCATCCTAACTAATCACATCTGCAATGATCTTATTTCCAAATAAGGTCATATTCTGGGGATTGGAGCTTCCAATGTATGAATTTGGGGGGAACACAAGTCAACCCATAAAACATTTATATCTTCCAGGTTCTACCTTCCAGTGTCAGGGAAGTCTGGATGTATCATAGCTCCTGTTCCACCTGTGAAGCTGGGTGTTTGGCTTTCCCTGATTTCTGTAAAGTCTAACCATACTGCTTGGATTTGTCCTTAATTCTACTCCTATCCTATGATAAGTCCCCGTTACCCACAGGAGCCTGTTTTTTGTTCACAAAGAATCTCACCAACCTTTCTTCATAGGTGTGTCACGGCAGAAAGAAAGGCTGAGACTCAGAAAGCCAAGGATCTGGAAGTTGTCACAAATTGCTGGCCCCAAATGAACCTTAGCTTATTCCCTTGCCCTATACCTCACAGGGCTGTTTGTAAGGCCCCAGTAAGATATATATGTATAAGTGCTTTTACAATAGGTACACCAAAAGACACAATCAACAGAGTAAAAAGGCAACCTATAGAATGGGAAAAAATGTTTGCAAATCATATATCTGAGTAGGAATTAATATCTAGATTCTAGAATATATAAAGAACACCTACAACTCAACAACAAAAAATCAAATAACCTGATTCGAGATGACACAAAAATGACCAACAAACATATGAAAAGATGCTCAACATCACTATTCATTAGAGAGATGCAAATCAAAACCACAATGCAGTGTCATCTCATACCCATTATAGCATGGCTACTATTGAAAAAAGGAAAAAGAACAAGTATTGATGAGTCCATGGATAAATTGAAACCCTTTTGTGCTGTTGGTAGGAATGTAAAACGATGCAGTCACTATGAAAAACAGAATAGAGATACCTCAAAAAATTAAAAATAGAATTGCCATATGATCCAGTAATCTCATTTCTGGGTATTATCCAAAAGTATTGAAAGTAGAATTTCAATGAAATATTTGGACATCAATGTCATAGCAGCACTATTCACAATAACCAACAGAAGGAAGCAACTCTAATATCCACTGACAGATGAATGGATAAACAAAATTTGGTATATACATAAAATGGAACATTATTCAACCTTAAAAAGGAAGGAAAATCTGACACATGCTACAACATGGATGAACCTTGAGGACATTATGCTAAGTAAAATAAGCCATTTACAAAAAGGCTATATAATTTCACTTATATAAGGTATCTAAAGTAGTCGAATTCATAGAAACAGAAAGTTGAATAGTGGTTGCTAGGAGATGGGGTGGGGGAAATGGGAAGTTGTCATTTAATGGACATAGATGAAGATATTCTGGAGATCTGATGCACAGTGATGTGAATATACTTAACACTACTGAATTGTACACTTAAAATGGTTAAGATGATAAATTTTATGTTATGTATTTTTGTGCACAATTAGAAATTTAATAATTATTTTTAAAATATAAATAGTAGCTGAAATCAATCTATTGTTACTCTTACTAACTAGGAAATATCATTCAAAGACTAATTTCGGAAATTTTACAAAGATATGAACACTACTTAATTCTTTGATACCACTTGCTTTGCTTCTCCCCCACCCATATCCATTTATTCCCTCTCTCTGATCCCTAGATCTGCTATACACCAGGAGTCCCTGACTACAGGGACTTCCTGAACCCTTGAAATCGTATGCAAAATAATATATAATGTACATTTTTCTGATGAGACATTCATAAAGGTCACCAAATGACTGATATGTTCAAATAACAAATATCAAATAACAGATTCAAAAAGGCCAAATAATTCATCCAAGGTCCCACAGTTCACAGATGGTAAAGGAACTGGGATTGGAACACAATCTTTGTCCAAACCCAGAACACTGGGTCACCTCTGTATCAAAGCTGAGGCATTAGCTATTGGGGTATAATAAAGACGACATGGAAGGAGAACACAGAGCCACATACAAGACCTCACAAAATTGTGAGAACTAAATAAGGAGGTTGGTAAAAGGCCTAGGACATTGTAGATGTCTGTTAATCTCGCCTCTCTCCCCATACTGCCAGCAAGACTCCAGCCTGACACCATGGTGGGAATTAGTTTAAATTGCTGCCCTTCCCAGGAGTAGCTGCATTTTAAGTAAAAGTCACAGAATTGCGGGCAGCAGACCAGCTGGAAGATCATCTGGGACTCAGGGCTCTGTCCCGACTCCTGGATCATGGGAGGAGGCCATATTCCACTCTCCTACTTGAAAACGCCCCAAGCTCAGCATCACCATCCTCCTTGAGCTCCTCCTCAGGTTTTGCTTAGGGAAGGAATTCTTGGCTCATGTGTCCTGGGGGACGATGGCAGACTATCATTGGCTCCAGGCCTAACTAATGCCTCTTAACAAGCTCCTCGCTGGGGTGAGGCCTGGGCCTACATCTGCTCTGAGGTCTGCTTCTGCAGGCCTGCTTGGGGAGTGTCATTTAAAATCTGTCCATCTCGGCAGACAGCATCTCGTCACATGACAGCCGAGCCTGGGGGAGCAGGATGTTACAGACAGAAGTGTCCTTTCTGATGACACATGCAGAGCAGCAGGAAGAGCCTGCCAGAGAAGAGGCCACGGAAGTGAGCCCTGAATACCACGTCGGCCGGAGACCGTGCTGCATGAAGGAACACCCTCGCATGGGCGTTTAAGAGGAGCTGCAGACAGCAATTTAATTGCATTGACTCAGACCTTGTTTCCCCAAGTGGTTTATTCCATAATTTGTTCAAACTTTTGTTATAAAAGGAAAGTAATTCTGCATTCAGGAAGCACTATTGATCCTGACTAATCTGGTCTATAAGGCACAATTTGAACAGACGGTCAGGTTGCCATGGTAACATCCCTGTTTTATTTATAGAAACAACTTGAAGGTATGGGATGCGAGAAGCAGTGCATCTTATTGCTATGATTTTCGAGCTGTGTTCTAAGGAGAGGGGAGTTTGGAAGAAACACTCTACAGCTGTGGGATCGGGGAGGGGAGGTTCTGGCTTCCATCTTCATCACAACGAGAGCAGCTTCACTTTATCTCTTTTACATTTTAGGGTTCTGCAGCAATTAATTAATTAAAAAAGAAAACTAGAGAACTGACGAGGAAGAAGAGGAGAAGGAGGGTTGGGAGGTGGGGGGAAGAAAAAGCCACAGCAGCTGAGATGGATAGAAAAGCTGCAATTGTCATCCACAGCTCTCTGTCCCTAGACTTTGATTTGACCACATGCTACACTCACGCCTGTGTAGCAGGGGTAAGAGTTTGAGTCTTCCTTTGGTAGTTTGTCTCTTTGTTTCCTATCTGACACCATGGCCCCAGGGAAAGTGGAGTGAACACCAGTGCAGAAGGAGAATGTGGCATTAGAGGGGTCTCTGCTGGGCTCAAAGAAGAGGAAAGCCCACCCCATCTGCCACTTTTGAGGAGTGGGGAAAGGAAGAGAGGAAGGGAGAGGCGAGGATCAGACCCACAAACCCCTCTGTGAAAAGACCCCAGGGGACAGCGGGCAGTCTCAGATGGGTGGAAGAGAGAGGGCTTGTGTACTACTTGAGAACACCCAGCAGGTTTCCAAACACAGCTGGAGCGGCTATAACAAACAGGAGGCATGCAGGAGATGGGTAAAGGGCCTGAGTCTGCCTCCAGGGCAACTTCATCTCCTGAATCCCTATCCCATGTGTCAGGGAAGGGACCCAGAAGTCACTCCCTGTCTTGGAGGGTAACAGCTGATGATAATTGTGGATTGAATTATGTCTTCCAAAAAGATACATTTAAATGCTGCCCCTGGTATCTGTGAATGTGACCTTATTTAGAAATAGGGTTTTTGAAGATGTAATCAAATTAAAACAAAGTCATACTGAATTAGGGTAGACTCCAATCCAATGATTGGTGTCATAAGAAGAGGGAAATTCAGACACAGACACAGGGGAGAGCACCACATGCAGACAGGCAGGGGTTGAAGTGATGCATTGACAAGCCAAGGAATGCCAAGGGTTGCCAGCAAACACCAGAAGCTAGGAGGGGCAAGAAAGGATCCCATTCTAGAGCCATCAGGGAGCATGGCACCTTGATTTTAGAATTCTAGCTTCCAGAACTGTAAGACAATAAATTTTCGGTTTTTTAAGCCACCAGCATATGCTAATTTGTTACAGTAGTCCTAGGAAACTAATATACTACCACCAACTCCCCCCCACACACATATAATACAGACCCTACTGCCCTAGTGAGCCACTATCACAGATAGGAGTATGTTTGGGAACAGAGATTGGGGGTGAGGAATGAACAACTGCTGTTTTGGATGGGTTTCCCCTATACTTAGAAGAAAGGCACCATTTTATCAGCATGGAGGTACAGGATAAAAACATTCATTCAAAGCCATAGCCCAAGCTGGACATGAATACCTAAAAGATAATCCTGGTTTCACCAGCTATGGAAAGCTGGTGACCTCCTTAGCCTTGGTAATTGCTGAAGGAGCTATATATCTCCAGCACAAATTGGCACACAAAGTACTTTTCATTGATTTACTCTGTGTACAGCTATGCTGATTTTAAAGCAGCTAGAAAATCCATTTCTAAAATAGGATGACAGTCTTCTAAAAGCATATCTAGTTACCAAGTTCATGATGTTCTTGGATCAAAATGATTTTGGGAGGAGAAAAGAGCCTGTGTCTATTTTCCCATCTTTCCCTCAAGCCATAGACCCATGAGTCCTTTGGGCCCATTCCTCAAACAGCACCCACCCAGGACATTTCAGCATATTATTTCCCTCAAGGGTCTTCCTTTTCTTTGACAGTTTTCCCAGAATTAAAAAGAAAAGCCCTGGGAGTGAGCAAGTTGGCAAAAAAAAAAAAAAAAGAAAGAAAGAAAGAAGGGCTGTTGGGCTATGGCCTGTGGGTGGAGGTAAGAGAGAAGACGATGCTGCAAACCTACAAATACTGTGAGTTTTTTAAACCCTAGTCCTAAGGAAATCTGTTTTCCTGGGCTGGTATCAAAGAAACCATATTCTCTGTATTTCCCTGGGCAGTATTTCTCCAATAGAGTGAATCTCAGAAATTGCAAAATACATAAGATAAGGAGTAACCACAACCTCAGTTTTAAGAAGTCTGAACTGAGCACCCATTTTATTGGGCTATCAGGGAAGGTGACAAAGAAATAGAATTGAACATTGTCTCATTGGCCTGGTCTGAGAGCAGACTTGTCTAGCAGTAGGAGACTCGAGCTATTGGCCCCCGGGATTCCTTTCCACCCAACTGTGGTGTGTGTTGGGTAATATTAGTGGTTTCTTCTTTGACTTTAGCAACAGAGAAGCTTACACACTTGCTAAGATGACCTCCTAAGTCACATGGCTAGTCCTGTTCAGAGGCATTCCCTGGGCACAAATTTTTAATGCCTTTTCCAATTACATGAAACATCATGTCAAAACCCTGTCAGAGGTGAGGGTTTTAATTGCAGAATTTTCCTACTAAAACCTCACAAGGCCAAGCACATGCTTGGTTTTTCCATTCTTACCTGTCCCTGGGGGGCTGGCAGAAAAAGGCAGCCCAACAACGAGCTCTATGGCACTGGGGTGTTCCACCCTAAGCCAGACTTTCAGCTATCATGGCTTCAGGGCTCATCTCTGCGTGACGTTTAGCCAGGTTTCAGTCTCTGAGTCTCCTCTTTGACACCAGCTTAGGAGAATGCAGAAGCAACAATCAGGCAGTGACTACACATTTGCAGGTTTTGCCCAGAGGTGATTTCTTTTCCCTCATCAAAATTCATTACCATCAGGATGGTAGGTTTTCTCATTAATAATCATGACAGCGACCAGCCCTCCTCATTTATCAACTTATTGCTCATCCAAAAATGTCAAGTGATCTAATATGATTAGGTAGCTGTGTGCAAGTGTCTCCTATCTCAGCCCCCTTCTGGACAATCTAGGAGACAACCTGGCTTTACCTTTTCATAAAATTGATTAATAAGTAAAGAAACTTCACAGGACTATGGAGTTACAGAGCTCAGAAGGATCTCAAGATGTTAATCAATTCATTCTCCCTGTCTCTAGACAGAAGCGCATGCAAGGCATTTGGGTTAGTAGTCATATCTAATCTGTTCCCACAACTATGGAAATTACATACACACATGTATATGTAAATACATATACTATATAAAGCTAAAGGACAAGTGCCTCATACTGCATTACTTCATGTGCATCACAACTACTCTAGGAGACACTATTATTATTCCCAATTCATAGAAGTGTTAAGTCAAGGTTGAGAGAGGTTAAATGACTCATCCGAATCAGTGGCAGATGGGGGATTTAAACACAGGCGTTACTGCTATCCCAGGGGTCCTTGTGACTCACAGAATGGTGCTCCTATTGTTTACGCATTTGTTCTTTCACATGAATCCATGCCGTCTTTCTTTCAATACAATTTAGCAAATATTTTGAGTGTCTACAAGATGCATATTCTTTTCGTCACTTTTTTAAACCATTTTGATTCTACACACTCTCTTTCTCATGCCTCCTCGGTGTTTACCAATCCTTCTACGAGGAAGTTCTTCCTAAAGTTTAATTTGAATGCCTGCCTTTGCAATGTAAGCCCACTCTCTCCTATTCTGTCTTGAGGGAAAGCGGAACAGATGCTTCCTATTTTTTTACATGGTTGACGATTGCTGACAGTGTGTGTGTGTGTGTGTGTGTGTGTGTGTGAGAGAGAGGGAGAGACAGAGACAGACAGAGAGACAGAGAGAGAGATTTCTAACTACAGAAAGGAAGGTGATTTTTTCCATCAATAATTTGAAAGAGAGCTGCCCTTGGTAGATAATCTCCAGCTTCTTTACGAATTCAGATTGTTTCAGTTGTGTTACTAATGTGTCACAGCCAAAATGGAAGACTTAGTGTGACATTTAAACCACCATCGCCACCCCAGTTAATCCTCTTTTGAGATTCATAAAGTGCCAACAACACTCTTGTCTTATGAATAAACAGTTTCCACTTCTGTGGCCTACAATTCACAGCCCAGACTGATCAAAGTGGAAAAATTTAACATAACATCCAAGCTTTGGGTAATGAGGACTTAAAGGAACCTCAGAGAAATCGTTTGTCTCTGAAAAAGTCTTCCAGGAATCAGCAGAATTAACTTATCAGAAGCAGTAGTAAATCTGGCTTTGAGAGCACGTACATTATTTCAAAACAGATGATGCATTTCTGAACCTCCTTTTCTTACAGTTAGAGACATTTAAAGGGGGAAAACATTGCCATTAATGACTAATTTTTTAAATTTACATATAAAAATTGTATATATTTATAGTATACAATGTGATGTTTTTATATATACATACACTGTGAAATTATTAAATCAACCCAATTAATATATCCATCACTTCACATACTTATTTTTGTGGTACAAAAAAACTTCCAAATATACAATATGTTATTATTAACTATAGTCACCATACTGTACAATAGATCTCCAGAACTCACTCATCCTGAAATGACTCTGGTCTTTTAAAATCATTTAAATTGTTCATTTAATTATCTATTGCTATGGAGGCCTCTGGAGGACTAGCTAATTAAATGTGTATGATTTCTAACAGCTCTACATTATTAGCAGTAGTTGTTTGCTAAGTACCATCACCAGTTCCAGTTCTCCCTCAAAGTGCTAACGTATCATGGAAGGCTTCACAAGCCAAGAACATATTCATTTCAAACACCCACATGTAAGATAGTAGGATGTTTTTCAGGTGTCAGGGTACTCAAGTTGACCCCTTGGAATATATGGAAGCAGAAACACAACTATTCTCTATAGCCAAGAGACAGTGCTGTAGATGAGTTTTTATCTGTGGGAACCAGATGAACTAAATGTATTCATGCAGGTTTTTAAAGGCTTTTTCACCCCCATCACAATCAGAACTATGACCATTGTATACTATATAGTATTTGTTCCCAAGCTGGGTGAACATCAGTGTTACCTGGACAGTTGCTAATGAATTAGAAATTATAAGCCTAGGAGTTTGCTTTTTTTTTTTTTTTTTTTTTTTGGAAGTTCCTCCAGCAATTTTGATGATCAACCAAGTTTGGGAACCGTTGGTCAATGGTGCCCTAGACTGGCAGTCCCTAAACAGAATGGAGACCTAAGCCAAGGGAGGCACGGGGATGAGCAAGGTTGTTGCAAGAATAGGGAAGAACTAGAAGAAGAAGAGTGAAGGTGGTGGGCGCTTGTGAATTTAACTGACACAAGACAGATTAACACGAGAAAAGGCATACAAATATATTGATTTTTTTATTTTATATTCATGAGAGTTCACAGAAGCAGTTAGACTAGGGAGCTTATATATCCTTCTTAACAAAGGAAAGAGGGCTTGGGCTTCAAGGATGATAAATTGTGTGGCAGTGACTGGGAAATATATGAGGCAGCTAATGGAGGAAAGGGTTAGTTCAGCGAGGTCTGTTTGTGCAGACTCATCTCAGCGCCGACTCTCCATCCCCAGGGATAAGGGTCACTCTCCTCACCCGGGCTCCGGGGAGGGGGGATTTGCACCACCCACCCTCACAAAGCGAAATTCACACCCTGCTTTTAGGCAGATAATGGGAGGGCAGAGCACTCTTCCCATATGTGCTGATTCTTAACTGCCTTCAGCTCAAAATAGTCCGTATGCTAAAAAGGCACATTTTGAGGTGACACATCCTGATCCCCTTCAATGTAAAGACTAGGAGCATGTGTTGCTGGAGAAATTCATGGCCTGGACCTCATGAGCACCACACGCTGACCCACGGGGCCACCCAGTCACCAGCACGGGAAGCAGGGGGTGCATATCGAAGGGGAAAGGCTTGAAAACTGCAGTGTCCTAGAGGCACTTGGCACAACTACTCAGTAAACTCTTCAGAATGTGCATGGCATGAGCGAAGGCTATGGGTGGTTTGAGTTGAGGGAGGTCTGAACTGCTTATAAGTGACAGGGCACGGGGGTAGTGGAAGGAACACTCGACGGGTGGGGTGGGGAACGTGCACCCCGAGCAGTCTCTGCATGGCTTGAGCTTCCCTTCCCTCACCTGCCACATGGGCACCTAATACCTTCCGCAGAGCACTGTGAGGACAAATGAAATAGCCATAGCAGAAAGTGGAACTGCAGGAAACACGGGGTCATTCTCACTGTTTCCTCACAGCATTATTTCACCAATGTCATTATTCAGGGATTCTTAAAACATAAATTTAAAGTTTACCAGTAAGTAATTTGTATATCTCCAGTGCCTAGTAATGCCAGAAAGTAACCAGGAAAGCTTTGCTTTACTTATTTTTGTGTTTCGGGATTTTATTTCTGTATTTTAGGAAGGAGGAAGGGGAGAGGAAATATTTACAGACAGCAAATAGGCTTTTCTTAAGAAAGTTACGGTGAGCAGGGAAGCAGCAAGACAATGTCCAAATTCCATTTCTGCCTCATTCCTCCCGGGCTGTAGTCCCCAAGGAGGAGCTGAGGACTCGGGCCAACCGGAGCACCAAGCCAAGTTCGCTGAAGTCTATTAATAGTTCTGGCTGTAGGGTAGCTCCCTTTGGTGGTGGATATTTCTAGCTCTTTCTAATTCAAAACAACTCTGGAGATCCCTGGGCCTTACCAGAGTGTGTTTAAGTGCTTTGACATATCAATACCCTGGCTCTCACTGGATATGAGGTGGGCTAAGGGAACCCCACCTCATCTCCGGTTTTAATCTATGATATCATAGATTGAAACAATATTAGTCATTCTGGTTTACTCCACTGGGTAAAATAAATTAGTCAGTAGTAACCACGCATTGCTCTCCTTTGTACTGTAGAGGAAAGGTTTAGCTTCTGCTGTCCCTGATTTACCCTTTTCCATCTCCTGGAAAGATAAAATCCAACTGCAACAATGGCTGCAGCTGTACTTGTTTTAAGCATGTGCTAAAATTCCTCTTCTCCCTTAATAAGGATTCTGAGATTACAGCGTCTCCTCTCTCCAATTTAGACGGCGGTATGAATTATGGATGCATCATCCACTGAGGCCCACCAGTCACTGATATTGAACAGTTTTGATGAAATACTGCAGCCAGCTTAAATTGTTTTCCAGAGACTCAAATAGACTATTGACAAAACAGCTCCAACTGCCAGCACCAGCCCCCGGTAAGGAGCATGTCTTTATTTGGTGAGAAAGTATGGGCTTGCTAGGGTAGCCTTGGATTGTCACCAAAAATGAAGAAGGGAATGGAGATGGAGAGCTAATAGGGTCAAAAATGACAGGCCCTTAGATACTCTTTCTTGTGGCTTATCTCACCCTAAGATGATTTGGGTGGGGGAAGAGTAAGCACTTGTTCTCAGTTTTTTCCTTCTGGCTATATGATCTAAAAATCTGTACTAATATCAACTTAGGTGGGTAACTAGTCATCCAGTCAACACAAAAGTGAATTTCTTAATATAAGAATGTATCATATTGAAAAACAATTTTTCAAAAGAGTGGCCTAGAATCTCATAGAGCTTTAAATACTTTTTTGTTATAGTACCAGGTATTGCCACAATTTGGGGCTACACTGCATACTTGCTACTCTCTTTCTCTAAACTTATGTGTGAACTTGAGATCCAAAACCTGAGAGTAGAAGTCAGCCAAGGCATGGAGCCCTTAGATTTCCTTCATATCTCCCTCATATTTTTCCCCTTTTCAAATTACAAAACTGATACAAGTCAATGCAGAAAATTTGAAAAATATAAAAGATATGATGAAAAAAGCTACCTATTATACTGCACCCAGTGGTAAGTATTGTTAATATTGTATGTCCTTCTAGTCTTTCTTCATTGCCCATATATACAAATACACATTTTGTGAACTAAAATAAAATCTTAAACCACCCAGCTGACCTCCTCTTGACCAAGGAAACCCCAGAAATACCCTAAAGCTGAGTTACTGGCCATGAAAAGAGAGGTCAGACAGGCTTCGACTCATTAACAGGCCTAAGGTTATAGAAGACAAACCTTAACTCACTCCTGTAGGTCAGCAATTTACTTAATAGATCATTTGAGTCTGCGTGTATATGTCCGGTGGCTTATCTCTGATTAACAGACTTCCTCAACTTAAAACATTCCAAGCCTTTAGACAAAGCTTCATTTGTTTAACCAGTTACAAATCAAAGAATCTTAAAACCCACCTATAACTTGTAATGCCCCACTTTGAGATATCCTGCCTTTTGGGCCAAACCAATGTTCGCCTTCCCTGTATTGATTTATGGCTTTACGTGTAATTCCCATCTCCCTAAAATGTATAAAACCAAACTATAACCCAACCACAGTGAGACCACTTACTCAAGGCTTTTGGGGAGTGGCTCTCCAGGCCATGGTCACACATGTTTGGCTCTGAATAAACCTTTTTAAATTATTTTAAAGAGTTTGGGTTCTTTTCCTTTGACATGTGTACAAAAGTGCCTGTTTTGCCAACACCTTCACCATCACTGGATATTATAATTTCTAAATGACAATATGTCAATTTGGTACCAAAAAAGAAAAAATGGAAATAATGTCTCATTGCTTTTTCACTTGCACTTTTTGGTTCTTAAACACATTTTATTGTATATACTGCTAGTATTTTTTCTTTTGTTCCATTTGCCATTTCTATACTGACCTGTTTACATCTTTCCCATAGATTTGAAGGAGCTCTTCTTTTAAAATAAAAATCAATGTTTTGTCTATTATTTATTTTATAAATATGTTTCCCAATTTGTTTTGTTCTTGATGTTTTATGACACCAAACATTTCCAGTTTTTGTGTATTTAAATCTTCTATTTTTGTCCTTTGTTTTCTACCTTACATAATCTTTCTCCTTCCCCACCCCAAGATTATATATTTATCTAATTTTACCTTTTCTTATTGTTTCATATGTCTATGCTTAATTTTTAATCAGTTAAAAATTTATTTTGGATTAAGTCATGAGGTAGGGAAGCTGACCTAGTAGTTTCCCAGGTGATTAGCCTGTCACTGAAAAGTCATTTCCTTTTCTCTTTAATTTGAAGTGGAAACTTTGTTACATACTAACTTTTAGATATGTATGTAAGGTCTATTTATGGACTTTTAAAGCTTTTCTACCTTTTTTTCTTTTTGGCTATTTATCCACCAGTAAAAATATTTAAACTATGTTGACATTATAAATGTGTTTTGACATCTGGTGGTGACAGATACCCCATTATTCTTATTTTAACATTTGTTATCACTGTTCTCAATGTTTATTCTCCCAGATAAACTGGAGAATCATTTTTTAGTTAAAAAATAATGTTTGGATTTTGGTTGGAACTGTGTATACATTTTTAAATTAATTTGGGGAGAATTGCTATCTCTACAATAGTGAGATTTACCGTCCAGAAACACAGTCCCACATTTGTCTAGCTGCTTTTAAAATTCTACAATTTCCCTTACATAAAGTACTTTGACTCTTCTAAGGTCATTTTCCCCTAATTGTTTTATATTTGGTCTTCAGGTTTCCACCCAGTTGATTATTTTATATTTTGGATAGCTATTGTAAATGTTAAGGGAACTATTGATTTGGCTGTTTTACTAAATTCTTTTTTTAGCTGTGAAGAGTTTTTCATTGGTATTGTTGGATTTTTTTCCAGGTGGCTGATTATATAATCCATAAATAATAATAATTCCATCTCTTCTTTTCCAAGATTTGGCCTCACTTATTTTTTCATGTCTCATTGCTTTTTATCATCTCCAGAATGAGGTTGAACAACAATTGTTAGCTTTCTTGCTAGTTTTTTACTTTCGTAGGAATGATAATACTTAATATTCTTTAATGACTTATGATATGTGAGGCACTGTTCTAAGCAATTTAGAGATTAGTCCATTGAATCTACGTAACAGCTCCTTGAGGTGGGTACTATTAACATTCTCATTTTACAGGAAGAGAAACTGAGACACAGAGACATTGAGTAACCTTCCCAACGTTATACTGAAAGTAACTGGCAGAGCCAAGATTTGAATCCAGGAATTCTGATGAGCAGAGTAATGATGACCTGATGACTCTCTCCAGCCATGGACTGGGATAGGATAGAGGTTGAAGAGGTTCTAGTGGCCTCCACAGTGCCTCCAGCATCTCATACTGCCAACGCCAGCCTACAGAAAACAGCCACCATGGGGATCCCCAGTGTTAGTGAGGATAAGATTCGAGAAGAGCACAAGCCAGGTAGCAGCACTCAATCATCAGTGCTGAGGATGGGGCATAATGACCATAATGGGCAGCAAGGTCACAATGGAAATTGGCGCAGCCATGGTATGCCCGAGGACAACATAGGGGGTCAGCCACCAAACAAGAGTATTCCTTAATACATATGATCACAAGAGACTAAAAGAGGATAAGCAGAAAGTCCACATCAGCTACCACAGTGAAAAGTCATGATGACTCACCCAGCTTCCAGACCTGAGCCAATTCTCAGATGTAGAGCCCACCAGTTGAAGGAGTGTTGGGTGCCCCTGTGGAGAACTCTGCAATGATGCCACAGCAAGTGTCCTCAGTAGTGATTTCACCAGTCCTCCCCAAAACAACAGAGCCATTTACCTGAGCAATTGCACACTGGAGAAAGAAGAATGTCCCATGATTTTTCAAGAGCTAATGGATACAGGCTCTACATTGACACCAACTTTGGGACCCAAAACACTACCAGGGCATTCCTAAGGGGCATTGGAGGGGCACTGGAGGCCAGGTGATAAGTGGAGTCTAAGCCCAAGTCTTCTTATAGACTCAATGTGTTTGTAGACTCACCCTGTGATCATTTCCCTAGTTCTTGAATGCATAACCTACATGCATATGACTAGTAAAATCTTACATTGGTTGCTTGATCTCTAGAATAAGACACCCGTGCTAGTTATTCAGCTAGTGTCTCTCAGTCTCAACCCACCTCCTCCTCTCCCACCTCCTCCCCACACACATCTATGTTCTGCTTTGTGGTGCTGGAGCTGGGGCTCTGCAAATCACATTTCTGCTTTGCCAGCTGGTGCTATATTTGACCCTGCCAATAGGTGAAACTGGAGGGATAAGAAGACTTGCGCTTCATGTTCCTGTCGCATCACCTCAGTCTCACTGCTCATTGCTCACCCTGGCATTGGCAGTTTGTTGCAGTCAGAGCTTGCATTTAGTTTGAAGTTGTTCTGACATTTGCAGGGCCAGCCTCAGAGTGGCCCCCAGAAACACCAGCACCACCTGGCCAGGGCCTCCTCCTCAGAGTTCTGGGTCACAGCCCCAGGAAACCCCTCCTTCAAGCTCAGAGTCATGAGCATAAGCTGAGTAGTGGCTCTTTTTCAGAGTTTCAGCTTCTTCAACAAGCTTCTACATATCAATAATTCCAACTTCTTCCTTTGTTCCCCCAGCCGTGAGAGTGTTAGCTGCTATCTGCAGTTTCTATCTCTGAGATACCTTAGTATTCTTTCTTTGCCTTTACAGTTTTTATTTTTTTTAACAGGCTTGATTCACTCTATTTTCTTGTATAAAAATGCCATGTTGTCGCCACAGCTGGAGCCTGGGTCCTCTGCACAGAGACTCTGGTGTGGGTCTTGACAAGATGGTCAGTAAATTCCTGGTAGGGAGACCTGGTGAATACTGTCTCTTTTCAGAAGTGAGGAGCCAGGAATCAGATAGTTTATAGGTCTTGGAGATGGTGTCAAAAGTGGCCTTAGAGAAGTTGCCCAGGGTGGCAGTGCAGTCCCTGGCTGAGGAGTAGCAGTCATCGATACCAGCCATCAGCAGCAGCTTCTTGGGCACAAGGTGTGAAACGATGCCAGTTCCTTTAGGGGCAGGGATGAGACACACCAGAACAGAGCCGCAGTGGCCTGTCACCTTGCAAGAAATAGTGTGGGGCTTGCCGATTTTGTTCCCCCCGTAGCTTTTCCTCACGAGGACAATGGAGAGCTTGGCCAGGAGGATGATGGTCCCTCGGATGGCAGTGCTTACCTTCTTGGAGCACTTAACACCCAGGCCAACATGGCCATTGTAGTCCCCAATGGCAACAAACGCCTTGAACCTGGTCCGCTGCCCAGTGCGGGTCTGCTTTTGCACCGGCATAATCTTCAAAACCTAATCCTTGAGAGATGCCCCCAGGAAAAAGCCGATGATCTCAGACTCTTTGATGGGCAGGGAGAAGACAGAGATCTCCTCCAGGGATTTGATCTTCATGTCCTTGACCAGGCAGCCCAACTTGGTGACGGGCATCCACTCCTTGTCGTCAGCCTTGCCTCCACGAGCTCTGCAGCCTCGGCCCTGGCCCCTACCATGACCACGACCCCGCCCCGAATGCCGCTGCCGAGGCCACCACAGAAGCCGCCGGGGCCTCCAGGCCTTCCCGCTGCACCGGCATTACACCCATTGGGTGTTTTCTTGGAGAAGAAGGTCCAGTTTTTAAATAACTACTTAATTCTTTCATTAAGTTCTCTCTGTTAAAATAGCATGTGTGGTGCCTCTTGACTGATACATTGTAGGAAAATCCAGGTGGAAACCTTGAAATTGCCCCCCTCTGCAACTGATAAGAAAGTAAGCAGCAATGTCCCACCATAGTAAGAATGGCAGAGGTTGGGGCCACCCTCAAAGACTTACAGGGGGCTGGGGTGGTCCCCACCATATCCCCATTTAGCTCACCAGTCTGTCCCCTAGAAAAAGCCAGTTAAATCATGCTGTTGAGGGTGGATGACTATAAACTTAACCAAGTCTTAACTCCAACCACAGCTGCTGCTCCAGATGCAGTATTTTCACCACAACAGATCAACTTTGCCCCTGGCACTTGGTTGAGGCTTCTGAGTTGGAAAATGCATTCTTTTCAACCCCTCCGAGAAAGGAGAAAGGAGGATCAAAAGCAGTTGGCTGTCACTTAGAGCAGAAAGAAGTATGTAACACATTCACTGCCCTGCTCTCTGGCTAGGTTACAATGTAGTTTAACCAGACCCGGATCATCTGAATATTCGGTGGACGGTCCCATGGTTTCACTGCACCGAGGACATCGTTTAACCCTGCCTGGGGGACAGGAAGTGGTAAGTACTCTGAATGCACCGTCAGGCATATCTGGATCAGAGAAAACCTTCTAAAGTCAAGGGCTTTTTCTTGATCCGTAAAGTTTGAAGGGATCCAGAGGTTTGGGACATGCCGGGCCACACCTCCGAGGGGAGAACAAACAGTGTACTTTGTACCTCCCAGCACTAAGAAAGCGGCACAGTGCTCTGTAGACTTCTTCAAACCTTGGAGACTACATCCGCCACCCTTGCGAATACTGCTCCAATTCATTTCGTAGTCAGTCAGAAGCCTTCCCGTTTTGAGTGGGCTGAATGTGTCCTCCCAAAATTCATCTGTTGAAGCCTGAACTTCTAGTACCTCAGAATGTGGCTGTGTTTGGAGATGGGGCCTTTAAGAGGCGAGGAGTTGACATGAGGACATTAGAGCAGGCTCTAATCCAATCCGACTGCTGTCCTTATAAGAGAGGACATTTGGACACGCTAGGGGACACCAGGGACACTCATGCGCAGAGGAAAGGCCGTGAGAGGACACAGCAAGAAGGTGGCCATCTGCAAGGCAAGGAGAGGGGACTCAGGAGAGACCAAATCTGCCGACACCTTGATCTCAGACTTCCAGTCTCCAGAACTATGAGACAAATTTTTGTTGTTTAAGCTACCCAGTGTGTAGCATTTTGTTATGGCAGCCAGAACAAACTAATACAGTGGGCTCGGAACAAATGAGAGCTGTATAGCTGGTCAGGTTGTGGTATAAGCAACACTAGAGCTTAGGCTCTGTGACCCAGAAGATTCCATGGTGCTAGACTCTCTAGAATATTTGACAAGCCTCAGTGGGAGAATCACAATGCAGACCCTTCAAGGTCTGGAGCAAGTCCATGCCGTCTGCAGGAGAGAGCTCTTCACTCAGACAGCAGCTCCTGCCTGCTGCTGGCCCCATGAAGCGATGGTGCCTGAGCATGGAACATCAAGTGACAATACAACCAGCGCTGCCTTTTATGAGCTGGATATTATCTGACCCACCAGGTCATAGAATTGCGCAGAAAAAACACCATAATCTGGGACTTAGACTTCTTAGAAATAAAGATCTGGGTTACCGACCAGGCAAGCAATCTAAACCAGCAGATATGCTGGCCAAGGATGAGGAGAATCTATAAATGGTGGAATGGAAGAGAAATGGCAGATGAACATCTTGGGACAGACTGCAGCAGGACACAGTGAAACCCAGGCCCACTAATCTTCCTGTTGTCATTTTTTTCTCTTTATTTGTAACCTTGAAGAATCTAGCAACTAGATTCACTTGCCTGAGGGGTTTCCTCCAGCCTACAGGGCAACAGCACTCCTGTGCACAGCAGGCCAGGTGTGCCAGGGAAAATACATCATGCCCGCAGGAGCATCCTTTGACTAATAACTGATGGGAACTAGAGTATAAATATTTCAGCTTCCTCACCCCTTAGGTGGGATAACTCTGAGACCCATGTTTTAGAGCCACTCAGAGTGTCCTAGAGGGATTAAACTCTGGTTCCTACAGTGGTAAGTTGCCTGATAAGAACCTTTATTTGCCGCCCTCTCTCCATGGGTCCTTTACTCCCCTACCACAATTTCTGTGATCCTTTTTTGAAAAAAAAAATTATTTGCTTTATTGTCTCAGTGTCTGCTGCTGGGGGAACCCATGCTGAAATAAGATCCCACACCTACCAAAATATAGACAATGTCTAATCCATACACACACTTCCCCCTGTTGTCTGGGACTGCTCCATTCTGGGCATGCAGAAAAATGAAGTAATAGGAAGAGAGTACTTTGGCCACTTAATGGATCAACACCTGCAAGATAAGGCAACTACACTCTATTCTGGTGGGTACAGCCCTGGGTCTCTGCCTAAGGGAGTAGGGAGCAGAAGATGTCCTGGCTCCCTGCATTTTACATGTGTCACTCTTGCATGATCTAAAACCTGGGTGTGCCATAAGCCATTCCTTAAATGTACTCCGTTTGCCTCTTATACGATGAGCAGGGATTCCTCCAAGATTCTGGCATTTACGGTCCATTAGTATGCCTTTTAAGGCATCATTTCCACATTTTTCTCTGCCTTCCTTTTCTGTGCCATCATAGGTATTTCAGTGAAAGTTGAATGAGATTGCACAAGGGAGGCTGCTGGCCGTGTGACATTTTGATCTGAACGTCTGCAGTATTCCATCTCTTGAAGTCGTGATGAAATGGAAGAGAGACTTCCAAAGGTTCATGAAGGCCTTCTCCCCGGAATCAGGCAGTCTCTCCAAATCAAGCCACAGTAGAGATGCACCGCCAGCAAGAATAAGCCGTGTTGTGTAAAGTGTTGCAAATTCAAGTCCTCATTTTCATGGATCCTCAAGTGATCCCTAGGAAAATTACTGATGAACTTGAAGAAACAGAGATAAACATAGAAATAAAGTGAGACCAAGAGAGAGAAGAGACAGAGAGAGAAGAAAAAGAGAATGGAGGGTCTACATTGAAAAGGGACCTGAAGTCATAATTATTTCCCCAGAGACCTAATAAACTGGTCGTTCAATAATGCTTGGAATATTCTGAGAAGAATTAAAAAACAATTTCATTTTATAGTCAGCATTCCCAACTACTTCATTCTGCAAGTGACATTTTAATGGCCAATCACAGTGCTGCAATAAATTCTGCAAGTCTAGGGGTTATTTTCCTTTTGGGCCAGGTCATGATTTGAGTGATTTTTTTCACTGGTTAAGTTCCATTATCATCTGAGTGACACTTCTTGTAATAATAACCTTGCTTTGTTCCCCATCTTGTCATATTTATCTTTCCTGACCGGCTGCCATCCACTCTATGACCCTGTGCTAGTGGTGAGTCTGCCCTGACCTTTGTAGCCAGTAAACCTACAGGGGCTCATGAGCTACCCGTCCACACCAATCCTCATTAGCTGTCTCCAACAGCTGTGGGAGAGAGGCAGTTCTTTGTGATCTGTCATGAAAATCGAGAGTAAATGTAACCTAAACTGGAAGGGAAAAACCAAAACGGAATGAACCTTGGAAAATCCAGGGAGCTCCTGGCCAAACTGAAATCCCATTTTAGCATTTCCAAAGCCTCCCCGTGCGACGTGAGTACTTACTCTGGGGATGATGATATCGGTTTAAAGATTCGAATACATATTCAGTGTGATGCACCCAAAAGGTGCCAGGAAGTGAGGAACATAAGGCATATAAATGAGCCATGCCCAGGTGACAAGATGCATTACACATTTCAATATAAAACATTTGGGTCACCTAGATATCTAACTCCCCTGAATCCTCCATTTAATATCATCTGGGAATATGCTTTGAAACCATATCTTCTATTCAGCAACAAAAATCCCATACAACAGTGTTTAACGAGCATTAAGATTACCTGGAGGGGTAATCTCAAGCCCCAGACTGAGATTCTTATTCAGATGGTGTGGGACAGGACCTGAGAATCTTCATTTTAAATAAATATGGCCCAAGTTTGTCTTAAAATATCTTAAAATGTTCCGATGTGGGTTAAGAGAAGCTCTGTGAAATAAGAGAAAAAAACATAAATTAAAAAAAAAAAAAGACTAAAAGTTGAAACCAAGAACTGTGGGAAGACCCAAGCATTATCATGATTTAATGTCATCACCAGTGGGGCACAGTTACACAAATAGAGCATCTGAGATGTCAGGATGAGACAGGTTAATCCAGCCCTATGGCTTTTGGAGCTTTTATCACATTTTTCAACTGGTCCTTTTATATACAAACCACTTTCACTGTAAAAATTATCCCCAGGGCAAAAAAGGCCAACTTACTCATTGAGCATCTAATTTGCCTAGAACTGTTCTAGTTTTACAGGAAAGTCAGAAGCAGAGGAAGACACGGTCCCTGTCCTCAAGAAAATAGAGGGGATTACATCATCCCCATGAAATCAGAAATGAACAATGAAATTCTAAATTAGTCCTTGATCTTCAGAAGAAAGAGATCTATACAGATTGCAGTGTCTGGAGAAAGCTTCATTTATGGGGGGAGGTGGGAGTTACCCCGAAACTTGACTTGGAAAAATTTGAATTGGATTGGGAAAAAGAAGAAAGAGCAGGAGCAATTATGTGATATCTGGAATAAACATGCACTTCAGAAGTATAGGCCAAATGTATCTGATTCCACCAGCTTGTGGGATTTCCACATGGGCCTCAGGTCTCACTTAGCTTTAGAAGTGGAGAACTCATAGGAGGTGGGGAATGTACCAAAATTGCAAACTTCAGAGTGATTTTTGGAGAAAAAACATATAGATAGCTGCAGTGAGGACTAAATTGGGATAGCCCTCAGAACTCCACACCTGCATCTGCTATTGCCTGCTGTGTTGCATGGATCACACATTTAACCTCTCTGTGCCCTGGCCTCCCTTCTTCCTTTTCCTCCAAGATGGGGCCAATATTGCTTACCTCATACAGATCTCCTTGAGTTCTGAATAAATGAGAGAGGCACCTGCAAATAGCTGCGGACTAAAAGCCATCAAAAGCAAGCTTGAGAATTTATAAAAACAAAAGCAAACGGTGAGAGTAACCAGTAACCAGAGGGAACTGCTGCAGCTGCAGAGCCCGAGGCAGCCTGGGGGCTGCGATTAGAGGAAACCAGGTGCCCCACGCCCTGGGATGAGCTACCTGAGCGAGGAGGCACTGCTAGGAACCAGGGGTCTGAGCAGGAGAGTACAAAAGCAACGCTTTGTCAACATCTTAAGAAGAGACCTCAAGACAACCTCACAGTTAAACTGAGAAGAGACAGGGTGCGTTTGATTGCCAGTAGTTAAAAGGGCCTGGAGAGTTTGATGCCAGTTTCCAACTCCCCGTGGAGGGATCTTTTCTCCTCCCTTTATGCACAGGACTTTCACAAGGCATGCCCATCAATGCCAGATCAGACTTTTTCCCCACCCGCACGCCCCTTCTATAAGCGAAAATAGGTCCAAAGGGATTTAAGTAGCTAGAAGGACAAAACAGATCATACAAAATGTCTTCAAAAGAGAAAAGCTTGTTCTCTAATGTAAATCTCAAAGAGGGTATTGCAGGCAAGAAGCTCACAAACAGATTTTTCTTCCTTATCTTAAACTCAAAACATTTGTAATGCTATTTTTCAGAAATAAATCTGGAGGAGAAAGTCACAGGCAGTAATACAATCTGCCATCATTTTTGAGGTTATTTCCTTTGAATTGTCATGCACGTAATTGGGTATTTTCCCCAGTTCAATGGTGCTGCCTAGGTTAATGAAATCTTATGGCCAGGGAAGGACTCACTGTATGTAGACATAAGCCTCCATTAATGCTTATAAATCTTACCTGCACTGAGACCCATTGGTGATGGTTTGACAGGCTCTTGCAATGAGTGGAGCCCCACTTGTCTATTCATTTCAGGATGTAGCCAAAGACTCTGGGCTTCCATCAGAAGACCTATCCACAAATTGTCAGTTGACTAGCTCATGAGCCCAGACTCAGAACACCTGGGGCTCAGAGTCTTCCCACAACAGTTGTCAAGCCAGCTGTTAATCTGAAGGCCAAGAGGAGAGGCCCAATACCGAAGACTGGCGTTGGCTCAATCATTTATTTATTCATTGAGCATTTGTGGGTATGTGTGCTGTATCTTAGACAATGCTAGGTGCTAGAGACATCATGGTAGACAAGATATATTGAAGACTCTGTGTTTTACCCTGAGAGCAATGGGAAATCAGTGAAGGATTTCAGGCTGGGGAGTAAATTTCTTAGGTCTGCATTTTAGAATTTCATCTGACTGTAGTATGGGCAACAGATGTGGGGAGAGGGCTGTCATTTGCCTCCATACCTAGAGAGCACACGTGCATTCCTAGGAGCCCTTTTCAGAAGGGACACCTCTCTTACACAGGTGAGCCCTATACCCCCCATGAGTGCTGGAAGTTTCTAGCCACTGCTATATCTTCCCATCCTCCTTGATGTCCCCCCACTATAGGCACCACAGCTAAATCCACTAAAATGGCAGAAGACAAGCAACCTAATTACTGGAAGCTGATTACTCAACATAGTTCTGTGAGTTGTGTACCCCCCAAATTCATACGTTGAAGCCCTAACTCCCCGAGGTGACTGTATTTGAAGACAGGGCCTATCAGATGGTAATAAAGGTTAAGTGAGGTCATAAGGGTGGGACCTTAATCTGATAGAACTGGTGTCCTTATGAGAAGAAAAAGAGACACCCACTCCACACAGGCACCAAGGAAAACCCTTGTGAGGACACAGGGAAAAGGCGGCTGGCTCTCTGCAAGCCGAGGAGAGAGGCCTCAGAATGACACCAACTCTGCCGGCGTGTTGATCTTGGACTTCCAGCCTCCAGGACTGTGAGAAAATAGATTTCTGTTGTTTAAGCCGCCATCTGTGGTATTTCGTTATGGCAGCTCTAGCAGACTAATATGGTTCCAAGCTGAGAAAATTACAAAAGCCTTCTATTTCCATTTTCTGTAATTATAAATACTTTCCCCAACTTTCTCTTGCGATGAAAGGGAGTGGAAGGGCTGGAGACTATTTATTTTTTAAGAGCCATGAGGCACTTTCTAAGCTACTAGGGAAGGAAGACAGCCAGGATTTCTAGCTATTACACTGCTTGCTGTGGTGGCTTCAGTCATTAAAATCTCCTTAACGAGATTACCCATGACCCAAAGATGCTGAATCTTCTGACAGGACAGCTTCAGGTACTTGTTGGAATTAAGAAAATCAAGTTGGAGTTAAGAAAATTCTGTATAGAATTAGGCAGATGTGTCTGAAGCAAATGTATTTTCTTTTCTTCTTCTTCTTCTTCTTCTTCTTCTTCTTCTTCTTCTTCTTCTTTTTTTTTTTTTTTTTGTTGTTGTTGTTTGTTGTTTTAAAGCAAGGTCCAGGCAGTAGATCTACTCTCCTCCACTTAGATCCTGAAAATCCAGGGTTAAATGGAATCAGCAGTGAGCAATCAGGAAGTGGGTATGAGGTCTCCTAACTGCCAGCTGTAGAAGTCCTAGTTGTGAAAAAGAGTGGCATCCACAGGGCCAGGAAAGCAGTGACAGTAATATTAGCAAGTAAGCAGATGGTTGTGTCAGTTGGAACAGGCTAGATTATGCTGCAGTAGCAAAAATCTCAGTGAATTAACCCAACCAAGGCTTGTTCCTCACTCACAAAAAGTCTTCTGTGGGTTCCAGGGCAGCTTCTGAGATCAGCCTTCCAAGGAACAACTTGGGGTTCCATTTTGTTGCTCCATCTTCCAGAACATGAGGCCTCAACAGTCACTAAGGTAGAGGGAGAGAAGCTGGAGACTGAGAGAGGACTTTTTCACTGCCTGTCACACCTCATTGGCCAGAACCAAGTGCTGGCCACTCCACTATTCTCAGGGGTTGGGAAGCATTGTTCTTCACGTGCCCAGAAGAAGGCACATGAACATGGATTTGATGAACACACAGCTTTTTCTCTGCCACAGCTGCCAACTGGAGGAGACAACCAGATGGGAAGAAGCATTCCTGATTATCAGACCCCAAATTGAGCCTTGAGTGGAACACTTCTTAAATGCGTGGCTATTGAACTAGAATTCAAGGTGCCACTCACCCTCCTCCCCTGTGGGGATCTGGCAGTAGGTCTGTGCCTACACAAAGACCACTAAGCAAATAAAACTGGGGTATTCAGTTATTGATGACCAAGCAAGCCATAATACCCCAGCACAGAACTCAGTAAGGGTTGCATAATAGCGAATACACCTTAGGCGGGAGGCTGACGTGGGCTTCCTTCTTCCTGATCCTAAATGTTCGGGGAGACAGAGTGACCCAACCCACCCAGCAGCATGGACAATGACAGCAGGCCTGGCTCAGGCCCCTGGAGAAAGGCCCAACAGAAAGAACTGGGAGGACGGCCAGGCTCCACAAGACGGGGATGTGGCAGATCCACATGGGCACGAGTGTAGCTGAACTTCCTGCACCTGAGCTCAGAGAGGGGAAAGTAAATGCAGGATTTGAACCACGCCTTAAGGCACAGTGACCTTGCCCACAGGTAAATATGACCCGGTGCTTGTCTTAGACACTGACCGATCAGATTGGCAGCTAGGGAGGATCATCTAAAGGAAGGCTGATCTCAGAAGCATTCTCTCCATCACTTCCTTGAGAAAAGAGAGGAGGCAGAAGACCACCTCTCTAGGGTCAGAGATCATTATGTAAGCACAGAAACAGAAAGAGGCAGAGAGAGAGAGAGAGAGAGAGGGAGAATGAAGGGTTTCCCTTCTAATGAAAGTGGGAGATTTTTAAAATATTAATTTGTGATTCCCTTGGTTATAACAGAGTCCTTCTTTTATTCAAACCTCAGAGGTGCAACAGTCCTCGTTGCTACAGACTGAGGCCATGTGACATCTCTGCTCTCCTTGGCCAGCAGTGCAACAGCCTTTATAGTAAAGGGCGGACCATATGGAGACTTCTGGTACTGGCTCCATTAGCAATCCAAGGGCTCCACATTTGGCTGTCCAAAGGGAGCAGATGAGACTGGTCTTTTCATCTGTCTCTAGCATCTAGCACATGGGATATATTAATATATTAGGTAATCAATAAAGTATGATCTGAATGAAGAACCAAGGAAAGAGAATTATTTTTCTCTCAGCAGAAGAGATTGCAACATAAGGAAGATTGTGGCATTTGCAGGCACACACAATATTTTTTTCACAGAAGGACCTTCTGTGTAGCTGATAGTTGGGCCAATAGCAAAAGTAACCTGAGAATGGCGTCTTCTTGTGACCCTCCAGGCGTACCTCTTCTCCAGCCTGTGTGAACAGGGCATTTATGAGGCTGAGAATGGTGGCAAGAGTAGAATCCTAACCCAAAACTCTGGCCCATCCCCAGCCCAATGCCCACTTCATCCAGAAAGCCTTCTCTGACTAATCCAGGAATCAGTGAACTTTGAACTCCTAATTGTCAACTGCCCTGTCCATTTAATTCTAGTTATTTTACCTATGACCTCATTGGTGTTAGTAGGTTCTATCCATATTTGTTTTTCATATTCCTATAGGAACGTGAAAAGTATTAACTATGGTTAATACTTCTTGGTATCTTTTACAATGCATAACACATGGCAGGCATTTATTAATAATATATACTGGTTGAACAATAATAATAACTTCATTGAGTGTTCATTACATGCGAAGCCCAAGAAAAAGTACAATTATTATATTATTCAATTCTCAAAACAAGGTGAGTGCTATTATCCCCATTTTACACATAAGGAAACTGAGAGTCAGAGAAGAAACTTGTGTAAATTCATACAGTCAGGGTGAAGCTAAGATTTGAACCCACACCTGTCTGACTGCAGAGCTCACACGCCTAGACACTCTGCAATGAGTGGACAGAAGGAAAGATTTCCTCCTCAAGATATTCTTACACAGTTTTCTCTGAGTATAGGGAAAAATCAGTTCTTCCAGTTCCACAAGTCTCAAGAAGCCCACAGACATGTGATTGGGAGCCCATGCTGAGTGACAATTATTGATATAGCCTCCAGGCTTAATTTTTAGCATCAACCTAAGCCAGCACCTGGACCACTCAAAAACCAGCCTGAGCCACAACAACCCACAGGAAGATGGCTTCTCATTTCCCAATCTAGCAGGCAAGGAAAGTTATTTTTAAAGTCCCAGATCTTTATAATTCACTGAACTATTATCTGATAACAACTGTGAATAGCATCAGAAAAAATAAACAAAAAAATATATATACCTGGTGCTGTTACCTTGGGTTAATAAATGCTTGTGAGTTCAAAAGAGCTGTGGTTTTATCTCCGCCTTCACATCTAATTTTAGCCTGTTTCCTGCCCTTTGATTTACTTGGCCAACAGCTCCCGGAGTTAATTGGCTGGGAGGCTGCGATGCCAGAGATTGAAGTAGCTGTCGCCCACATCTCTGCTGCAGGGGTGAGCACACACTCCTCAGTGACGGATCAGTCCCTCCAGTGGGCTGGGACTTCAGAGCTTCATTTCACAAGGGCAATAAAATCCAGATGGGGGTAACAGTTTCCAGCTGAGTTTCCATCGGCTGCAGCAGCAGGGATGAGATCGGCATCACCTTTGGCCACGTTGGCCAGCCTCTGTCACAAACAGTAAGGCAAGGAGGCTCTGATGGTGGAATTCAGCCTTTTCTTTCCACTGTGGAGGCCTCTTCGTGGTGAAATATGGACCTGTTTCTACACTAAATGAACATGCGCACCTGGACTTATTTTCACTGCTTACTCACTTGGTTCCAAATCAGCCAGGCCCGAACCTGGTGATGACCTACACTTCACAGAGAAGAGGGTGGCGAGAGTCCCCCTCTCACCTCCCGGCTTCACACAGGCCAGACTCTGCCCTGCCTTCCAAATGGATTCCTGGCAAAATCAAATTAGCTCAGTACACATAATACGTATGGCTAGAAACTTCTATTCAGATAAATTTCAGCCTAAAAATAAAGCTGATTCTTTTTAAACAAGGTAATAGGGGCGAATTGTTTTGGTTTCCTGAGCAATTATCTTTTAAAGAACAAAATCTTCATCCGTACACTAAAATATAATGCACTTAACCGGTGTGGGCCTGATGACTCATGCAGTCTCAGCAACTGGGAGCCCAGCAGATGAAGCTCACAATTCTACCTCAGAGGAATTGAGCTCTGATTTGCAGAAAAATTCAGTTGTGATTCCATCACAAAGCAAAACATAATCAGAGGACTTTTATTATCTACTTGCATGCCTAAAGCTGAGCTCAGTGCCAAGTTATTAATTTTTTTTCCTTTGGATGTAGCTTTTGGCAGGGTTTGTGCCATTACACCACCTTTCATTTTAGAACTCGAAAGGGCTACTCAATTTTTCATTAATTATGGGACAGTTGCTGTTTATCATGATGGGGAGCCAGTACCAAAACCTTCATTTTTCAACTAAGAAACCTAAAACACCATCAAGTTCAATGACATGGCCAAAGTCATATACAAAGAATTGCTCTCTGGAAACACCAGACGGTATTTCAGTTTCTCAAGCTCCTTTATGTCTGGAATGCTCTTTGTACCTTTCTTCCCCACCTTCTACCCCCCCCAACACCTTTTTACCTGGTTAACTCCTATTCATGCCTCAGATCTCAATGTAAACAGCCCTTTCCTTAGTATGTGCTTCCCTACACCTATGTGCCTATTTTTCACAGCACTTGCCATAATTGGAAACAATACACTTATTTTTGTGGCTATTCAGTTAACGTGGGTCTCCTTCACTGACTGTAACTCTACCAGGGCCGGAACTGGGTCTGTTCTTGCTCATCGATGCACCTGCCACGCCCAGCACAGCACCTGGCTCATACAGGCTCTGAGGGCGCATTGAACGGGTGGATGGATTTGCTCCCTGCGCAGCATACAGGTTTTGCCTGGCAGACCTACGTATTTAAAAGCTACTGTAATACCAATCAGAAAAGTTATGCACAGTTTTATAGTCTTGATGTAAAAGTGAAAATAATTATTTCATTTTCTTTTTTTTTTCTTTTTTTTTTTTTTTTTTCATTTTTGTTTATTTTTCCCTATGTGTGCTTGGAGAAAATAATTATTTCAAAGATAAAAGCCAGTGTGCCCTCCCTCAGCAGCATCTACTGATTGCTTTCCACTTTGTCACCACTGCCATGAAAGAGCCCTTTGTTAAAGGGAAAAGATCACGCTTCCTCCAAACAGAAACACATGGTGGTTATACACAGAGAATAACCCTGTAATAGCAAATCGTTAAAACTAATTGGCTACATTTTCGGTTCTTCGGCAATATCTGCAAGTGTAATCCTTAGTCACGGAGCAGCCGAGCTGCACCAAGATGTGACAGAATCCGCCACATGACTTCTCTAAGAAGTGAGCATCTCTAATATTGCATTGTGCCTCAGAATATTAAGTGCAGTTTTTTAATTACTTCAATATCCAAAGATCTCTAATGACAATACGTGCTGGCCAAGTAAACAAGGTCCCTGTGGGACATCCCTGTGAAGGATTTGCAATAGGGGCAGCAATGTGAAAGCATATATGAAGCTTTTGCCTCCCCGTTTGATGCAGACTTTCCTATGCCAAATTCTGAGCAAGCTCAGCCCCTGACAATACTGGAAAGCGAGTGAAATTTGCCTTAGATCCCCTCCAGCAACCATTCCCACGCCCTTACTTTTTACAGTCTCCGTATGTTCTGCTTCTCTCCCAGCTCAGCGCCAGTGCCACCCCCTGGTTCAGAATCCCCTGCCCACCTTGCTCACCCTCCCTCCTAATCCCCACCCCTACCTCCACCACTCAGATTTGCTCTCTCCATCAATGTCCATGTGTATTTTAATTAGGAACAATATCCCCCCCAACGAGTGATTTTGCTAATGGTGGGATATCAGGCATCACTTTTCAGATATAATGTATGCCAAAATTAGAATAAACTGTGGCCTAATCTTCCTACATATAAGACAACTTCATCCATCAATCCCAGAGAAAATTCTCTCTGATGTAGCAAAGGCCCCAAGAGGCTGGAATTACATCATTGTTTTACTTCTGCAATTCCCAAGACTCTTTGTACAGCTGTGGATACTCTGAGAAGACCTACAAAAATGAAAAAAACAAAAACAAAAACAAACACAGACCTCAGTCTGTGTCCTCAGCAACTCCCTCCATTCCCCCGACACCGGTATTTATTAGCTCAAACTATTCAACAGTAAAGTGGGCTTTTCATTTTTATCACCTTAAAATACTTCTGAGCTAAAAGGGTAGAGCACAATAAAATAAATTTAGCCAGTAATTCACTGTGCAACTAGAATTGGCAATTAGCATTATGCCCTCTGGAAAACCAAGAGTCATTGCTATTGCTTTGCCTTGCTGTAGCTCTTTATCTGCTTCTGACGTTTTGGAAGGTGAAGTGCATTATTGCAGACAGTAGGGAACAGTCATGCAGTATCAGATGAAAGTTTCCTCTCTGAGCCTGCCAGCGGTGGCTGGACAGACAGTTTTAACTGCCTCTATGAAGGGAGCATCAAGAGAACCCAGCACTCTACCTCCTCCTCCCTGTCCACTCACTGTCCAGACTTGCATCTGCAGCCACCTCCAAGCCAGTGCCCTGCCACCAAGCTGAGAACACTCCCACCAATCCTTCTCACAACGACCAGCATGATCTGTCTAAATACAAAGCTAAACACGTCCCACAAATGGACCAGCACGTTAGAGAGTCTGAGTAAATATCTATTCATCGATCAAGTTAATATGTGAATGGATAAAATCTTGCACCAAATTCTCACAGCTTTCTTAACCTGGGGAGCAACTTAATAACATTTTTCACATCTCTGTTGAGCTGGTCCAAGAAAAAGAGGTGGCATTTTGAACTAGATACTCATAACAACTGCACCGTGTTTTTAATCACCAATCTGTATGCAAAACAGATATCCCTTAAGAATAGGGTGAGGTTCAGAGTAGCTATGTGGGCTGGGGTAGTGTTAGGCATGAGGTAGGGGGTCTGAGATGGGGTGAAGATATCGCTTATATATATTACATAGACTTTTTTAAAAAACTTAAATAGGTAATGCATTCTTATGGTTCAAATATTTTTTAAAAAATCGAAAAGATCTACAATGAAAAGTCTTCCCATCCCTATCTTCTATCCAACTGTTTTCTACCATCTGGGTAACTACTATTATTATTTTCCTGTGAATACCTAGAGTTTCTTTATGCATATGTCAAGAATATATATTATCCCCCCCCACCTTTTTAAACAAAAAGTAACATACTATATGCACTGTTCTGCCCCTTCTTTTTTTATAATTATGTAATATTTGTTGTATGGCTATACTATGCTTAACCAGTTCTCTATTTATGAACATTTGTGTTGCTTCCAATCTTTGGTTATTACAAATAATGCTGCAAGGAATAAGCTTATACAAAATTCTTTCTGCACCTGTAAAAGTACATCTGAAGGATGAATTCACAGAAGTGGAACTGCTGTGTCCTTTTTAAGCTACCAGCTTAACTATTTGCTTTTAGTGGGCATCAAAATGTGGCCAGGGGCCGGGTGTGGTGGCTCACGCCTGTAATCCTAGCACTCTGGGAGGCCAATGCAGGAGGATTGCTTGAGCTCAGGAGTTTGAGACTAGCCTGAGCAAGAACAAGACCCCGTCTCTATTAAAAATAGAAAAAACTAGCCAGGCAACTAAAAATATAAACAAAAAATTAGCCAGGTGTGGTGGCGAGCACCTGTAGTCCCAGCTACTCAAGAGGCTGAGGCGGGAGAATTGCTTGAGCCCAGGAATTTGAGGTTACTATGAACTAGGCTGATGCCACAGCACTCTAGCCGGGGCAACAGAGCGAGACTCTGTCTCAAAAAAAAAAAAAAATCCCTGGGTGGATATAACTGCATCGAAACAACCACATTAACATTGATGCAAGATGGGAAAACCATTTTAACATCATTGGCCAGTGCTGGAAAAGACGTTGGTAACTTTCAGCTTCTACCAATCCCATTCTTAAATGTTGTGGACATTTGTTATTTTTGGCCACCCAAAAATAATACCCTTAAAAATGGCCTGGATACCACACTTTAAATAGTGCATCTCCTGTTTACATTTCCTGGAAATGGAGATGACCTTAGGTAAGAATCTACACTGAATCACAGCAAGTGCTTAATGGTTCCGTTGGATAGTCAGAGACTTGGCAGGAGCAAGATAGAAGAGTGATGAAAAAGAAGGATTTTTTAAAAATGGGCTCACATGTGTTAGAACTACTAAGAAAAGTAAGGGAATACTAAACTCAACCTTCTCAATGGTGGTGTCCTCTTCGTGGGAGGTGTGGTAGGGGAGCCAGGAGCTTCAAAGGTACTGGCAATGTTTTGTTTCTTAAGTTGTGTGGTGGGAACATGGCTGTTAATTCTATTCATATTCTGTATACAATCTACACACTATATATATGATGTGTGTGTCCAATATTTCATAACTTTTAAAAATGTAAAAGCAGCCAAAAATGCTAAAAAAGAAAAAAAAAGTAACTTGATTTAATAGATGTGATATATGACTTTTTAAAATATTATGATAATGATATAGAAAGAGACACAGAAAAATGGAACATAAAGCACAAAGACTCCAGAAATGGACTCAAAAATTGAATGAGTACATAATAAAGATGGCATTTACAAATCAGTAAAAAAAATAGGTTATTCAAATTTGAAAATATACAAAAATCATAACAATCCCAAAATAAAATTTGGTAACTTGTGTGTGAAACTGGAGTGAAGAAGGCTTTTTGTAAGCAAGACACAAAAGCAAGAGACTATAAGGAAAAATACTGGTTATATGATTGATTGGACAACCTAAATATTAAATATTCTGTGTGGCAGGCTGAATGATTGCCTCCCACAGATGTCCATGCCCAATCCCTGGAACCTGTGAATATTACTTTATACAGAAAAAGGACTTTGCAGATCCTTTAAGTTAAGAATCTTGAGTTGGGGAGAGTATCCGGAATTATTCAGGTGGGCCCTAAATGTAATCACAAGCATCTTTATAAGAGGGAGGCAAGAAAGTCAAAGGAGGAAGTAGGAGATGTGAAGACAGAGCATGGAGTGATGAAGGAAGGACTCACAGGCCAAAAAATGCCACGGCAGCCTTCAGTAGCCAGAAAAGGCAGGGAAACAGACTCCCCACCAGAACCTCCAGAGGAACCAGCCCTGCTGACACCTTGACTTTAACCCTGTGAGACTGGTTTTGGGCTTCTGGCCTCCAGAGTGATAAAAGAATAAATTTGTGTTGTCTAAAGCCACTCTGTTTGTGGTAACTTGTTATAGTAACAATAGGAAACTAACACATTCTGTATTTCAAAGACTACCACAAATATTTCAACAAAATGACAATATTTTAATAGCCTTAATATATAAATAGTTTTTAAAAATCAATTAGAAAAAGAGAAACCCCTTGATAGAAATATAAACAAAACTAACAGGTAATATACAAAAGAAGAAATACCAATTGGCCAATAAACAGATTTTAAAAATTCAACTTTACTAATTATCAATATATTTTTCACTTATGAGAGTGACAAAAAAGGAAAAGATTGCTAATAACTCTATATTGAGAAGTGTGTTGGAAAATGGACACTGCCATGGCACTATGGATGGGAATATAAACTGATATAACATCTCTGGGCAACAATTTTTTTAAATGGTTCAAAATTTTAAGCATATTTACACTTTAATTTATATATTTTACTTTTAGGAATTTATCCTAAATTGAAATTCAGAAAATTGTGCAAAGATATAATTATAAAATTGTTCAGCATTATTTGTAGTAATGAAAAGTCACAAACAACCTAAATGTCCATAAATAGGAAATTTGTTAAACAATGTATTATACATCCATATAATAGAATACATTGCAGGCAGTAAAAATATTACTGACATGGAAAAATATACAGGCATATCTCATTTTATTTCATTTTGCTTTATTGCACTTCATAGATACTGCAATTTTATAAATTTAAGTTCTATGCAACCCTGTGTCAAGCAAGATTATAGATGCTATGTTTCCCATAGCATGTGCTCACTTCGTGTCTCCGAGTCACATTTTGATAATTCTCACGGTATTTCAAATTTTTCATTATCATTTTATCTGTTACAGTGATTTGTGACCAGTGATCTTTGATGTTACTATTGTCATTGTTTGGGGGTACCATGAGCCACACCCATAAAAGAGCTTAATGGATAAAGATTTGTGTGTTCTGACTGCTCCACCAGCTGGCCACTCCCCCATCTCTCTCCCTCTCTTTGGGCCTCCCTATCCCAGAGACATGACAATATTGGAATTAAGCCAATTAATAATGCTACAGTGGTCTCTAAGTGTTCAAGTGAAAGGAAGAGTCATATGTGTCACACTTTAAATCAAAAGCTAGAAATGACTAAGCTTAATGAGGAAGGCATGTTGAAAGCTGTGACAGGCCAAAAGCTAGGCCTCTTGCTCCAGTTAGTCAAGTTGTGAATGCGAAGGAAAAGTTCTTGAAGGAAATTAAAAGTGCTACTCCAGTGAACACCTGAGCAGATAAAAAAGCCTTATTGCTGATATGGAGAAGTTTGAATGCTCTAGATAGAAGATCAAACTAGTCACAACTATCCTTTAAGCCAAAGTCTAATCTGGAGCAAGACTCTAACTCCCATCAATGCTATGAAGGCTGAGAGACGTGAGGAAGCTGCAGAAGAAAAGTTGGAAGCTAGTAGAGGTTAGTTCGTGAGGTTAAAGAAAAGAAGCTGTCTCTGTAACATAAAAGTGCAAAGTGAAGCAGCAAGTGCTGCAGCAAGTGCTACAGCAAGTTATCCAGAAGAGGTAGCTAAAACCGTTGGTGAAGGTGGCTACACTAAAAAACAGGTTGTTGATGTAGACAAAACAGCTCTATAGTGGAGGAAGAGACCATCTAAGACTCTCATAGCAAGAAAGGAAGAGTCAATGCCTGGCTTCAAAGCTTCAAAGGACAGGCTGACTCTCCTATTGGGGACTAATGCACCTCGTGACTTTGAGTTGAAGCTAATGCTCATTTATCATTCCAAAAATCCTAGGGCCCTGAAGAATGATGCTAAATCTACTTTGTGCTCTAGAAATGGAAAAACAAAGCCCAAAAGATGACACATCTGTTTACAGCACAGTTTACTGAATGTTTTTAAGCCCACTGTTGAGGCCTACTGCTCAGAAAAAAAGATTCCTTGTACCTGGTCACCCAAGAGCTCTGATGGAGATGTACAAAAAGATCAATGTTGTTTTCTTGTCGACTAACACAGCATCCATTTTGCAGCCTGTAGATCAAGGAGCAATTTCAGCTGTCAAGTCTTTTTTTTTTTTTTTTTTTTTAGACAGAGTCTCGCTTTGTTGCCCAGGCTAGAGTGAGTGCCGTGGCATCAGCCTAGCTCACAGCAACCTCAAACTCCTGGGCTTAAGCGATCCTTCTGCCTCAGCCTCCAGAGTAGCTGGGACTACAGGCATGTGCCACCATGCCTGGCTAATTTTTTTTTCTATATATATTTTTAGTTGGCCAGATAATTTCTTTCTATTTTTTAGTAGAGACGGGGTCTCGCTCTTGCTCAGGCTGGTCTCGAACTCCTGACCTCAAGCGATCCTCCCACCTCGGCCTCCCAGAGTGCTACGATTACAGGCGTGAGCCACCGCGCCCGGCCTAATCAAGTCTTATTATTTAAGAAATACATTTCACGAGGCTACAAGCTGCCATAGATAGTGATTCCTCTGATGAATCTGAGAAAAGCTAACTGAAAACCTCCTGGAAAGGATTCAACATTCTATTAATAGATGCCATTGAGAACATTCATGATTTATGTGAGAAAGTAAAAAATCAACATTAATAATCCAGGTACAGCAGTGCGCACCTGTAGTTCCAGCTACTTGGGAGGCTGAGGCAGGAAGATTGCCTGAGCCCAAGAGTTCAAAGATGTAGTGCACTATGATTGCACCTACGAATAGCCACTGCACTCCAGCCTGGGCAACAGAGTGAGACCCTATCTATTAAAAAAAAACAAAAACAAAAAAAAAAAAAACAAATAGAAGTTTGGAAGAAGTTGATTCCAACCCTCATGGATGATTGTTTGGGTTCTATGACTTCGGTCAAGTGAAGTAACTGCAGATACAATGGTAATAACAAGATAACTAGAAGTGGAGCCTGAAGACATGACTGAATTGCTGCAATCTCTTGATAAAACTTAAATGGATGAGGAGTTGCTTCTTATGGATGAGCAAAGAAAGTGGTTTCTTGAGATGGAATATATTCCTGATGAAGATGCTGTGAACATTGTTAAAATGACAACAAATAATTTAGAATATTTCATAAACTTAGTTGATAAAGCAGTGGCAGGGTCTGAGAGGACTGACTCCAATTTTGAGAAGTTCTACTGTGGGTAAAATGCTATCAAACAGCATCACATGCTACAGAGAAATATTTTGTGGAAGGAAAAGTCAATCAATGTGGCAAACTTTATTGTTGCCTTAGTTCAAGAAGTTGCCACAGCCACCCCAACCTTCAGCAACCACCACCCCGATCAGCCAGCAGCCATCAGCGTTGAGGCAAGACTTTCCACCAGCAAAAAAAACGAACACTTGCTAAAGGCTCAGGTAGTCTTCAGCATTTTTAACAATAAAGTATTTTTAATTACAGTGTGTAATTGTTTTATAGACATAATGCTATTGCACACTTAATAGACTACAATATAGTGTAAACGTAACTTTCATGTGACTTGCTTCATTGCGATATTTGCTTAATTGCAGTGGTCTGAAACCGACCCACATCATCTCTGGAGTATGCCTATATACTGAAAAGGTGTACAAAATACTGTATGTTTTGTCATACTTTATGTAAAACTATATGTTATATAAAATTCTATATTATAGATTGTGCTAAGTTGGATTATTATTTCAATTTTCCACTTCTCCCTTGCAACATGACCTTGTAAGTGCTCTGGAGTGGGAAGAGTACATTTCCCAACACCATTAATCTTGGGTTTGACCATTTGATTTGTCTGGGCCAAGGGAATGTAGGCAAAAGTGACAATGTGTCAGTTTCAAGCCAAAACCTTAAGAGGCATTACATGGCTCTGCTCACACACTTACACTTCTGCTATTGTCACAAGAAAAATATGTCCTGGGAAGCTGCTGACTGACCCAAGAGGAATGTAAAGATAAATGAAATAGAACGAAACCAACCCAAACCTTGAATCAAGCCAAATCAACCCACCATCTAATGGAAGGTCCTCCAGCCAGATCACAGACCCATGAGCAAGAAAAATAAATATGTGTTATAGGCCAGTGAATGTTAAATACATTATGAAGCATTACTGTGGCAATAACTAAGACCCATACTGTATTGCTTAATTATGTACACTAGACAGAGAAATCTGGAGAAGAAATTGCCATGATGTCAACCTTCCCTATCTCTAGATGGTCGGATTTGGTGCTAGTCGTTATCTTCTGGTAATCTCATTAAGTAGTAATCTCATGTTTACCTAAATGCTGACAACTCGGCCCAGCTTCACTCCTGAACTCCAGATCCATCCCTTCAGCTGCCTGCTCAACATCGTCGTTTGAATGTCTCAATCTTAACATGTCCAAAGCTGCACTACTGATGGTCCTCTGGAAAATCTGTTACACCTGCAGTCTTCCCATCACAGTTGAAGGAAAACCCTTTCTTCCAGCTGTTCAAGCCAAAAAATGTAGAGTTATCTTTTGACCCTCCTTTTTCTTGTAGCCACATCTAGTCCCTCAGAAATCATGTTGGCTCTAATGTCAAGATTATCCAGAATCCTAGCACCTCTCACCATCTCCACTGCTGCCACCCTGCTCCAGCCACCACCTTCTCTCACTTGGACAACGCACAAGCCTCCCCACTGGTCTCCCTGATTGGACCCTTGCTCCCCGCAGTTGCTGCTACAGTCAACCTTTTAGAATTCCAAGTCAGGTGATCTCACACCTCTGATGGAAACCCTGCAGCGGCCTCCATTTCACACCTGTCCTGGTCTCCTTACATCTCTGACCTCACTGCTGTCTACTCTCTGCCTGACCTCCTCTCCTCAGGCACAGGGTTGTGTCACCGTAGCACTGGTGTGCTGGCCATTGCCCTGCCTGAAACATCACCCATCAGTGTCCCTAAGCCTGGCTCTCTCCCTCCTGCAAGTCTCTGCTCAATTGTCACCTTTTCAAAGAGGCCTCTCTCAGCCATCCTTTCAAGTTAGAAATATGCCCCTTCCCTGCCCCCACTCCCTTTCTTCCTGTCCTGTTCCATTTTTTATAGCACTTACCATTCTCTCACATATTAGTTGTGCACTATACCTAATTATTACCTCTCCTATCTGCCTCCCATGCTAGGATTCAAGCTCCTCAAGCAGCTTTTTTTTAAGACCAGGTCTTGCTCTGTCACCCTGGCTAGAGTGCAGTGGCATCATCATAGCTCACAGCCACCTCCAACTCCTGGGCTCAAGTGCTCTTCCTGCCTCAGCATCCCAAGTAGCTGGGACTACAAGTGTGAGCCACCACGCCTGGCCTAAAGGCAGCTATTTTTGTCTGTTTTGTTCACTGCTGTATCCCAAGTGCCTAAACCATGTCTGGCACATGGTAGATACAAAAAAAGTATTTGTAAAATAAATGAAGGAATTTCTTCTTTGTAAATTTCTTTATAGCTAAAAATCTTCAGATGAGGATCTTTACCGCCCCCATAATCTCTAACAGGCTCCCCAAATAAGCATCAGATCTAAGTGATAGACAACATGCTTGCAACCAAAAGGCAGGGTGGCAGGGTGGTCAAGCACACAGATCTTCGAGTAAGACTGCTTTGGCTTGAGTCCTTTCTTTACCACCTGAGCAAGTTACTCACAGTGCCTCAGCTGGAAATCAGAACAGGGTTAATAACAGAATATCTATCATAGAATTGTTTTGAGGATTAAATGAATCGTACCCACTGCAAAATAAAAGTTTCCACTAAATGGCAGTTTAAATTATTATGCAAATTCTGCTGCAGAACAAGTTCCCTGGCTGCCCCACTTTGAACCAGATTGGCACCCCAGGCCCCTCTGATTTAAAAAGTTTGGGAGAACCCTTGATTTAGACAGGCTTTGCCAAGCATTTCCTGGTTTTCCACAGTCACCAATCCACCAGCTCTTACAATGAGATGTCTGTTGGCTTGTGCTATAAGATTGCGTGCACAGAGACACCATCCACCCAGCATCCACATGCCCAAGGCAGTCAGTAGGGAACCAAAAACGAGAAAAGCACAGGCCTTGCCACCACAGTTCTCTAATCTGTGAGCAAGTTATAGTTAGCGTCGTCAGATAGTCTGGTGCCAAGTTAAAATCAGCCACCCTAGAGTCTAAACTTCCATGACCACCTCAATCCCACATTTCTGCAGCCCCAAACATTATTTACTATTGTGGTGTGATAAAATCCACCAATCAAAGTGTGCAAATGCAATTAAGTCTTAATGCAATTAAGACTTGAGGCATCTCCCATTTTCCATTTTAGTCAAACAGAGCAATGCCAAGCAACTGCTTGAAAAGTTGGTTTCCAAAACTCCGTGCCCGAATTTCGGACCAAGAGCTGAAAATTGTTGGAAACACCACGTAATTCTATAACCCCACACAACCTACTCGGGTTTCTAACATTTAACCCAAGTGATCTGAATGAAAAGAAAATTCTGTTTATTGCAGAATTATATTATGTTCTAAATGGATTAAAGCAGAATTTGTTTTACTTGCCATTTCAGCTGGGCAATGAGAGGCCTCCTTGCCCTCTGAGAGAGTGGCCGTGAGGCTCAGGTTGCCAGCGCTCTGCCCAAATCCAAGTGACAGGGAGGGGACCTGCAGGCCCAAGGAAGCAATTCTACTTAGAAATGTCACACTGCAGGTTGCCGATTAAAAACCTTTGTTGAGATGCAGTCAGGCATGGAAGATGTCGTGTGTTGTGAGAAGAGTCACACACCCACTGATGGGTGGGTTTCTTCCATCGGCTTGGGCTGTGGTATCCTGGTGCCCCACCTGAAGTGAGAGAGGACATTCCCACCAACAACTCTGGAACCCAGAGAGAGTGTCTCTGGAACGAAGAACACTAGTCTGAAACTCAGATGTTTATCCTACAACTGACTGACTCTGTTATGAAATTCTCAGTTCCCTGGACCTCAGTGTATCTTCTGCACAGCGAGGGATGTGAGCGAGGGCATCTGCGAGGTCGTCAGCCCAGCCACAGGAGATGGAGGCTGCTCCCTTTCACAAAGGCTCTTTGTTGGGGACTCCCTGGCTGCTGCCCCTCCAGACCCCATCCCAGCACAATCTTCAGAAATTAGCATTCTATCGATTTTGACATGGCTGTCATGCATGCTGCTGTTTTATGTGTTTTAATTAAATGTTATTATTTGCCGCTGTGTCCCGAGGCCATGTGCTGGGAAGGGGTGAGATTGCATAAATCAGACCTGGAGTTCTATGTTGGGAGTCCATCGACTCTTCTCACCATGTCACTGTAATTTCCCTTGGATCAATACAGAAGCTTTGATGTTGTCTTTACAGCAGAGGCAAGGCTTCTTTCAATTTATCTCCCGCCTTGTTGAAAACTCACAAAGCCCTTCTCCAAAACGCCCCCTCCCCTGACATAATAATGAGCATGTTGTTGTGTTTCCAATGTTGGTGCTGTTATTAGGCACCACCCTCTCTCAGAGCCTGTGAGGACTGGGAGCCAGGTTTACTCTGTGGCGAACTGTCCTGGGCCTGTGGTGTCTGTCTGTCCCTCTCTCTGCTCCCATTTTGTTTCCCCTTTGCTGTCCCTGCTGCACTGCAGGCCCTGGGCCACTATTCATTCTAAATTTCTCCTGGGTGCTTATGTGGTCAAGAATGTTATTTTTATTTCCCTTTCTACACCCACATATCTGCCTTGTGTAAAGTCAGTGCTCAATGCATGTTGGTTGAATCTAAGGAGAGAGAGTGAGGAATGTGCCCTTCTCCCAAGTAGAATCGCCCTAGAGCCAGTTGAGATTCTTCCCAGAGCCTGTACCCCAACAGCACTTTGGGAGGCCAAGGTGGGAGGACCACTTGGGGCCAGGAGTTTGAGACTAGCTTGGGCAGTAACAAGACCCCGTCCCTACAAAAATGTAGGAAAATTAGCCGGGTGTGGTGGTGCACATCTGCAGTCTCAGCTACTCAGGAGGCTGAGGCAGGAGGGTCACTTGAGCCCTATATATAGCCGTATATAACTCATTTAATCCTCATAACAATTCCATGAGGTAGATATTATTATTACTATTATTATCTTCAACTTACTGAAGAGGAAACTGAGGCATAAAAGAGCTAAATAACTCAGCCAAGGCCACACAGCTAGTGGGTACCAGAGTCAGGATTTAAACCCAGGCTGGTAAGCCCCGGAATCCATTTCTTAACCACTATTCTGGACCGCCTCCACCTCTGCCATGGATTGATCATCGGTGATTTCATGTCAGCCTGGGCTCTCCGATTGTCCTGCAATCCCCCTGCAGGGCGGGACCACAGCTCCCACTGCTTTGATCACATTTTTCCCATCATATTCATTCAATAAATATTTACTAAGCACCTCCTCTGTTTCTGGAGTGTTCCAGGTTCTAGGAACACAGCAATGAACCAGTCGGAATCCTGCCTCATGGAGCTTCCATTCTAATGAGGGGAAACAGACGATTCCCAGGTAAATGAACCAACTAACCAACGGAGGAGAGAATTAGACATCATCACAAGTGCATCACAGGAAATGAAACAGGGTAACAAGATCAGGAGGACCTGAGGCGGAGGAGCCTCCTTAGATCACGTGGAGAGAAAGGCCTGTCTACACTGAGTCCTGAGGAAAAGGGGCCAGCCGGATGAGGATTTGCGAGAAGAGAGCTCCAATCAGAGGGTCCATGGATGCAAAGACCCTGAGGCAAAAATGTGCTTGGCAAGTTCCAGAAGGAGAAGAATACCTGGGGAGTAGCGACCAAGGGGCAGAGGGGAGGGGAGCAGAGCTCAGATCGTGCAGGTCTGGAAGTTTGGATTCTCTACGCTGTGGTGCAAGAAGCGACGGGACATGCTGAGTTCCCAGTGAACACTAAATGACTCCTATACTTCCACACTGGGTGCTTCTCAGCACACCAAGCTACCTGGAAGCACTGACCACTGTCTCCAGGGTGCCCAGCTGCGCCCCACAGCTGCTGTTCTAGTGGGACACAGGGGTCAACCATGCGGGCCTGAAGTCAGAGGTCTGGGTTTCAATCCCTACAATTCTGCTCACAAGTTGAATGACTTCAGGCAAATTATTGAACCCAAGCTTCAGTTTCCTAGCCTGAACGATGGGACCATAAAGTACATATCCCAGAATACTGTAAGGATTAAATGAGATGATAAGTGTCACATGCCCAGCACAGTGCTGGGACACAGGGAGCAAGCACATAAAGGCAATTCTTATGTTGCGGTGGTTTTTATTAATAGTGCTGGAGTTCAGCCCTGAAGTATAAACACTTCCTAGCAGAAAGTGCTGGAATCTCTGCCGTCAGCTGTGCTCGTTTCTGGGCTGACAGAAGATGAGTGAAAAAGTCTGAAAAGAAAAGACAAGTATGATCCAAAACATCTATCTCCCAAATAACATGACCCCTACTTTCTATTTTTTTATGCAACACACAGGAAGGTTCTAATCTTATTCCCTCCAAATCCCTCTCCAAGCTCTCTTCTGTTTCTCATTAGCATATGGACGGAGACAGCATCAGCAGCGTGACCCTCGGAAGGAGAATCGATAGCTGGAAATGTAGGGCATCATGGCCAGAAACTCAATTCTTGGCCAGATAAAAAGAGAAGCGCATTTAGCCCAAGAAATACCGAGGCCAGGATTTCTGTGCAGATTTCCTGAGACAGAGGGGTTTCATTGAAACTCCAAGACGGAGGCCTCCACCCCTCCGCGGAGCATTTTTTTCCTTTGGTGCGACAAGGATCTCGTTAAGAACCAAGCCCTGGCGCCATCTCCTGGCAGTCTCCAAAACGGAAAAACTGACGTTTCACGCAAGGGACCCCTCCCTCTCCTTGACAGAAATTAAGTTCAGGGGGGAAAATGGGATATTTCATAGGAACTTCTGTGTTTTCAACCTCCTGTTAAATATTTGAATCAAGTAGAGCAGATGGTAGCAGGCTCAGCCACTTGCAGGCCCCACCAGAGACTGTCCCTGCTATGCCGCCACTTCCTTTGTTTCTGTAAGCGCTCGTCGCTCGGCAGAGGTACCCGGAGATCAGAGGCAGCATGTTTATAAGATATAAATATATCTTCAGTGGCTGGTGCTTGGCCCCGTCCCCACCAATGCACCCAGTCTTACCTGAGGAGAGTCCTCTGCCCAAATTAGCATCCTCAAATACTTCGACATTCTCGAGATACTTTACACAAAGAAATCATGCATGAGATCTGCCTTCAAAGAGTTGGGCTCCCGGCTCACTGCAGAGCTACAAGCCTAAGTTTACCTCAAAATACCCAGATTCTCACGATAAGGATCAGTTTGGAGTCTTGCTCTCCCCAGGGAAGGAAAAGGTGGCACCTTGCCATCGTGGCCACTTTCACTTTCCAGGATTTTGGTGGGAGCAAGTGGCTGCCTGGCCCGGGTAGCTTCAGCTGTTTGTATCCAGCTCCACACTCACCTTAAAGCCCGATAACTTGGCATCATTAGGCACAGAGCCTGAAAATGACTAGAAAAAAATAAATCTGCAGTTGTTGACTGAGGAGTGAACCAAAATCCCAAAGAATTCTGGCTTATTCCACTGGAAGGATAAGCAGGGCAGCTTTGAAGACAGGGAAGTCACTGGCTGGGTTGGTTCCTCCCTGCTCCACTCAAGGATATACAGTCACTTGTTTAAAATGTATTGAGCCCTTTCTGTTTGCCTGGTAATATGATGAGCACTTTACCAGTAGTTCCTCATTTAATCTCAAGAACAACCCATGCAATGCAATTGGTACCATTCTTATTTCCACTTAACAGACAGAAAACTGGCTCAGAGAGAGCTTAAATAACTTGCCCAAGATCTTATAGCAAGTAAATGGTAGAGGCAGGATTCAAATTCATTCATCCTGATTCCTCTTAACCACTATATTAAAGTGTCTTTCAGAGACCCAGGACTTAGGATTTTCATGGGCACTGCTGAAAACTCAGCCACTTCTCATATTTGCAGGAAGAATGAAATGGGGTAATTCTCCACAAATAAAGAAGGTGCACTCATAGCCCTTGGGATGTGTGTGGTGGAGGAGGAGGAGATGCATTAGTACCAGGCACCTAATTTTAGTCCTTCTGGAACAGCACTTATCAATATAAATTCTTTCCCCTGGATTCACATGCTTGAAGCAGTTATTGAACCATAACCCTCATCCCCAGCCCGTCTTTTAGGACCCTGTCAGTAATTTTCTCACACCATCCATGCTTGACGATTGATTTCTCAGGGTTATTTGCAAAAGCACAAATACAAATGCTATTAACAGGCAATAAAACTAGCCAGCCGTTTCTAAAACCCAGTGCCGGCGACTGCTCAGTGGTCTTTGGGGACCCTTGGTTTGCCAGATCCTGCTAAAGCAAACATGGCTTTTGATACTAAAATGCCAAGGGTGGCAACCTTGTCTTATGCTCGTTCCAAAATTTATAGAATGAGTAGGTCTGGTTGGGTCAGGGGAAGGGAGATAGTCTTTTAAGAATCATAGAAAATTTTGAGGATTCTTGATTCCAGAAACCATCCATCCAGCCTCAATATAAATAGATCTCATATTTTTTCCAGATAACATTACTTTTTTTAAAAAAAAAGAATGTAGAAATTTAATAAACATTAGCCATCTGTTGGGTTCCTAGTACTATGCAGGGCACTGTGGGTATCAAAGAAAGGTCACCATACCTGCCTTCAAGGTACTTAGAATCTAGTTAAGGAGACATGAGCCACACATGAAGCAATTCAAGTATAAGACAGGACAGGACAGGCACAGTGCCTCCTGCCTGTAATCCCAGCAATTTGGGAGGCTAAGGCAGGAAGATCGCTTGAGGCCAGGAGTTTGAGACCAGCCTGGGCAACACAGCAAGACCCTGTCTCCACAAAAAATTAATTAGTTAATTAACTTTTTAAAAGAAGGAGACAGGGCAGTACACGATCAGGTGTGAGATGGTGAGGTGCAGATAACAGGGACTGTCCACAATCAGAGGTGGCAATGATCAGCACACTGGGAGCAGTTGGAGAGGAAGCCCACTGGTCCCACCCTATCTGTACCGCATCAGACCTCAGTTACCTGATCTGTAAAATGACAGAACTCAGTGATTCACTCAACAAATCTCGTTTGAGCACTGACCATAAATCAGGTGTTGTTTGTGGTTCTGGTGATCCAGGGTTAAACAAGAAGATGATTTTGCCCTCATGGATCTTATAGTGTGGTGGGGAAGAAGGGGAAGGCAGACAATACACAGAAGAAAAGACAGATACATTACATGGCAGGTGGTGATAAGGGGATGAGGGAAGTCAGTCAAGGTAGGAGAATAGCCCGTGGTGGGGAGCTGTGTTGGAAGGTGGTTGGAGGCATCTCACAGACAAATAACATATGGGTGGGGGTGCAGATGGAGTGAGGGAGCAACTGGAACTCATATCTGTGAGAAGAGCCTTCCTGGGAGAAGGAACAATGAGGCGAAGGCAGAAATGGTTCAGAATGTTTGGGGAACAGCAGGGCTGCCAGCATGGCTGGGGCAGCAGGAGTGTTGGGGAGCGGCGGGCAACAAACGGCAGCCAGGAGCCCATCACTGAGGGCCCGGCAGGCCGTGGTCCATTCAGATGGGATGCTTTGAAGGCTTGGGAATGTGTGCAAGAGTATCTCAAACCATCTCCCACTCTAAGAGTTGGGAGCAAGGCCATCCTGAACAAGTAGGATCTAGAATGGAGGGCTACAAATGCTAAGTACTCACATTTAAGATGGTGCGGGCTCCTTTGCATTTAGGGAGTAATTTAGGGACATAATCAAACTAAAGGGAAAAAAACTTCAGGGGTAGAAGTTCAGAGACGGAGAGTCTCAGGCCTTTCCTGAGCAAACTGGGAACTACTAATAAATGGTGCCTTTGATCATCTTTAGGCAGCCAGAGCCCTCACACCATCTCTTTTCTGTTTGAAGACACCCAGTGAAGTGCCTTATCAGAGCCAGGCAAGATCCTGTCCTCCCAAATACCAACCTGCCATTCAAAACTCACTTCTCCTGTGTTTCATTGCCGCTGTTATCTCTACTATAGATAACAGGTGGGTGCCAGTGTTAAGTAAATCCAGGCTAATTGGTTAGAGCTGCCCAAATTTCCTAGAAGTCTGACAACATAGAAGAGAGAAAATAGTGGCCCCAGAACGTCTGCAAGGTGTAAGGTGAGAAGCAGCCCATTGCAAGCAGGAAGCTTAACTGAAGACTCGTGTTTTATCTTAAGAGTTATGTGAATGTGGCATTCTACTCTAGATCCTCTAAGTTTGTAAGGAGTTAAAAGCAATGTTTTGTATCACTCAATGAGCAAATAAGGCCTGCCAAGAAAATATGCCACACACATTATCCTGTGCTTTGCCGCACACCTACCACACTATATGGTATCTCCAGGACTGGACAAACTCAACTTGAAAAGCATGAAGTTGATAACTCAACGTAACCCTATTAAAGCACTCTTCTCTCCAGAAGGATCTTAAGTAGGTGCTAATATATGGGATTTCAAGCATCATGACTCACTATTGGAGGCTACATATGAGGCAGAGGGCTCCTAAAGCAAAACTGGGTATCTTCTTAAATAAAGACCCTAATGCCAGACCTGATTCCACAACTGTTTATCTTAACAAAAGCGTGAGCCATTTCAATGTTGAATTGAGTTACCAATGCAAGTTGGAAATATTCTGCATCTTAACCACCTCTGAACATCCTCGGGCATTAATGAGAATAACATGCACAAGATGGCAGCTCCACGGGCATCACACAAGTCTCAGTAAATTCCTTCAGTGTCACATGCCCTTAGAAAGTGATTTTGTTGCAGTGAATATGAGAGCATTTGCAAAGAAACTGACACTCTTCTGTTACCTAAGTGGTAGTTCGCAGCATCTGTGAGTAGCAATGTTTCTCATATTGTGTTTGTTTCATATCTAACATTATCTTGGCTCATACTATAGTGGTTTTGAGAGAAAAATGGTTACTTGTAAATACACGGTTGCCCATAGTGATGGGAGAATGTGTTTATTTGGGGGGAAGAAAGGAAATTAGAAGGAGACATGCGTGCATGATACAAGCATCAATACCACTGTGACTACACAATGCTATATTAGCAATATTTTGAGGGACTTACTTTAAACACTGTCCTTCCTTCCAACACATACTCCACATAATCACAGGCTTTCTGGCTACTAGGAAAGGAAGGGATGCCATGTTGGATGCTGCCTGTGCTAGCAGGTTGAGCAGGCTGCTGCTGCCACACAGTGGACACTGTTAAAATGGCAGCCACAGGAAGTTTCGCCTGCTTCCAGCCAGAGAAAATATAAAATTTTTACAGTCTATGCAATTCCTGTTTTCAGTTCTCTCACATTAACAGCAATTATAATAAATAGCAAACACAAAATACTTTATATAATTCCAGCTGCATTGTGTAGCAGAAAATGTGCTAAAGATATAGTAAATATATAAACACATAATTTCATTTTGTCATTTTACCTTATTCCTAAATATCTAGCTTTTGTTGTAGTTATAGTAAGACCACTTTTTAAAAGCCAGGTCTAATGTATATTTTGTCCAAAGAAATGTGCATTTATGCTGTAAAGTACAAAAATACCTTAATCTGTGATGACAATTTTTTGTCATCTACAAGAGCCTCCCTTTTTGTTTAAGCTAAGCACTGATTTTAGGTAGAATCCTCCTACCCCAAAAAATGTAAGAATTCATATAAATTAAATGGAATAATTTGATTAACATATAAATTAGTTTTAAACTGTATATTAAAATAATGTTCTAATGGTTGATTTTCCAAATTGACAGAGGCAGATGCAGGGGTGGGTTAGTTGGGCAGTTTTCCCGGGAACCAAACAACCAGGAGAGCTGAAACATCAAGGGAAATGTGATGAAATTGACAAAACTGAAATCTCTATTTCAGACAGAGAATTATAGCCAACCTGAAGGAACATTTTTGATAAGCCTTTTGGATTTGGGAGAAGAACCCCCGAGTAGAAAGACAAAACTGCCTGTAAGAAGACAGTTTAAAAGACATGGTAAACTAGGATTAGAAGGGAACTTTTAATTTGATAAAGGGCATTTACCAAAAATCTTCAACAATTATCATATTAAATGGTAAAATATTAAAAGCATGCAGTAGTAATTTGTAATGGTGAAAAATTGAGAAAAACTTTAATATCCATCAATCAGAGAATAGTTAAATTGTGATGTTATTGCACAATGGAATAATTAATTGCAGTTAAAATTAATTAGCCATATGGATCTATGGATAATGCTTGAAAATACATTTAGTGAAAAGGGCCAGTTACGGAGTATTGAGTGAAGTATGCTGCCATTCATGTACATTTCAAAAACACACATTATTGCATATCATCCCTATTAATAGATTGAAAAATGTATAAACATATGGTTGCTTAAATTCATAATAGTGTTGCTTCTGGAGAGAGTGGGGAATATGCAGGCCTTCACCTTTATGTGTAATATTTTATTTCTTTTCCAAAAAGAGAGAGAAGAAGAAACAGAAGAAGATGAGGAGGAGGAGGGGGAGGCGAAGGAGACTTAAATTTGGTATGGTGGTTACATAAGTGTTTTTCACATAATCCTTTCCTTTTTCCATTAAAAAGCAAAAGAGGTTGATCTAGTTCATTACAGGATCTGTGTTATGCTGAGTATAATTTGTAAATCTGGGGCCAAATCTAAACAAACCAGGGTCCCCCCTTGACTTCCACAAAGTAGACAGAATTTCCTCTAAATAAATTTGATCAAACAGCTCAGGAATACTGGTTTGAAAGTGTATTGGATCATTCTTCTGCCCAAGGCACCCCCATGTCTCCTCCAATCCCTATATTGACACATTTAGTCTCAAACCTTAATGAGGACAAAACCATCAGCTTTTTGTGGGTGGCATGGCCTTTTTGGTATCCTGAAGCTCCAAGTTAACTGAAAAAATTTCAGTAATAAATTTTCAGAGACAAATAATAAAACAGCAGGCCAAATATTTTCAACTAAACCATGTAAAATATCTCCTTCTAATTTTAGATGCACACACACACACACACACACACACACACATACATGATCCTCCAATGTAAGTAAAAAAGATACCGTGAGAATTTGGTGGGGGGGTACTTGTCACTTTAGATTCCTTACACATATAACCATTTGTTTGAAATTCACTAAATCCAAAACTCTCACTCTTACCTTAATGTCTAGTCAAAGAAAAAGCACTAGGAAAAATCACTGAAAACCTTACGAGCAGTAAGAAAATGGGTAAGATGGGATCCCCATAGTTTTTTAATTTATTTTATTTTATTTTATTTTGAGACAATGTCTCACCCTACTGCCCAGGCTAGAGTACAGTGACATCACCCTAGCTCACTGCAACCTCAAACTTCTGGGCTCAAACGATTCTCCTGCCTCAGCCTGCCAAGTAGCTGGAACTTCGGGGCACCTGCCACCACGCCCTGCTAATTTTTCTATTTTTTATGCAGATGGGGCCTCACTCTTGCTGAGGCTGGTCTTGAACTCCTGGCCTCAAGCAATCCTCCCACCTCAGCATCCCAATGTGCTAGGATTACAGGCGTAAACCACCGCGCCTGGCAGAATTTTGTTTTTATTTGAATTATCACTGTGTGTTTTAGCAAGTAGGAAAATTCCTATTTTGTGCTCTTGTTCTAACTCAATAGAGATGCAACAAAAACAGTCTTACAGACTCCTGTCACTATCAAACCCAGCAGATTTATTAGGAACAGAAACTTGGCAGATACTGATAAAGGAAATTTTAATTTAATTCACTACCATAAATTGCATAAATATGTTCATGCGTTTGAAGCTCCCTTGAGGGAATATTTATTTAAAAAGAAAAAGAAAATATGGTTTGGGAGAAACATATTTTAGGTTATTATTTCTCTGTGTTAGGAAGCTAAATTGCACCCTAAAATAAATTTTGCAGTCTAGACTGCAGTCTGGAGAGAAATGAGATGGTAATCTACTTGTCCCTCTTGCTTTCACAAGAGGACCACTCACAGTTGTGATGAGAATCATCCCAAATTATAAGGCATAAAAACTGGCAATGCCTCACATGTTATTAGTTTATTTGCAGATGGCACCACAATATACAACCCTACCCTATTACAAGAAATGCTGATTCCAAAAATACTCTGCTTATGAGCAAGAATGGAGCTTTTAGAAATTACAGCAGTGCCATACTCTGTTTAAGCTTCACAAAATTTACATTAAAGCAATTCTTGAAAGTTATAGGAAATAATTCTATCTTCTTCAAGCCATTGCAAATCTTTTTAGACCAAATGTGGATATAAACCAATAAACATCTTTCTTGTTCTCTGATTTAATCACAAACAATTAAGCATAATTATTCCATAGAGTGGGAATTTAAAAGGACCTAATGTATTGGACAGTTAGAAAAATATGGCCAGCAAAACTTAACTTAATTAAGATTCTTTTAATATAAAATAGAAATATTGACTATGGAGCTGCCAAATCCAAGAACAGGCAATTTTACTGACAACAGCAGATAGGCTATTGGCAGATACTAGGAGATTCATCCAAAGAATGAGGATTCCAATTCTTTGGGTTTTTATTTTCTGATATCCTACACCTATGTGTTGCCCAAAGTCTACAAGTTTATTGTGAAAGCCAAAGTAATCAGCCAACTCCTTATATTTATATTTAATATTAGAGCAGATGGAAATTCAAATCATCCTCACAAAACTGTCATCTTCAATTCAACAAACAGACACTGAGGACCTGCTGTTTACACAGTATTCAATGTGCTAAGAAATATATATGAATACATCTTACCACAATTTCATCACCTCCTCCAGGAAGCCTTCCAAGATGTACTCTTCTGTCCTGATTCATTTTTAATTTAAGTTTGTTTTATCATTATTAAATAATACATACTAATCAAAAGAAATCTGAAAAATACAGAGAAATTGAATAAGGAGGGAAAGGCATCCATAGTCCCACCGGGTAGAAGTAATTAAAATCTTCATGAGTTTCCTCACAATATTTTGCTGAGAATTTTTATATATTGCAATTATGTAATATATCCAAGATTGTACAAGCTGACATTTTAAAGTAATATACAACATCATAGACCAACTAGATCTAACAGAACAATTCACACAACAACAGCAACTAATATTCTCAAATTCCAATGGAACATTCTCCAGAATGGAATATGTTAAGCTTAAGATGAATCTCACTAAATTTACAAAATTGAAAATAGAGTATGTTCTCTAACCACAATGGAATGAAATTAGAAATTGATGACAGAGATAAATTTGAGACATTCACAGCTATGGAAATTAAATAACACATTTTTAAATAACCAATGGGTCAAGGGACAAATAACCACAAAGTAAATTAGAAAATACTGTAAGATAAGTGAAAATGAAAACATAACACACCAAAACTCATGAGATGCAGCTTAAGCAGTGCTTAGAGGGAAATGGATAGCAGTAAAATGTTCATATTTCAAAAGAAAAAAATCTCAAATAAATTACCTAACCAACCTTCCATCTGAAAAAACTAAAAAAGAAGGGCAAACTAAACTTAAAGCAAGAAGAAGTAAGTAAATAATATTAGAGCAGAAAGTAATGAAACAAGGAATATAAAAAATGGAGAAAAATCAATGAAATCAAAAGTTAGTTCTGTGAAAAGATCAACAAAATTGACAAACATTTAATTAGACTGATGAAGAAAAAAGAAATAGAAAAGCTCAAGTCACTAAAATCAGGAATTAAACAGGGGACATAACTACTAACCTTACAAAAATGAAATGAGTATAAGGAAATACAAAGAACAATCAAATAATTGTATGGAACAAATCACGCAACCTAAATAAAATGAACAAATTCTTAGACATAAACACTGAAACTGACTCAAGAAGAAATAGACAATGTGATAGACTTATACACAGAAAGAAATTGGATTCGTAATCTAAAAACTACCCATAAGTAAAGCCAGGACCAGATGTCTTTAATAGTGAATTCTACCAAATGTTTAATGAATAATTAGCATCAATATTTTTAAAATTCTTACAAAAATTTGCAAAGGAAGAAATGCTTCTCAATTCATTTTATGAGTCCAGTCTTACTCTGATATTAAAGACAGACAAAGACATCACAAGAAAATAAAAATAAAGACCAATATCTCCAATATAGGTGCAAAAATACTCAACAAAAACCCTAACAAACTAAATCTAGCAACATATAAAAAGAATTTTACACCATGACCAAGTGGGATTTATCTCAAGAATGCAAGGTTGGTTTAATATCTGATAATCAATATATTAATAACATACCATATTAAAGGAATAAAGAACAAAAACCATTCTATAAGGAGCTCAGAAAAAAATTTTTTTAATTTAAAAAATTTTTAAAAAGAACAAAAACCACATGATTATTTCAATAGATACAGAAAAAACATTTGATGAAATCCAATGCCCTTTCTTGATAAAAACACTCAATAAAATAGGAATATGAATGAACTTCCTCAACCTGATAAAGAGTATCTAAAAATATTCCTTAGTTAGCATAATACTTACTAGTGAAAGACTGAATGCTTTCCCTCTGCAATTAAAAATAAGATAGATGTCCACTCCTATCACTTCTATTCAATGTTGTACTAGAAGCAAATTTGTCTGGGCAAAAGGAATAGATAGCATTCAGCTGTAGGGACATATATAATAGGAGAACCATCTCTATTCAGAGTTGACATGATTGTGTATATAGATGATCCTCAGGAATACAAAAAAAAAACTATTAGAACTAATTAACATGTTCAGCAAAATTCAGAATATAATATCAATATTCAAAAAGCAGCTATATTTCTATACACTAGCAATGAAAAATCTGAGAATGAAATTAAGAGAACAATTCTATTCATGATAGCATCAAAAAGAATAAAATACTTAGGAATAAACTTAACAAAAGAAGTGCAAGACTTGTACACTGAAAACTAGAAAAAATTATTGAAAGAAATTTAAGTCCTAAATAAATAGAAAGACATCTCACATTCATGAATTAGAAGACTTTATATTGTTAAGATGGTAATACTTCCCAAATTAATCTACAGATTCAATGTAATCTCTATAAAAATCCACGTGGTTTCTTTGCAGAAATTAACAGCTGATCCTAAAAGTTACATGGAGATGCATGGGACCCAGAGTAGCCAAACAATCTTGAAAAAGAACGAAGTTGAATGATTTACACTTTCCAATTGCAAAACTTACTAATAAGCTACAGTAATCAAGACACTGTGGTGCTGGCATAAGGCTAGACAAGTAGATCAATAGAATCATTTGAGAGTCCAGAAATAAGCCTATATGCCTGTGGTCAACTGATTTTTGACAACGTTGTCAAGACAATTGAATGGGAAAAGAATAGTTTTTGTTTTTGTTTTTAACAAATTGTGCTGTGACAACAGGATATCCACGTGCAAAAAAGCAAAGTTTGACCCCTACCTCACCCCATATATAAACATTAACTCAAGATCATAGACCTAAATGTAAGAGTTAAAACTATAAAACTCTTAGAAGAAACGTAGAACTAAATTTCATGACCTTGGATTAGGCAATAGTTTCTTAGATACAACACAAAGCACAAGTGAGGAAAGAAAAAAATAGATAAATGGGATTACATCAAAATTAAAAACTTCTGTGCTTCAAATGGTACCATCAAGAAAGTGAAAAGACAACCCACAGAATGGAAGAAAATATTTGCAAATCATATATCTGCTAAGGGACTTTTATCTAGAACATACAAAGAACTCTTACAGCTCAACAATAAAAAGACAAATAACCCACCTTTTTTAAATGGGTAAAGAATTTGACAAGACATTTATCCTAAGAAGAAATACAAATAGCCAAAAGAAGGGAAAAGATGCTCAACATCATAAGTCATCAGAAAAAAAGCAAATGAAAGCACTTCATACCTACCAGGATAACCAAAATAAAAACAGAAAATAACAAGTGTTGGTAAGGATGTAAAGAAATTATAACCCTCACGCTTTCCTTGTGGTATTGCAAAAATGGTACAGCTAATTTAGGAAACAATTTGATGGTTTGCAAAAATGTTAGTTAACATATGATCCAGCAATTCCATTCCTAGGTATATAACAAAGAATTGAAAACATAAGTCCACCCAAAAACTTGCCCACAAAGGTTCATAACAGCTTTATTCGAAATGGACGAAAAGAGGAAATAATTCAAGTGTCTATCAACTGACGAATGGGTAAACAAAACGTAGCATGCCCATACAATGGAATATTATTTGTCTATAAAAGGAATAAAGTACTGACACAAACTACAACAAATAAACCTTGAAAACACTGTGTTAAATCAAAGAAGCTAGACACAAAAGGCCACATAAGGTATGATCATTTATATGAAGTTCCAGAGTAGGCGAATCCATACAGACAGAAGTTGATGAGTGGTTGCCATGGGGCTGAAGGGGGAGGCGGGTGGAGAGAATGGAGAATGACAGCTAAAGGGTACGGGGTTTCTTTCTGGGGTGATGAGAGTGTTCTGTAATTAGATAGTGGTGATGATTGCACAACTCCAAATATAGTAAAAATCACCAAACTGCAGATTTATAAAGGGTAGATTTTATGGTTTATAAATCATTACGTTGAAAATATTTAATATATAGTAATTTTAAGCAGAGTTAACACTGGAACTCTCACAAATCTATAGATAAAAAATGATGTAGAAAGGAATTTGATATCATTGCTATCCCTGGATCATGTATTTCTCTCTCCCAATTAAAAAAAATACTGAAGTCATTGAGGATGAGTTAGCATTATTATTTACTTTATTAGATTTCTTTCTTTCAAACTGAAAAAACAATACATGCTTTTATGGCTGCTTATTATGAGCCAAAAAGAATCCTAAAAATATCAAAGACAAACCCAGTTGATATTCCTCTTCCCCATGACCCTCACTCTCCCTAAGGCCGGGCGCGGTGGCTCACGCCTGTAATCCTAGCACTTGGGAGGCCGAGGCGGGTGGATCGCTCGAGGTCAGGAGTTCGAGACCAGCCTGAGGAAGAGCGAGACCCCCGTCTCTACTAAAAAAAATATAGAACGAAATTATCTGGCCAACTAAAAATATATATAGAAAAAATTAGCCGAGCATGGTGGCGCATGCCTATAGTCCCAGCTACCCGGGAGGCTGAGGCAGTAGGATCGCTTAAGCCCAGGAGTTTGAG
>CM052439.1:134302769-134367017 GCA_028533085.1 Varecia variegata
TAGATAAAGTTGGCAAATCAAAATGTTCCAATTAATTTCCCTTTTTTTTTTTTTTTTTTTTTGAGACAGAGTCTCACTCTGTTGGCCAGGCTAGAGTACTGTGGCATCAGCCTAGCTCACAGCAACCTCGAACTCCTGGGCCCAAGCAATCCTTCTGCCTCAGCCTCCCGAGTAGCTGGGACTACAGGCATGCGCCACCATGCCCGGCTAATTTTTTGTATACATATATATATTTTAGTTGGCCAGATAATTTCTTTCTATTTTTAGTAGAGACGGGGGGTCTCACTCTTGCTCAGGCTGGTCTCGAACTCCTGACTTCGAGCGATCCACCCGCCTCAGCCTCCCAGAGTGCTAGGATTACAGGCGTCAGCCACAGCGCCCGGCCTAATTTCCCTTTTTAATATGCTTAAAATAAGCAAGTGGATCTATTTCATGGTTTTAGTCAAAAATTGTCTGGAACATGTCTGGGTAAGGGTTAATAAGAGATGTTATTTAGAATCTTGTATTGGACAACTTAGCAGTTGTCATTGATCCCACATTGCTCAGGAGAAAATGAAGTTATGAAAACAGTTTTAAATCAACTTTTAAATTGATAAAAATTTGAGTACATAGTGACAAAAATCTTAATATATACTGATAAATTGCCCTCCAGGATATAGTACAAATTACAATCTCACCAGTAGTATATGTATAGCCTTGTATATATCCATTTCCCCATACCCTTGCCAACATATTACTGTTTACCAATCCAGCGAAAAATGATGTCTTTAAATTTGTATTTGCCTGCTTACTAGTAACAAGGAGCATCTTTTCATGTTTATTGGTCATTTTTTATTTCATACTCTGTGAATTGCCTTGTATATCCTTTGCCAATTTTTTTACTGGGTTGCTTGTCTTATTAATATTGAATTTTTAAGATTTACTTTTGTTTAGGGGTCTCAAAGTGCAGTCAGTTTTCAGAAAGCAAACACAATCTGTGTCACAATCCAAATTAAACTCTTGTCCAAGTCAGTCCCAGGGTTAGCATATTGCCCTGGGTCTGCGTTGTACACCTAGAATAAAGCACAGAAAATTGCCAGATGATAAATTAGTTGTCTTGTCTAGCAAAAGCCACATGCCTCTTCTTTCCTCCTGCAAATAAGCTGTGCAAAACAAGAAGGAAATTGATCATTAAAAATAGCTGCTGTTTTTATCAGCAGGACTCAATAATAGCCAAAATCAGTTTTGGGCTCAGACAGCAACAGCATGTATTAAACATCCCTGTGGGCGCCGTAATGATGGTGATTCTTTGAGAAAATGGCAAAGAATTTCCAGGCCCTCCTGGGGGGAGCAGGTGACAAGCAAGATCGGACCAGCTTACCAGAGAAAAAGATCAGAGAAGGGGGTCCAAGTTGGAGCCTTTAGAGAGTGTCATGATCAATCAAGGAACAATCAGTTGACAAGTCCAAAGGGTGGGAGGGACAGGACCAAAGATAGGAGAGGAGCTAAGGTTCAGGGCATGGATGGACCTGGGAAGAAAGGAGAGGGAGGGAGCGAAGCAAGGCGAGCCCTCGGAGCTTGCTGTTCCGGAGAGGAGGGTCCTAACTTGTAACAGCCACAGGACACAGTTACGTGAGTCCTCAGGCTGAGCGGCTTAAAGCAGAGGTTCTCCACTCTCACTGTGAAACCGGTGGGTGCCTGGGCCCCTCCCAGAGACAAGGGTTCATTTGGTCTGGGGAGAAGCCCAGGCATCAGTACTTTTTAAAACCTCCCAGGTTAGTCTCCCAGGTTGAGAACCACAGGCTTTAAGAGTCGAATCAGCCAGAGGGAAGAAATGTGGCCGTGGCCTTTTGCATGTTTTGCATGTTTCAACATGTACTCAGAGTGACCAGAGCCCAGCCTTGGTGGAAAGCTGCTCTGGGCTGCTCACAGTCAGACCTGAGAGGAAAATACACCCCAAAGTACTACGCCACAAGGGAAGAGTCTTACGCCTAGAAGAACTGTGGTGCCATAAATTAATCTAGGAAACATGGCGGAAGTGGCTGGTCTGAACAGACGTGTTCTGTGTGAGCCTCGCATGAGTGGGTGGGACAGCTACAGGTCAGGTGGTTCCAGTTAGACATATAGATGGACTGCTCAGGACAGAACGCTGGGCTGAGGATGTGCATTAGGAAAATCACTAAAAAGAACTGCTACAGATGGAACTGTATCCCCACAAAATTCTTATGTTGAGGCCCTAATTCCCAATGTGATCATGTTCAGAAATGGGGGCTTTAGGAGATAACTAGGTTTAGATGAAGTCATGAGGGTGGGGCCCTCATGATGGGATTAGTGCCCTTATAAAAGAGACATCAGAAAGCTTGTTGGCTCCCCCACACCCCACACCCCCACCATGTGAGGACACAGCCAGAAGGCAGGCAGGAAGAAGCCCATTACCAGAAATTGTGCTGCAACCTTGATCTCAGACTTCCAGCCTCCAGAACTGTGAGAAAATACATTTCTATTGTTTAGGCCATCCAGTTTGTGGTATTTTGTCATGTCAGCCTAAACTGACTAATACAAAAGCCATGGGAACAGACCAGGTTACACAAGGAGAGACAGGGAAGGAGATGAAAAATGCACCTAGAATTGGACCTCGGGGTCCCTACAGGTAGGGCAGGGCAGAGCAGAGAGATGCAGAGAAGATGTACACAAGCCACCAGAGCAACAGAAAGAAAACTAAGAATGTGCCAAGAGAGAAGAGATTTGAGGAAGTTAAGGGTGCTCTGCAGAGCAATTGGAGAGAAGAGCTCAGCTTGGGGATAGGAGAATCTTTCCAGTCTTCTGCAGTGAGCAAGTCACTGGCAGCTTCGGAGAGACAACTGCAGGTGAAGCAGAGAGGCAGGCAACAGAGTGCAGTGGAGGCGTTCTTTCTCTTCTCCTCCTCCCGGGGCTGCTCCTGGCCCTGATGAGTCCCACCATGGACCCTAAAGCTGTGGGCTACACAGTGCACAGGAGCTCCTCCTGCACCAGCCGGTCCATCAGGAGCTGTCTGCTGCCTGTGCCTGGAGCCCACAGAAAAAGCAAACAGTGTTTACCTCATCTCCAAAATGTGTAGTCAGATGACTTGGTGGGCCTTTTGCTCATGTGCCTAGTCCATAGATGTAACCCACTGAGTGTGGAACCCAGCTCCCTGCCCCAGCCTAAAGAACTGGGGACCTAGACTCCCCTAACAATCTCCTGCCAGCTCCCTGCCTTGGGCCTGCTCCCTGCTTCCCCATATTAGCTTCCGTAAATCTCTGATTTGTACCTGGGACGTTTTGCTGCAACCAAGACCCGTAGCCATCTCCTGGAAGCCCTGACTGAGGCTACCATGGGCGTGGCCACCAGCAAGGGGCTTCGGTGCTGCCAGCCTGTTTGTCCCTCTTGGGCCCCTTCCCGATCTCACCACTGCCCTGTGCCAGCTTAGTCTGTGCCCTAGCCCCTTCCCCTCTGCCTTGGGGTCCCCCAGGCATGCCAGGGGGCTGGGGCCACAGCACTATTAACACATGGGACTCACGCTTGCTTCGAGGCACAGTCCAGATTGGCCTTTCTGAGTGCCTCTATGCCTCTGCCAATATGGGAGTCCTTTCATCACTTTTTTTTTATGATGTGAACAGACATATCAACCCATTTGTCTCAATTACAAGTCAACAGAGAAAATTCAAACACTTAACAGAGTAAATATGAGAGCTGTCTCCAAGCCACAATAATCTTATTGCTGGAATGCAGACATAACAAACCTCTTCTCACCTCCCTCCCACCACATCCTCCCACCACCCCCTATCCCTGTCAATGCTCAGACCCTGACAACCCCACCAATGAATAATAATAGGCTCGACGCAAGTCTCCACTACCACGCCAAGCCCACGCTGCCTGTGTCATGATCCGTGACGAATGACCATGAATCTTGGAAAATGCTGTGTGTCATATATCACCCAGGGAACAATTTCTTGGTGTCAATTTTTTTTAAAACTGATTTCCAAGAAGACTTGGGGAAGACAAAAAGCCCACAAGAAAACATCACACTCCTTCAGTTTTGTAGAATCTTTTTATAGGCTCAGATGAAAGAAACAGTCCCGTGTAATTAACATAAGTCTGTGGACAGTCCATAGCCCTGATGGGTCCTGGACCAAGTTCGGTGGATATGGGGAGGCAGCACATGGTATTCCAGTATCCCAGCCTTGTTTGCAGCCAGCGTTAAGAAAAGTTAGGTGGACCCTGAGTCTCTTGTCACCATTTCCCCACAAACAGGGCCGAAATGAAACCCATACTATGGCCTCTACTCATAACCTGCATATACAGAAAGGATATGATCATCTTTGGACCTGGCAAAACTACTAAACTGCCTCAGTTTCTCCAGCGGGGCTGGAGATGGATGCAGCTTGGAGCAAATGCAGCGTATGTCTGTACTGACACTATTCTACACAGATGTGCATCCTTGCTCACACCCCAGCCCCCTCCCTCCAGCCCTTAGCCACTTCATTCCAGGAGACAGACGGTACTGCCCAGCCCATCAATGTATCCACATATCCATCTCTACATGAAATGATGCTGGACCTCAATGACGTTGCTAAGTACCCCCAGAGTCTCTGCTTCTCCAGATCCGGGGTATGGATCTTTTACTGCTGTATCTGCTTTCTTGGGCTATCCCATAATGCTTGGGTGGGTCAGAGATATAATATTATACAGAAATATAGACAATGTGGCCCAGGTAGTCTGCTTTACTAAGCTAGGTTATAAACACAAACATCTCTTCTTCCCGTCTCAGCAAGTTCAGTATCAGGACCAAAGACGCGCCAATCACCTTTTTGCGTCGCTCGGGCCGGAGTCTCATTAGTGGGAAGAATGATTCAAGCGATGGCAGGGAACAGGCCGCCCACTCCACAGGTGACAGCTGCCAAGCGTCAGAGCGGCCAGCAGGAGGCTGTGGGAACACTGAGTCCAGATCCCGATTTTGTCCCAGGGTCGTTCTGGGACGCTGTTCTCTGTCGGCCTCACCTTGTTCCTTTGTGGATGAGAACACTGGCTGCCACCCAGGGAGCGCCGGGCCGAGAAGTCCCTAATGAGGGACCTGGCAGCACTTTATAACTGCCCTGTGTGGAACAGCACGTCCTCGTTAGCCCACGTCCTCCGCCTCCCCCAGAGACAACAGCAGCTCGGCGCAGGCAGCTCGGAGAACACAGACACCCACGGGCCTGTCAGCTTCAGGGCCCTCGGACGGTCTGAAGGCCATCAAGTTGTATTGTCACTGCTTATAACAAAACAAAGCTTGGGCTTCTGTTTCTACCAATAAGTAATTAACTCAGGCTACTGAATAAAAGCCAGACATCTTCACCTTTCTGATGGCTCACCAAACAGTTGTGTTCGTTCTGTTCCTACTGCAGAGGTTTGTGTGGACTTCGTTTTCGATCCAGGGAATGATGGAGAGGCTCGCGGCCAGTGGAAGTGGCCGGGGGAGACTTTTGCCTGCTCACGTGGCAGGGAAACCTCAGCTTTTAGGCTCGGCTTTTAACTTGCTTCTCTCCGCTTGTCATCTTGCCCTGTCTTGTGACCATCCTTGGATCACAAAGAAATATTCCTGGAGGTACCGTAGGGAACCCGCACCAGGTACTTAGTAATGAATGGACCTCATTCTTATGACACGGGCCTCACCTCCAGCGCTCACATCTCTTTGCTCCTTTCCTCCTCTGTTCCTGCAGAAGCAGCAGCGGCAGCTGCTCAGTGCTGGGGCCCACAACTGTACTTCACCATGATTATTAAAAGGAAAGGTGTGGTTGTATTCAACTCTATGCATGGTCCTATGGTCAGAGACCCAGGAATGACAATTCTGCCCTGTAATCACACCTACTCCCTATAGCAACGTTCTAGGCAGGTATGTGCAAGGTGCAATAGCAGAATGAAAAATTCTTTTATTAGTAGCTCTCGAATGCCTGACATTCTGAAAAGAGTTCTGTTAAAAATGCTGAATTGGAACAAGTAGATTCTACTTGAGAGCTTAGCAGGACTTACTACTTCCCCCCAAACTTAAATCTCGGGACTAACAAGCTCAGGTGTTTTATCTCAGAAAGAGAGAAAAGGAGGGATGGACTCTCAGCGCCACCCAGGGTTCAACCATCCAACTCCTTAGACTCAACATAAAAGAAAACTACATGACAGTTTAAGCAATTCTACAGAATAAAGTGGAGGAGAAAAACAAGACAAGGGTGGTGGAGCTGAAGATGGCACCTTTCAAGGCCCATTGCCCCACCCACTGATAACTGTCTGGGACTCTGTTCCATCATCAGATTAGCAAGTCCTCGGCCCTTGGGGAGGGGAATAGGATATTCTCAGGTGGGGTGAAGAGGGAGCAGTGTTTCTTCCCTTACAACTGGCAACATCACTGTTGTTATCATTAAGCCTAGACAAACATTCCCATGTCTGTGCAGCCATCCTAAGGAACCACTAATTATTTACTGCACTTCTCCTAGGTAATAGGCATGGTGCAAGGCACTCCACAACCCCAACAGAGCTTTAGTGACTACAGAGCTCTCTTTAGTGACTATGGAAGAGTTCGCTGACATTGGCTGGAGAAGCCCCAAAGACAGTCCTAGGCCTTGGCAATAGAGCTTCTCACATGGTAGAGCAGGCACTCAGCTTCAGGACATGGGGGGAATGAACCCCAGTTAGGAAGTTAATTCTGCTACATGAAGGGTGAGTAACAGAAACAACATGTAATAGTCCAGCCAAAAGTAACAATAGGGTGTCCTGCCAAGCAGACAGATGGACAAAGCTCACCAAGGTTGAGAAGAGGTGGTGAAAAGGAAGGGAAGAGGGCAGGGAGGGTGAGAAAAGGATACAAACCGAGGGTGACTAGGAGTAATTCTTTTCCAAGTTGGCGATGGGTAGGAAGTTGATCAGGGAGAGATTATTTCAGGTAGATGGAACAGTATATGTGAAAGCCCAGAGAGAAGAGTTAGAAAATTGTACATATCAGTTAAGTATTACAAAGTAAGGAAAGTGGAAGACACTTGGGAAAAAAAGAGAGACGTATATTTCTCTCTTAAGTAAAAGTCCAACAGTGGGCATTTCTTAGTTGCTATGTCAGCCCCACAGTCTTCCCTGACCTCAACTCCTACCTTGCTACTGCGTCACGTTACCATTGACTAATTGCCTCACGATCCAAGATGACTACTTGAGCACCACCCTTGACATCTGCATTAAGGAGAGAGACATAATCAGATTTGTCATTTTGGAGAACTGCTATACTTGCAAGGGTCAGAGAGCGCAGTGGGGACACACATGTTCTTTTTTCTTCTTTCCATTCTCTCTCAGCCCAGCCCTCAGGCACAGCAGCAGCAACAGTGGTGGCCACAGTGGCCAGGCAGGCACTTAAAATTCTGAGGGAGAGGACTCCTTCTCTCTGACCAGAGTAATTATGATCCCAAGAACATGGGATGGATTCTTGTTTCTTTCCCTCCCTTCCCCTATTGCCTGGCCTTGGACAGAGATGCAGTAAAGGGAAGTACAGAGCAGAAGGGGAAACTAAGACCCCACATTTCTGGCCAGAAGACTAGGAACGGGGGCCCCAGGCATCTGGGAAGTGTTGGAGAAACCATGGAGAAGAGAGAGCTCAAGTGAGTAAACATGAAAGTGTGTATAAAACTCTAGGCTCAAATCCAAGCTGTGCATGCACAGATCTGGCCAGAAACAGTATGTTAAAAGCTTTGAGAGCCAGGTGCGGTGGCTCATGCCTGTAATCTCAGCACTTTGGGAGTCTGAGGTGAGAGGATTGTTTGAGGCCAGGTGTTTGAGATCAGCCTGAACAACATAGTGAGACCCCATTGCTACAAAAAAATTTTTTAATTAGCTGGGTGTGGTGGTACACACCTGTAATCCTAGCTACTGGGGAGGCTGAGACGGGAGAATCACTTGAGCCCAATGGTTTCAGGTTGCAGCGAGCTATGATGACGCCATTGCACTCCAGCTCTAGCAACAGAGCAAGACCCTGTCTCAAATAAACACACAAAAAAAGCTTTGAGACCTGCACTATGAGGTAGATCACTTCCCAGGTCCCAGACTGGCTGGTGCACACGCAGGACAGATCCAAATTGCACTGCTTAGGCTTCGAAAACTGGACTGACATGGGAACCACAGTTCACAGAGAGTAGGCCAAAACCTGGGGCCTAACAAGGCCAACTGTCTCTTCTAAAATAAATCAACATTCGTCTTAGGATTTAAATAAGACCCAAAGTTTCATAATGGAGAAAGTTTACCACAAAAATATTTTCACTTTAAAAAAAAATTCTGAAGAATAAACTTTGGCAAGAATGACATTTTTCCACGAAGACAGACTAGGATGCAAGAAGGAAAGATTAAACAAATGAAATGATAAATATATTTGTAAATCTTTAAAATGAAACAAAAAACTTGTGTGATGTAGTGAAAGTAGTATTTGAATGGAAACATATAGCTGTGAAATATCCATGAATGCCTCAGGTTTCTGCACAGTCTGAGCCCTCTGAATGAAGGTGTTTACGGCCAATGCTTGCATAAGGAGACGCTGCAGGTTAGTAAAGCTTAGAGACATCCCTCTGCCCAGACATGATCCAAGGTAATAAAGACAAAGGCTGCTCCTTCTTTTCCTGAAGGACATTTGCTTACATGCCAGAACGAGTACTCTCTCTCTGACAGGGAGGACGGACAGTACTCAGAAGTCTTATGTAAGTTGAGAGTTTCCTATTTCAGGACTCTTCTCCCGAAATGTTCCCCATCACATTGCAGGCACCATCCTACCCTCTCTGTTTCACCCCACGGGGGATAGGGCTCGGGGGACCAGCGCTGTGAAGTTACTCTGGCTGCTGCTTTTGCCATGAGTGATAAATGGTATTTGTCTCTGACCAAGGGTCTTGTGTCTTCGTGTGTGTGAGTGAGGGAGAGAGAACTTTCGGTTTCTGACTTAACTACAGCCTTAGTGTTTACATTAGAAAATAAAATGGCTAAACGTTTATGAGCTAACTATTCAACATAAGAAATTAGAGGCTGGGCATGGTGGCTCACACCTGTAACCCCAGCACTTTTGGAGGCTGAGGCGGGAGGATCTCTTGAGGCCAAGAGTTCAAGACCAGCCTGGGCAACATAGTAAGACCCCTTTCTCTACAAAAAATTTAAAAATTAGGCAAGTACGATGGCCTGTGCCTATAGTCCCAGCTACTCAGGAGGCTGAGGCAGGAAGATCACTTGAGCTCAAGAGTTCAGGGCTGTAGTGAGCATTGATTGTGCCATTGCATTCCAGTCTGGGTGACAGAGCAAGATTCTGCCTCAAAAAAAAAAAAAACAAGAAAGAACAAATTAGAAGAGAACAGCAAAATGAACCCATGTTGAAGGAACAAGAAAATATGTTTCACATAATTTCAGACACTATTGATTTTATGCATTTTTATATACCAATTAGAAAGAAAAAACTATTTTAGGCTTGTTTAGGTACCATTTTGACCATATATCATTCAAGTATTTTGCAACTCCAAGTTGTCAGTGTCTGCATTTTTTTACGTAATAATACTATTTTCTGTGCTATCAAAACCATGAAGGATGCAACATTTCTTATAAGAGTGTGCCACAGTTGTCTGGGGGATTTTGTTCCATTCTGTAAGTTTTGATGCTGTAGGGCATCAGACCATGTCATTCTAAAATATGCCAATTTGGTATATTTTGAGCTGAAGTCATTTGAGAAACAGCAGATACAGGGAAGGCTCTCTGACCACTCCCTTCCTACGTAAAAGCAGGATATAAAACTTTCCATGAGAAAGGTGGGTTTCCTATACAAAGAGGAGGACATTCTTATCACCAGAGATGGGGAGTTGATACTAACATTAATCTTTACAAACAAACCTACTAAAACAACATTTATCTTCCATAGTTTCCCTCATTTATTTCCTAGTCACTTTCCCCAAATTTACCATCCCTAACCAAAAGTCCTTTTTCCTTTTTCTTGTCACAACTCCTCAATTTATCATTCTGTGTTGATCTCAGGCCATCTACTTCTTTGGGTCTTCATTTCTTGTTTCTGAAGGCTCCCATGCCATGTAAAGAAAGTGAAAAGATGGGCGGTAAACTGGAGAAGATATTTTCAATACATATTGCCAGCCAAGGATTAGTATCGAGGATACATGTTTTAAAACTTCTTCAAATCAATAAAAAAAGGCAAAAAAATCCAACAGAAAAATGGGCAAATAGTATGTATTGGCATTTCACAAAAGAGAAAACTTAAATGGTAACTGAAAATATTTTTTAAATGCTCAAGCTAATTAATAGCTGGAGAAATTCAGATTAAAACACAATGAGATAGCATTTTACAGCTATTAGATCAGAAAAAACTAGGAAGCCTGACAATTTCCAGTGTTAAGAGAAGAATATAAAGTTTATTAGTGTATGAGAACTCTCACACACCAATGGTGGACATGTAAACTGATGCCATTCTGCAAAACAATTTGGCATTATCTTATAAGTCAGTATACAAATTTTCTAGTAGACACATTAAAAAGTAAAAAGAAATGAATGAAATTAATTTTAATAATATATTGTATTTTACCTACTATATCCAAAATATTATCATTTCAACATGGAATCAATATAAAAAGAATTTTTAAGAGTTTTTTTCATAATAAGTATTCAAAACATCCAGGATGTATTTTATATATACAGCACATTTCCATTTAGAGGGTAAATGTTCACCGGAAATACCTGATCACTATTAAGATTTCATAAAATTTGCAGTTGAAAAAATGATTTACATGCCAAAATTGTTCCAAACATAAAGGTTTTCCAATAACTGCATTGAGTTTCAGTGTTTAAATTAAAATTAACTAGAATTAAATTAAATATTCAGTTTCTCATTCATGAAAGCTGCATTTCAAGTGTTCAGTATCTACATGTGGCTACAGTATTGGACAGCCATAGTCTTATGAAGTTGAACATTTATGTGCCCTTTGCTATGGTTTGAATGTGTCCCCCATTTTCATGTGTTGGAAACTTAATCCCCAAATTCACATGTTGATTGGAGGTGGGGCCTCTGGGAGGTAATTAGGATTAGATAAGGTCATCAAGGTGGGACCTCCATGATGGGACTGAGGGCTTTATAAAAAGAGGAAGAGAGACTGGGCTGCCAGGCACGTGCTTGCCCTCTCGCCACATGGTGCTCTCTGCTGTGTTATGACAGCAAGAAGACTCTCACCAAATGCCAGCACCATGTTGGACTTCCCAGCCCCCAGAACCATGAGCTAAATAAACTTTTTTCTTTATAAATTATTATTCTATTATAGCAACAAAAACAGGTCAGGCATGGTGGCTCACGCCTGTAATCCTAGCACTCTGGAGGCCGAGGCAGGTGGATCGCTCGAGGTCAGGAGTTTGAGACCAGCCTGAGCAAGAGCGAGACCCCATTTCTACTAAAAATAGAAAGAAATTATCTGGCCAACTAAAAATATATATAGGAAAAATTAGCCAGGCATGGTGGCGCATGCCTGTAGTCCCAGCTACTCGGGAGGCTGAGGCAGTAGGATCGCTTAAGCCCAGGAGTTTGAGGTTGCTGTGAGCTAGGCTGACACCGTGGCACTCACTCTAGCCCAGGCAACAGAGCGAGACTCTGTCTCAAAAAACAAACAGACAAACAAACAAACCAAGACACCCTTTGATCCAATAATTCCACTCCTAAACAAATTCCCTATAGCGGTAGTTCTCAAACTACAAGCATCAGAATACCTGGAGAGCTGGGTAAGACACAGATTTCTGCATCCCACCCCAGAATTTCTGATTCAACAGTTCTGATATGAGGTTCAAGAATTTGCATTTCTAACCATTTCCCAGGTGATACTGACACTGCCCTAAATGACATATATGAAAAAAATGTATTGCAGCTGTGTGATAGCAAAAACTAGAAACAACCTACATATCCATAAGCAGAAGAATGGATGTTTGTAAAGTATGGAATAAACACACAATGGAATACTACACAAAACTGAAAATGATGTATTGTCAAATAAAACAACAGGCGTAAAACTTAAAAATATAATGTTAATGTTTTTAATAAAGTAACTCCAAGAAGACTACAAACAGTATGATGCTCTTTTTATAAAATTCAAAAACAAACAATATACTATTTGGACATAATTAATAAAGACTTTTTTATTTTAAAAAGCAGAGGAATGAAAAACAAAATTTGGGATAGTGCTTACATCAAGGGATAGTGGGAAGGCATAAAGGTTAAACCAGATTCACAGCTGTTCATTATAAGTTCATTATATTACTATGGCTTTATAAATTATATGCATGTCATATTACATTATTGTGATTGCCATATATGTAAAACACAATAAAGAAAATTAAATATAAAAAATTAAAATAATACTACCTATCACATAATCCCAAATAGGCTAACAATTAATGCATTTATAGTTGCAAAGAAAAAATTCTGGAAGAAAAAATATCAGAATGTTAACAGTGGTTATTTCTGGGTTGTAGAGTTTGGATATGTTTTTTCTTTCGCTATAATTGTATGTTTTCTACAATAAACTGCAGTGCTTTATAATTAGACAAGTTTGTTTCTTTTTATCTTCACCACATATGGAACTCAACTTGCTATCCTCAGTTATTCCCCAAACCCTCTGTTCATTTCTGCACTACCTCAGTACAAACCTTAAAAAATAAGCCGTTTCTCTAAAACATATGTCTTAGATGCCATTTTATATTTTTATTAATGATAGTAGTAACAATGATAGCTGGCATTTATTGAGTGCCTACTAAGTGTTCTTATGTTCTAAGTATTTAGTGAATAAACTTGGTCAATTCTTACAAAATACCTAAGAGCTAGGTACAATTATTCCTCTCATTTTACAAATGTGGGGAAGGAGGTATAATGCTTACATAAGTAGCATGGTTAAGTTGCTTGCCTAAGGCCATATAGCTAAGAAGGTGGTTTCCCATTAACAATTTCAGTGAAGAGGAAACCAACAGTTTGCATTTCATAGCTAAGTCCTGCTTTGTGGTACATTTTCTGAGAAATAACTTGGTAAAATTATTCTATATACCAACAAAAAGTGGGGAGAGGACTCATGGAAAATGTATTAGATTTCCTGATCTAATAAATTAAAACAAGCAATTGTAATTACCGCCGATGACAGAACTTCCTGACCAAAATCAATATCTGTCTCAATGAGTAGTGTTCGGCTATTTATTCAGTCTAATCAAGACAAGCAGAAACCTGAATGACATCAGCAGTGGTCAGAGTCGAAAAAGCACTCAGCTCCATCAGACCCTGGGGACTCTTGTAATTTGGTCACCTTTCAAAGAAAAGAGTCAAAAATTCATTAGCTGTGCTATTGACTCCTAGAGAAAGTCTTTTGACTATTTCCCTTGCTTTCCATGTGCGTAGATATTTCATCTTTGATGCTGAGATAATCAATCCTTTCAGTTGCAAAATATAATAGAAAATAGGTGTTATTGATTTTTTTTAAGCAACGTCATGCTGGAATACTGAGGCCATCTCAGTCCACAGGTGTTGCTTTTCACCCAAAAGTGGCCTGAGTCATCATCAACCAATTTATCTAATTTTACCCTAATCAAATCCTCAAATATATCACCTGCTCTCACCCAAGTCGGTACCCAGGCCCTTTGGGAGCTTCATATTTCCTTCTTTTTACCTTTCTTATTCTACTCAGTGATAACTTGAAGTCTATGGAAGCTCTGACTCCTTTACTTTAAAAAAGAAAACAGTCTATTCAGTTTGATGTTAAAGAAGTAAGCACCTTATTAGAAAAACCCAAATCTCAAATCCATAATGGCAGAACACTTGGGTGTATTTGTCTGGGCCAGCTTGAGCAGCAGGATTGGGGTCTGACAAAACCCAGCGTGACCATGGAGGCCATTAACAGTTGTGTTAGACCAAGCTAGTGGCTTGGTTTAGCCACCAGGAAGGGCAGAGCCACACCCGAGGTCAGCATCTGAGGACAGAGGATTCATCCAGGTAGAGAAACCAACACCCAAACAATCCTTCTCACTAGAAGAAAATCTAGAACTTAAAATGGTGAATCACCTACAGCCCTCACAGTTGGTTTGAAGGAGCAGTTTCCTCTCTAAGTAAAACCTAGAGCCTGCCAAGATTTTAATAGGAAAGAGCTCGGAAAAGAAAATCTCCAGGTGGAAGGAGCAGTAGACAGCAGTATTAATAGTTATAGGCACAGGCTCTGGAATCAGACTGCGTTGGTTCAAATCCCCTTTCTGCCACTCATTAGGTATGCGAGGCTTTAAGTACACTCACTCAACTCCTTTGGCCCCAGTTCCCTCATCTGCAAATACAGTGATAGAATCTATGCCATAAATTGTTGGAAAGATTAAATATGACCATGCATATGAGGTACCTAGTTCATGATAAGAACTGTATAAATAGTAGCTGCAAAGTTCAGCTGAATGGGGCCTACGTACATTGTACAACTCCAGAGAGCAGCATTCATACAGAATTCAGTGAGAACAATGCCCCGTGGAATTGTGCAGTATGGCAGCACACGAGCTGACCATGAGCTCTACTCTTCTGCTGATACCCTCAACCCTCATAAACACTCTATTCTCCACCAACTTCCCTTAAAAATTCTGGCCCAATAAAAATACAATTTTCCTTCTTTTTCTATGACAGAGTTGAGAGGGATTGAAATTTTTCAGAAAAATATCACTAAAGACCAATGAACAATCCAAATATGAAATTAAGAAAACTGTCCCATTTGCAATAGTACCAAAAATAATAAAGTGCTTAGGAATAAATGTAAAGAAGTGCAAAACTTGTACTTTAAAAATTACAAAACATTATTGAAATCAATTAAGGAAGACCTAAATAAGTGGAAAAGTAACCTACATTTATGGATCAAAAGACTTAATACTGTTTAGATGGTAATGCTCCTAAATTTATCTGCAAATTCAGTACAGTTCCTATCAAAATCCCAGCTGCCCTTTTTGAAGAAACTGACAAAATGACATAAAATTCATGTGGAAATGCAAAGGACTCAAAATAGTTTTTTAAAAAAAAGGAACATAAGTCTCATACTTCCTGATTTCAAAACTTCTTACAAAGCTACAATAATCAAAGCAGTGTGGCACTGGCATAGGAATATACATATAGATCAACTGAATAGAATTAAGGGTTTAGAAATAAATACTCACATTTACCATGAATTGATCTTCAACAAGGGTACCAGAACTTTTCCATGGGGGGAAGAGTAGTCTTTCAACAAATGGTACTAGGACAACTGAGATATCAATTAATAAAAGAATAAAGTTGGATCCCTACCCCACACTTTATATAAAATTTAACTCAAAATAGATCACAGACTACAGTAGGTAGAATCATGTTTCCTCCAAAGGGGTCCTAATTTCTAGAACCTATAAACATACTAAGGTACCTGGCAAAGGGGAATTAAGGTTACAGATGGAATTAGATTGCTAATCAGCTGATCTTAAGATAAGGAAACTAGCCTCAATTTCCATTTTGCACTTTAAATGTGTGAATTGCATGATGTTATGATTGTAACGTGTCTCCCAAAATTCATATGTTGAAACTTAATCACCAATGTGATAGTATTAAAAAGCGCGGCCTTTAGGGGCGGCCATGAGGGCTTATGTATGGGATTAGTGACCTTGTAAAAAGGGCTGGAGGGCACTAGCTAGGCAGTGTTTTGCTTCCACCCTCTTGCCCTTCTGCCACGTGAGGACATGGAGACAGTCCCCTCCAAAGACACAGCAACAAGGCACCATCTTGGAAGCAGAGACTGGGCCCTCGCCAGACATCAAACTTGCCAGACACCCTGATCTTGGGCTTCCCAGACTCCAGAACTGTGGAAATAAATTTCTATTATTTATAAATTACCCAGTCTCAGGTATTTTGTGACAAGAGCACAAACAAACTAAGATACATGAATTAAACTGCTATCAAAAAAATCTCTCCCCACCCATATTCTTCTAATTCATCCCAATCACTGCCATTGGGCACTTGGTTCTTTCTTTAGCAGCCACAGCCTGGGGTATCTTCCAAAATGTAGCTTACTTTGCTCTGCACAACCTAGGTTCCTCCAAACCTAAGCCTCTTTTGTATCTAATTTCTCCAAAGTTCCCAGCAATGACCAGAGTCAGCCTGTTACTCACAGAATTTGGCAAAGGTAATTCATGAACCAATGCAACCCCTGTTCAGCTTAAAAGCTAAGGACACATTTCCCAGCATAATGTTCCCTAGCAACCAGCTAATGCTTCTGCCTAGGGTCTAGACCCACATTGCTGTCATTATGCGCCAGAACAGAGAATTGGTGTCATTCAGGGGAAGAGTGTAGACGAATATAATGAGGGTGGAGGTGGGTGAGGATTCAGAGAGAATTATTTTTTATCATTACCAGGATATCAGTTAATCCATATCTGTTTTCTGGAGTCCAGCAGGTACAATCAAAAGCTTCCTTGGGAGACATTGCTAACAGAAGTTAGGGACACTAAGATTCATTCCCACATCCTGGAGGTAGAGAGATCCACTCCCCACGTAGACAGTCTCCTCCGTGACAGGCGCAGCCCAACCAGCACAACAGAAACGCACAATGGTGATGCCTCCACTCCTGAAGGCCCTTCCTTCCTTTATGCCCATCTCATTTATTTAAAATCTCCAGTGTCATTTGCATTTCCCCTTTAACCTTGATTTCCTGAACTGATTGTTAGACTCTGCCTGGAAACATAATTCATATTCTCTCGTGAGCCACGCACACAGCCCCTCATAACACACACCCTTCACAATCCCATTTCCTGTGCTTTTTCCGTTTCTCTATTTCCCAAATACAGCAGAACACTAAGGCCTTGGTGCAGCTGCTGGAACATGACAAGCCTGCCCCTCAGGGACCCAGAGAAACACAACACATCCTTGGCCATGTGCTTGACTCCAAAACCCTGCACTTCCTCAACTATTTTATTCCTCTGACTTTGAAGAGCCTCGAACCATTTAAAAGCATTCTCTCACACAATAAATATTTATTGCATTTCTATTATGTTTCAGGCATTGTGCTTATCTCTGAGGATCCAATGGTGAGCAAATGAGACATTGTCCTTGTCCTTGGGAAGCTACTGAGGGAAAGAAGTGGTAAACCATCACTAGAAGTAAAAACAAATACTTAAATAGGCACTGTTTTAAGTACTTACCAAGCGTTAATATTTTGTTTCCCCAACAATCCTAAAGGTTGTTATTATTTATATCCCCATTTTATAGATAAGGAAAATGAAGTTCAGAGGGGTTAAGTAACTTGCCCAAGGTTATCTATGTGTAAATAGTAATGGATCTAAGATTCAAACCCAGGCTATCAGGGCCCAGATTTTGTGTTGTTAACCTTTTCGATTACCTCTTTGTGACACTATGAACACATATATTCCCTATATGATATGTTTTTCTTTTGCAGAAACACCTATTTCTTTTCTTTTCTTTTTTTTTTTTTTAGACAGAGTCTTGCTCTGTCACCGGGGGGTTAGAGTGCAGTGGCATCATCATGGCTCACAGCAACCTCAAATTCCTGGGTTCAAGAGATCCTCCTGCCTCAGCTTCCTGAGTATCTGGCCTACAGGCATGTGCCACCATGCCCAGCTACGAGAAACATCTATTTTATCTAGAATGACAGACCAGAAAGAGGATTGCTAAAAACAGGCTGAAAAACAGAACAACAGAAAAAAAATAATCAGGATCAAATGCCTGGCACCAAACTGGGAAGCCCAGTTTAGTTTAAGAGGATCCTGTTGTAGTCTAGAAATGAGCACCAGCATTGGATCCCACTAACTACAGGCAGTCATCAAAACCCTCTGCCATTTGCAATGGCCTTGCCCAAAGGAAGTATGACTGCTCTGTACGTTGCAGTTCTGGATACGCCAGATTTTAGATCCAGGTTCCACCTATCACATTCCCCCTAGTGCAAGAGAACATAAGCCTTTGCCTACAAGGAAATGTGACTGCATTAGCAATATGAGATCATTAAGAAACCTGCCCTCACCCAGAAGCCATTTCTCTTCTCGGAACTCAGATATGACCAGCTCCATGGTGGGCATTGCCCAACAGCATCCAGCTGCAGGTGCTGTTTGAGGTGTCACTGCGGGGTCTCTCCCAGGGCAGCAGCCTCACTCTTTGTGTAGGACTTTTCCCCTGAGAATATAACCAGCTCAGTCTACAGAATACACCAGACATGAGTTATATGTCTAAGAAGGAAAGAAATAGAAAAAAAAAGTGAGACCCCTAAACTCTCTAGCACCTGCCTACTGAGGCCCAAGGAGCCACAAGGTCCCTGTGAGAGAAATGAACAGAGAAGGTAAAGTCAAAGCAGTACCACCAGGTGGAGTTTTGCCCCAACCTTCTCTGAGGAACCCTGGATGGTTGTGTAGACTGAATCGTATTTCAGAAGGTCTTGCTTTGGCTGGTCTAGATTGGCTTCAGCAGCCCAAGTCAAAAAACCATTTAAGTGGATTCCTTGTTCCACTGCCTGTAGGCCCACACTCTCTCTTAGTCCTTGAGATCTCTCCAATGGTGAGAAAAGAAAAGGAAGAATAAACCTGCAGGAAAACACGACAAAGAAAAGGGGAATCTTTCCCCTAAGGTCCTCAGTATCAGCCTAAAGTTACCTAGGCTGAAGTCTTCCTAGAGCAGAAGGGAAGAGAAAGCCTCCCCAGGGACAGAGGCTCCAGCCTATCTCATTGCACTGAGGAAGGGGAGCGTGCCAAAGGAGGCAGCGCCAGCAGGAGCACACACAAGGAGGACTCGAACAGATGTTTCTACAACAATATTCTTAGCAGCATGTGCACAACAGCCAAGAGGTGGAAACAACCCACTGTCTATAAACAGATGAGTGGATAACCAAAATGTGGTATATACCTACCATGGAATATTATTCTTCCATGAAAAAAATGAAATTTTAATATATACTACAAAATAGAAGGACCTCAAAAACATTATATTTAGTGAAATAAGCCAAACACAGAAAAACAAATATTGTATGATTCCACTTGTGCGAGGTACCTAGAATAGGCAAATTCATAGAGACAGAAAGTAGAATAGAGGTTACCAGAGCCTGGGGGGAGAGGAAGGGGGAGATATTGTTTAATGGGAACACAGTTTCTGTAAGGGATGATGAAAAAGTTTTGGGTATAGGCAATGGTGATTACACAACATTGTGAATGTATTTAATGTCAAGGAATTGTACACTCATGAATGGTTAAAATGATAAATATTATGTTTTGTATATTTTATTACAATAAAAAAGGGCAAAAAAATCACTCACAGAGAACACCAAGATTCAGCCTCATAGGGAAGACTCAGGAATGAAAAAGCCCCCAAAGTCTTGAACAATGAACAGGAGTGATGATTTTCTTCTTATTTTCCCTTTTACTCAATTTTTGTGAAAAATAGCAATAAAGTTAGGAATAAAAAAATTAAACATGAAAAAAATGTTTAGCACCTAGGACATACTTGTTATTCAAATATTGGTTGGATGAATGCACACTCCCCTCTCACTACTCAGTAAAATTGTCAGCCTTCCCAAACAAGTTTAGGATGCTGTAATAACTAACCGTACACTAGATACAAGAGGCTGCTAGAACTTTGAGCACATTTAGCCTCAAGCTCCCTGTCCGTCTTGATTCCTGTCCGTCTTGACACCCCAGATGGAGTCTACTCTGCTCCTTCTTGCTAGGAGGACAGAAATGATCAAGTAGTTGCTCAGACATGTTAGTAAAACCCATTTGTTATATCCCATGATGTCTGCAAGAGACGTGTCATGGAAAAAATCCTATAGGAGCCATTCGCAAACACAGAGAGCCCAGAAAATGCTGCAGAACTTTCTTTATTCTTTAGCATAGTTAACTCTTTTTGAGCTCTTACAATGTTCAGGTACTGTTCATACATGTTAACTTATGTAGTCCTCCTTGAGTCAACAAGGTCAAATCAAATGGGGGGAAACCTGCCTTCTTAGATAGCAAGTGTAGAGATCAAAACAGGGCATTGGTAGCTTTATGCATCGGTGGCTTTCCTAGACAGTCTGCTTTGTTGATTTTTTTTTTTTTTTTTTTTGGTAGAGATGGGTCTCGCTGTTTCCCAGGCTGATCTTGAACACGTGACCTCAAGCCATTCTCCCGCTTTGGCCTCCCAAAGTGCTGGGATTACAGGTATGTGCCACTGCACCCAGCCTTGTTGCATACATTTTAAGAAAGTCTCTGCCTCTACCGAGAAGACAAGCCAGTAAAGGTGACCCCATCTCCCAGCTGAGAGAACAGACAGGCTAAACAGCAGCCACACTGGCAGCATGTTGACAGTGATACTCAAACAGAATCTTCGCCTGCTTCGTTTTACCCTCTTACGCCCACTTCTATCTCCTCTATCTCTGCAAGGGAAGAGTTCAAAGGAATTCAAAGCGAAACACCCACCCCTGATTTATTTATGAAGTATGGTCTGTCTCCACAAAGCCTGCGTTGAAGAGGGAATTTTGTTTCCCCTTTTCCTGAGGGACATCATTAGCATAGTGGTAATTAATGAAAAGCAGCAGCCAGAGTTGGGTAAATTATTAATGGTTTCAATCATCCAGAGAGCAGACAGCCCTGGGTGGGTTGTCCTTGGTGACAGCGTGGAAGTGCTTGGGGGAAACAGGGACGGGCAGAGAAGCAAGCCGTGTGTGTGGATCTCTGCCTTCCAGAGTCTGCACACACAATTTTGACTGTTCTTGTCCAAATGAGCCAGGTTTTCATGCAGGAGTGTTCATAGATTAAAACTGGGAGCAGATCCCTCTTGCAGGTGGTGGATACTATCAGATTCTCCCTATAGAATGGCTGCATGGGATTTAGGACTGGTCCCAGGGACCTGTTGGAAGTGGAGGATAGGTGGTGGTCTCTTACAGCACCCACAGAGATGGGAGACTGGAGGGTAAAACTGAGAACTTCCTTAGGAGATCTATGCCAAAGCGTGGCTGGAGATTGTATCCAATATGGGTTATCAGAGTCAAAGGGTTGGAAACAAATACCAGGAACTGAGATACACAGGCTGAAGCCATCTCAGGCAACCTGGGAAAATGAAAGTGAAGAGTTTCATGTAGAAACAGGTGAAAGAAGTGATGATCTGGACAAATTCCCAGGGAAGAGAGATTCAATACCACAGCAGGAATCTGTGTCCCTCCACACGCCCACATTTATGGGTCCCACTTAAACAGAGTCATCTTGTTATTATACATAAGATCATAAGCTCTTCAAAGGTGGTGATCTTACCTGTTTTCTTCTCCGCTGCGTCTCTGGAGCCTACCACAGTGCCTGACACAGACTAGGCACTCAAAACTGTTGAATAATGAGCAAAGGAATGAATGAAAGGATATAGCTATCTTGCCATACTGGATATTGGTCAAAGGAAAGAAATATTGGTAAGCATTTTTTTCCAATAAAACCACATCAATTGTTACTTAGAGTAACAAAGTATTTACTAAAGAATTCATTGGTGAGCAGGAAGAGAGATTTGCCATATACGTCACACAGGGAATCACTGGATAAATGCTCATTAGATATTTATGTTTCACCCAAATTCCTTCTGCAGCTGTCTCCACCTTCATCTTTCCCCAACACAGAACCCAGGCTCACTCTCTTGCCATTACTGTACCCTCCTCCTCCTCTTCTCTTCTCTCTCTCCCCCACCTTACTAAGTAAAAGTAAAAAAAAAAAAAAAAAAAAAAAAAAAAAAGTTTTATTACTGCCTATGTTAAAAAAAAAAACTGTTCTTATACTTGGGATGTAAAGAACAAGAGGTGCCATTCCCACGTGCCACCTCAGAGCTCTCGGTCCTGTTTCTCCCTTTGGGGTCATGTGCTGAGCCTTTGAGAGCTCCAGCTAGGGACAGGCCTTAGCCAGGTGTGAAATAGACAAAGCTGGTCCCAGTGTCCCCTACTGGGCCCTGAGAGTTCAGCTTCTCTGCAGTCACCAAAAAAGAGGCTGTAGAAAACCCACACTAACTGAAGTCTGAGTAAATGAGTGGTCTGTACCTCTCAGGAGTATTTTCTTTTTACACCAGAACCACAAGAAAAGAGAGTTTAGGGAAATGATTGTGGGGCCTGTAAACAGAAAGTTGGTTATTGTATAAAACCAAATCTATGAATTAGAGAACAATATTCAGATTTTCCCCCAGGAATCAGAAGACAAAGATCAAGATGAAAAGGAAAAAGAAAATATATAATTCACATAAAGATAAATATGAGAGTTCCTATATTAATTATTTTACACACTGTTTTTTGAGACAGGGCCACACTGTGTTGCTCAAGCTGGTCTTGAACTCCTGGGCTCAAGTGATCCTCCCTCCTCAGCCTCCCAAATAGCTGTGATGACAGTTGCATGCCAGCATACCTGGCTAGATTCTATATTTACATAAAAGGAATCCCAGAAAGAGAACAGAGCTCACAGCAGAGAAACAATAATCAAAGAAATGAGAGAAATATCTTTCATTTAACCAAAGAAAACCTTGAATCTTTCAATTTAAAGGGCTCCACAAGATTCAGGCAAGGTTATAAAGACAGATCTATACCAAGATATCTTGAGTAACATTTCTGAAGTTCAAATACGGAAAAAAAAATCTTCTCAGAGACTGAAAGAAAAACAAGATACTTGCAAAAATAAAAGACAATTACAATGAAAGATTTCCCTTACCCCAATGCCAGAAAAGAATGGACTAATAGAGGTATCTACACCTATGTCTAAAAATATGTTCCTCGTAAAAGCAAAATAAACAAAATTTCAAATATGGAAAGATTCAGAAATATAGCATTCAAGTACCAGTCTTCAAAAAGTCAAAGATTCCAATGAATTGAAATAAAGAACTCAATAATTGAGATGATTTTATAAAAGAATCAATGATGAGCAATAAACCAATAAAACTTAGGAAACTTAGGTCAAGAAAAGTGTTGCTGTATTAAGTGTAGTCACAGCTTAATACAAATGTTAACAAATTACTCCTAAGTGAAAATAAGTAAAAATTTAAATATTAAAAATCTGAATCTGAAATACCAGATTACTTAGAAAGAGACTAGAAAATGGAGGGAAATTTTGAGTTTAAGGTGCCTACACATCCAAATAGAGCTGCCATGAGGAGTCGGGAGAAGGAATAGCCCACCTGCCATGGGAGAGAAAAATGGAGATAAAATGAAAGCAAAAAGCAAATGTTACAAGAAAGAGGGCATGATCTATCAACAGTGGTCAATGCATCTGAGAAGTAAAATAATATTAAAAGAGAAATACGTCTACAGGATTTATAAATGTGAATTTGGGTGCTGATCATGATCAAGAACAGTTTTCTTTCCTTTTCCTGGGCTGGCATGGGAGAGCAGTTTTAATGGAGTGTTAGGGATAGAAGTCAAATTGTGGTGCGTTTGAGAGTAAATGGGGTGTATACTTCCCATCTAGCTGGTGCCTTAGCTCATGTAATGAGGTAATCTCATCACAAGGACAGACAAAATACAAAAAGAGAAAACTGGAAATATAAAGCCAGCCTCAAAAAGGAAGATAAACGTCCCAGTGCACCACAAACTCAATGTCATGAACAGATTGAAGCCAAGGGGTTGTTGGACTCTGGGTTCAGAAATAGGCAGTAGCAGCTAAAAGTTTGGCTCCTACAAAGTGACTAAAACTGTTCAAAATGGGGGCTGGAGTGGGTCTCTTCCAATCATGAAAACAAGCTTAAATTTAACTGCTGTAGAAGACTGCCTGGGGCTATAGCTTATAAAAAGTGGTAAACCTAGGGAACAAGGAGGACAATTTCATAGCCCTGGAACCAGAAACTGAACATGCCATCCACTGGCTGAGTCACCGAGTTACTGCTTGGAAAAGAGCTGGCAGGAAAGCCACCCAACCATCTGACTCTCCCTGACATGACTACAAGCCAGGGGACCCAAACCACTGCTGTAAAACCTGGTTCTGGGCTGGAAGCCCAAGGAGCTGAGCAACCACAAAACTGCTAAACAGGGGGGAAAGGAGGAAGAGAACACTCCTTATTAAAATGAGTTGGCAACCCTAAATTCTAGAATACTTGCAGAAATCTACTACCAAGAAAGGTAATCAATAAAATCAACTCTCAAAATCTGAAATCACTCAATGACTTTTTTAAAATAAATATTTGAAAAAAAATTTAAGGTGAAACTAAAACTAAAAAAAAATAAATAAACAAGATAGGGAATGATTATTTAATGCAAACTTAAAGTATGCTAAGTTCTTGTGCTATTTGGGAGAGAAATAGATATGTTTTATAACTCTTAATACTTTCTCCCTTGCAGTCAATACTGCCTCCCTGAAAAGAGCAGGAAAGGCAGGCATAAAAAGAAATAATAATAATACTGCCTCCCTTGTAGTCAGGTTGGGGCTGTGTGACTGAGGACTGAGTTCTAGCTAACAGAATGTGGACACTCTTATGGCTTAATCATAAAATCAGAATTGTCTACACTTTCTTCCCCTTTCATGGCAATCATGGAGATTGCTTATTAATATCCCAGGAGAAGGAAACTAGACCTCAGTCACTGTTGGAGGAGATCCATCCAGGAGACTCACCCAACCAGTGTCAGGAGTTATTAGATACAAAGGCTAGTGTTACTTACCCTAATATACATCAAAAGTGGTATCTTTGAAATTTATAATTTTAAAAATATGTATTAAAACCCAGAAATATTGGAAGTTAAACTTCATGGAACTAGAAAGCAAAGCCTAAGAAAATAGAAAGAAACAAAGATAATACCAAAACTCAATGAAATAGAAAATAAAGCAACTACAGAGGATTGATAACACCAAAAAAATAATGACCAATAAAATAAACAAATCCCCCCAAAAAGAAAGAGAAAAGGCATTTAAGCAATGTTAGAAATGAAAATAGGACAAAATTATAGTTACAGAATAGATTTGAATACAATGCCAATGAATTTCCAAACTTAGATTAAAAGAGTAGAAAGATACAAAATATTTTATATGGGCTCAAGAAAAAAAGAATATTTAAATTAACAAGTAGTTGTCTATGTAAATAGTTTGTTTTTTGTAACTTTGAGAATGCCTTTTACAGAAAAAATTAATCAAGTGCTTCCTTGGTTTTTAAAATTAGCCTTCAACTTATTAAAGTTATAAATTTAACAACTTAGTTCTTTCCTGTTCTATTCTTGGATCTTTTTATATCCTTCCTAACTAGATTTAAATTAAGTTCAATTGAAGTATGTAAATCTCTCATGTCTCATCTGTTTCCAGTCATAATTCTAAGGTCATTTTAAAATCATTTAAAAAATTGAGTCAGTAATTAAAGTCTTCCACCCACAAAAGAGTTTAACCAAATCTTCACTGACATTCCCTCTTTATAAACTGTTTCAAAAGACAAGGAAAGGGGAGGGGAAACAAACTTTCCAATTCGTTTTTTGAGAGTGTTATGGCCTAATACCAAAAGTAGGCAGTTACAGTATAATAAAAGAAAATTACAAATCAATTTTTCTTAGAAGCATAGATATAAAAGTTCTAGTTTATATATTAACAAATCAAAGCCAAATATGTTATACAATTTGTCATAACTAAGTAGAGTTTATTACATGAATGGAAAAACACCATTAGAAAAATTTATCAATCAAATTTACCACTATCAACTAGATAAGATGAATGATCAGGCAGCACATATAGCCCTGAAAAAATACAGGGGAATGTCTTTATGATTTGAGATAGTATTATTTCTTAAACTAGGCATAAAACATGAAATGTACAGTTTGCTACATTCAAATTTATAACTTTACACAGTAAAAGACACTGTGGTAAAAAGAGAAGTCACAGATGAGCAGGAGATATTTGCAACACATATACCAATAAGGAAGTAGTATTCAAACTGTATACTACAGAATGCCAACAAATTCATTGAAAATAATAGAAAAAGATAAACAACTCAATCAGAAAAAAAAAAGTTTCAAATGTAGGTGTGCTAAACTTGGAACTAAAACCATTTAAAATTGTGCTTATCTATACCCCCATGCCATTTTGCCCTAGATGAGGGAAAACAACACACAGACCGGAAGGATTTGGGGAAATCACTGCTTTAGACTCCTCTTCAACAATGTCTCCTGTGTCCTTCCCATCTGTCCTCACTGCCCTATCCATGCAGGTTCTCGTCACTTCTTTTCTGGACTATTATGATATCCTCCTGCTGGGCTTTCCATCCCAGGTCTCCCTCTCTGGTCCCTCCTTTAGTGTGCTATTAGGTTGAGCTTCCTAGGGTACAGCTCTGGTCCCCAAGAATAAAGTCTTGGCCCCTTACCCTTGTGTTCAACACTCCCACAATCTGCCCCCCGCCTTATCTCTCCTTTCACCATTTTACACTCTATGGATTCAATCAGTACTTAAGTTATTTATAACTGCATTCTCTTTCCCCTGTGAATTTTCATTCATACTATTTCCCACACCTTAAATGAATTTTCCCTAAACTTCACCTTTTGATATACTATGCATACTTTGAAGAATACTCAAATACCACTTTGTCTACAAGCCTTAATAATTCCCTTCTTGTACCCTCCAAATTCATCTTTCTTTCTGTCCAGTGTTTCAGGCAGCATGTCCTGTTATGGGGAATCTCTCACTCTGTGATAGAAGCTTGGCCATCATCAGTTTTTATACTGTTGCCTGGTCAGGTGCCAGGTGGGATTAATAGGTGTCCATAGATCCGGAACATCTCAAGGGATGGCAGGACCGAGAGTGAGGAGGGTGGTTGCTCTGGTATCAACTTTCAGTCTTCTTTGTCCCATTGATGCATAAGTGTAATTCTGTCTTGTGGATGATTGAATGGATAATTTGCTTTACCTCCTTCTCAGCAGATTTTATATCCTACTTTCCTTGAAAAGCAGAGCTGTAATAACTACCCCCAACTTCCTGCCAACCCACCTACAAAGTCACCTGCACCTGCACACATCATATGCCCTCCCCCACCTCTCCCAAATTAATCTTTTTCCTGGCTCTGAATCCCACCCTCTCACCCCTGACAAGAGCCTCACTTCATCAATTACTTCCTCTTTCTTCTAAATTTTTAATCTCTTCCTTTCTGCTGATCCTTTCCGTGCACGTAAGGGAAGACCAACTAGAAATATTTACATAAACTATTCTTACGCCAAAACAGTTGTACTGATAGGCCCTCAAAAGTAGAAACGCTGAAGAGCACACGCATGCTCAGCAAGGTATAGGAGAGATTAATAGATCATAGACACACATTAGCCAGACAAGACAGAATTACACTTATGCATCAATGGGACAAAGAAGACTGAAAGTTGATACCAGAACAACCACCCTCCTCACTCTCAGCCCTGCTATCCCTTGCGATGTTCCTGATCTATGAACACCTACTAATCCCACCTGGCACCTGACCAGGCAACAGTGCACAGCTGAGGGGCCCTGTAGACTTAAATACCATGTTAAACCTCTCCTCATCTGGCATTTATTTTCTAAGAGTCCATGACCTTCTTTCAGTTCCTCAAGCATGTCAACATCTCTCCTGCCTTGGAACATCCATACGTGCTATACCCTCTGCCTGAAGCACTTTACCATTCTTCTCCCTCTCTCTAAACCTGTCCTGGTCATGACTGGCTCCTTCCTCAACACCCAGCACAGATATCACCATTTGCCCCTATGATGTCTTCTAATCTTCATTTGTTTGTTTCTTGGTAAGTGTCTGCTCTCCCTATGGATTATAAACTCCATGAGGACAGAGATTACGTCTGTCTTGTTTATCATTACATTCTCAGCACCTAGTACATGCAAGGCACTCAGAAAAGTGTGGAATGAATATGAATGAATGAACTGTATTAAAAACTAGCTCTGTGTTGCAGAGGCTTTAGGAGAGGAAGCTTAGCAGACTCAAGGATATTATTTACACTACGCAATCCTAAATCCCCTTCCCTAGCTACACTCCCCACCCAGGTTTGGATGTGCCATTATCAGGATTGGGATGGGGGGAGACATAGGTACACAGGTATACTAGGTGTCTGTCACAGCCCTCCAGATTCTGGCATAGGGTGAAGGGCATAATATCAGCAATTACAGTGGGAACTAGAGTGGTCATGAGGAATTAAGAAAAGTCATCTGGTAACTTTCATACATCATCCCCCCTATGAGAAACCACTGCTCTAGGTATATCATTCCTACACTTTGTAATATTCCTCAGATCTTTAGATGTAGCCACTGGTCAGCTCACAGAGTCCTGACCTTTCAGCTAATCTCAGATGGTCTCTGGGCCTCACAGGTAGGTGACTACTTGTCTCATTAAAACTTTCGTCATCTTTAACGTTCTCGTCCCCCATCACAGGGACCTTTAATCATTAAACATACTGAGGCATTCTATTTGAAGGGGAGTTCTAATATTGAAAATGGGGGGCAAAAGTTACTTCTAACAAGCCATTTAAGATTAAATGCTACTGTCATTAGTGTAGAACATCAGTAGCACCATTAATTTAAAATCTGGGCTCCCAGACAGAATTTTTTTCAGGGAAAAAAGAAGCTTTTTCACACACAGCCCACACATTACCTATCACCAATCTCCCATAACCACTTGTCTGTATCCTTTAGTCTTATTACCCAAGAAAGGAGGAATGCTAGAGTAGAGGTAGGGGTAGAGGGGATAGGTTAAAAATCATTTAGAGCACAATTGGTATTCCTTTCCTTCAACTCCAAATTCCTCCAGCACCTCTTGCTTTTGGGGAAACATTTCAGGATGAAATAGAAAGCAAATCTAAGTGTTATTCCTGAGAGTCCTGTCTGTTCAGTAGTCAATGACTAAAACAATTTTCTGATCTGACCTATTTAGGGCTGATATAGATAGGAACAGTTAAAGGGCTCAAGAAGAAGGTTTTAACTGAAATTATTTCTGCAAAAGTAGGATGTGAAACTATTAAATAATTATTTATAGTTTTTAAAGATTAAAAGATATAACATTTTAATCACACATAGGCGCATCAAAGAATAATTCAAATGGAAATGAAACTCAAAAAAATAAACATTGCCCCCCCAGTGAGCGGATTTCTATTAAAGAAAAAAGTGATTTCTGGGGAACTTGTGGGTCCAAACAGCTTGTTGATTGCCCAGAGTGGCATGGAGGAAAAAGACGAATCTTTGAAGTCAAAGGGATTAAAGCTGAAATCATGATTTAGGGTTGCATGATTTAAGCAAACTCCATAATCTATTTTGGCATCTGAAAAATGGTAATAATATCTATCTTGCAAGATTAGCTATGTTAATAATAAGAAGAGGAACACTGCAAATGGTAACTCTGTATGAGAATATTTTCTATCAGCATATTCTATTTCCCCATGAATCAGTAGAGAGACTTTGTTTTTCAACCCTGCTATTATGCAAGTGCCTCTTGAGTTTGGATTTGAAAGCTGTTAGCATTTGTTTCTCTCCTGACACTGTTCTTAAATGTTACTTAGTCCAGTTGAAACCTTTGAAGATATGACCTCAGATTAAGTACCCAGAAACATTTAAAGGCTACTAAACTTTACATTTAATATTTTTGTATTTCTTAAGTTGAATTTGTCCATTCCCCCCACCACCACCATTTTCATTTGTTCCTCTCAAAACTATTTACTGGAACGACTCTTTGTCCTACAACAGAGAATTTTTCCATGATGTTGTATTTACTAGTAGGAATGAGTGGGCCTCACACTCTTTGAGCACCTGATATAGCAATTTCCCTTCCTTTGGGCAAACAGCAATGCCCAAAGAGCCCATTTTTTAATCAATGTATATTTTCCAGTAAAGGAATTGCCAAAACAAAAGCTCTGATTTTTCAAATTGCTTTTAATGTAGCTAAAATCTGAAATAATTTATATTTTATTTGTCTCACTGTTCAAATGACACAGTCTGGCTAAAGACAAATAATAAACAAAATCATATTACCTCGACCCCAACCATCTCCCTCTCATCACACACACACATATGCATACACACACCCTGGCACAGAGCCCACGTCACTGCAATCAAAGAAAAATAGAGTATACCCAAGCTGTGTGGCAGTCCCCTAGTTAGTGATCAAAACTCCTTGGAGCTAAGGTGCTGCTCTCCCAGTAGACTGCTATTTTTAAAATATTTCTCTTTGAAAACAACAGCGTGATTAATCCCATCATTCCTATTTAAATTACTTATGTAGAAATAACAATGCACTTTGAGCAATTATTAAAAACACTTTATTATGTATAATTTGTACATGCTTCAATTTGTGTTGCTTAGGGTGATTTATTTTTCAGGTTGCGATGTCATCTACCAAGATTAACTAGATCTAATTTTCATTCTGCCATGCCACATACAAAAATACAATTTTCAAAGCAAAGTTCCCCTTCTTTACACAAAGGTACACAAGAGTTTGTCAGACAAATAAAATAAGAAAAGAATACTTTGCACACGTATCAACACCATACAAGGCATTATCCTTCACACAGTAACATCTAATGTGTTCTTTTATTTTTGAAACAGCAGGAAAAGAGCCCCTTCCCCTCAGAGGGAAATGCAAACTTTATCTGTTGCTAAAGCCAAATTCCAGGAATGAAGGTGTGGTCCTCTGGGGAAAGTTGGGGGACTGGGAACGTATGGAGGAGGGGGGACGCCCCTTCATAAGCACTTCAGGAGGAAGGAATTGCAGGAGGTTCCTCGGGGACAGTCGCACAGCTTCCCGATCCTCGCGCCTTTGCGCACCGCGCACTGCTCCCCGGCGTCGCACTGCAAACAAGCAACGTGTGGTCATCCGGCAAGAGCAAACCCAGGCTCCCAACAGGCGAGTCTCCCAGTCAACGCAATTTCTGCCTCCTGAGAGGGACAATTGGACTCCATCCCAGTCACCAGGGGCCTAAGTATAGTTAGGCCTGAAACACAGGAAGCTTTGTGCTTATAATTTCAGTGAGAGGACATTTTTTAAGAGGAAATTTAAATTATTGGTCCCCTCCTACTTTCTTCCACCTTTGGTGGGTGGAGCACATTTCCTGGCTCCTTTTCTTGCTCATTCAAAGGAAAAAAATCAACCAGATCTTTTTTCTAAGAAATAAACAACAGACCTACACTTTCTCACAACCCCTGTTCCCTGCTTTCCCACTTCCTCATCCCAAGAAGGAAGATTAAAGTGTGTGTGTGCGCGCGCGTGTGTGTGCGTGTGTGTGTGTGTGTGTGTGCATTTTACCGGGAACCGTCCAAGGAAGGTGAGCAGCCCTGACTGAATCAAGAATTTTGATCAAAGAATTTAGATCAAAAACACTGGCTGCACTCCGGAAGGAAGCAGGAAGAAATTGGGGGAGCAAGAACTGAGTTGATGCAAGGGGTCTTCCAGCTCAGGGAATTCTTCCTGATATGAAACTAAGAGCTCATCTTCAGGAAATGCTCCTTCCCATAGAGATTCTAGAGCTAGTTCCTGGCACACCTGTTCAATTCCCCAAAAAGCTGGTCTGCCCTTTGCCCTTAGAGACCAAGGGACAAGGGCTGGCGCTGGAAGCAAACGGGAGCCCTCAGAATCCTGCGAACCCATTACCTGAGTTATTAAGCCACATCCTAAGAACAAAGTCATGTATAAGATTCAAGGCGGTGTGTTTTCTCGTGTAAAAACGTGGGCAGGTGGTGACCTCAAAGCCTTACCATGGGGACTTGGCCGTACTTCTTCTCATAGATCGGAATACGTTTACTCTTGAGCTTCTTCAAGACTTCCTGCAGCGCTTCGATCTGCAACACACCGCCCCGGAGCCCGAAGTTGCCGCCTTGGCTGCGAGCCCAGCCCAGGTGCGCACTTCCAGCCCTAGTTATAAGGATCCCCGGACCCCCACACACTCTGCGACGGCACTCCCGGGACTGCCGGGATGGTCGAGGGACTGGAACTTAGCGCTGTCCCGGGTACTGATCGCAGGTCCCGGAGCCGCAGAGGCTCCTGTTGCTCCGAGGGGCCGGGGCCAGGGATTCGTTCTAATGACTGCCTGGAGCCTGTGGGCTCGAGATGATCTTTGGGCGGCAGCGAGTGCCCGGGCTTTGCGCTCAGCTCCCCGCGCCCTGACTCTGGGAATGGGAGTGGGGGTGGGGGGGAGGAAGGCATGCAAAGGAAGGGACCGCGCCGCACCCCGAGGGGGTCCGGGGCGAGGGGAATACCGACCAGCTCCTTCTCGTGGGAGGCGTCCTCCACGGCGGAGTAGATGTCCAGGGCTCGCGGCTGCAGCTCGGCGTCCTCCTGGGCGCGGGTGCCCAGCAGAGGTAGCATCAGCAGCAGGGCGGCGCCCAGGAGGGGCAGCAGCCGCAGGCGGGGGCTCTCCATGGTGCTGAAACTCGTCGTTGCTGGGGCACCCCGCGCTCCCGCCTTTTATAGTGAGCCCGAGCCCCCGTGCAGGAAAGAGGGAGGGGGCGAGGAAGGAAGGGGGTGTGGAGGAGGGCCCGGGTCAACCGTCTGTAGGCAGCGCTCTGCCGGCGCTTGACGTCAATGCCCGCCGGGCTCCAGGCGCCTGGGAACGAGGCTTTGCGCACAGATGGGCTAGAGCGCAGAGAACAGGACCCTGCGCCCCCAAATGCTGTAAGCCCCGAGGCAAGGGGCGCTCCCCGAGGGGCCTGAGCTGGAGCCAGAGGGGCAAAAGGTGAGGGGTGGGGAGCGGGAGGGGCCTAGGAAATGGAAAATGCCTTCGGGGCAATGCACAAGCAACAGAGTTGCTTCCCATGGCACAGCAGCGGCAGCCCAGTCCGCCAGCCCGGCCTTGCCTCTCACCCCAGCCCGAAGGTGGCAGGAAGAAGGGGGTGTCGCCTCCAGACAGTCATGTTTGGGGAGCACCTTACTAGGCACGCTGTGGGGTCGGGGAGGCAAATATAACACACAAAAGAAGGAGAAATCATGGCCTTGCCCACAATGAGTTCTAAGATGGAATCTGTGTGGTGATACTGAAGAGAAGAGAGGGAAAACAGACCAACCCCGGCTCCGCAGCGGTGTGGGGAGTGCAGAGAACCGGACTTTAGTTCCAGTCCTGGCTCCAGTACTTACAAGTTATATGACTTTGAACAAAATAAAGAACCTCTCCGCCTCAGTTTGGTTTTTTTGTTTGTTTGTTTGTTTGTTTGTTTTTGTTTGTAAGACTGGGATTAAAAAGATGGACCTCACAAAGTTATCAGTACAATGAAATGAGAGAGATTAGGTACGTAAAACTCTTGGCCCTTAGCACAATAAACACTACGCCTCCCTGTCCCTCGCCTTTGAACGCTGAGGCTGCCCAGGTATTATGTGCAGTATCTCAGCTTTTCCTCAGGGCAAATTCAACCAGCCCCCACCACCTACCCCTGGCACCCAGGAAGCCAGTGTAGAAAAAAAGCAAAGGGGTGAAAAATGCAGCTCCCTGATTATGAAAATATCTCCAGAGATCAGATATCAATAGTAAGCCAGGTCTAAAAACACTGTTGGTTTTTTTTTTTTTTTTTTTTTAAGGTTAGGGTCCTTACAGCCTGAATGCAAATGAAAGTATCTGTAGAAGAAGCAGATGCTTTCCCACCTAGACCTAGAGACCAATCCCACCTGCTTGCTCACCTGGCTTCTTTCACCATACGTTCTTTCCTTCAGCTGCTCCTGAATCCATCCACTCTTTTCCATCCTAGTCCTGGACAGGTGCCTCAGCCTACTTAATGTCTACCCCTTAATCCCCACCATCTTTTCTTGCCTTTCTCTAATCCATAATTCAAATCCATAATTCATTGCCAGCAAGAGTATTTTCCCCCTTAAAATACACTAACAGCTACCCATCTTACTAAGCATTGATTCTAAATTCCTCACCCAGACTTGCAAAGTATTACATGGTCTGCACCCCATCCCCACCTCATGTTCTACCACTTTGCCCCAGACACCTCCACTCCAGCCGCACTGACCTTTTTGGTCCTCTAAACAAACCAATTTCATTCCCACTTTGATACCTTTGCACTTACCTTCCCTGGAAAGGTCTTCCTGCACATCCAAATGGCTCACTGCTTCTTGTCAATTAAATCTCAGTTTAAATATCTGTGACTACTCAATCTAAAGTATCTACCAGTTTATTCTCCCACAATTATACTGCTTAGCAGATGATGTGGGTCATTAAGATAGTTTACACATAATATGTGTCTGGCTACCCCAATTATCAAGTATTTAAATGTTACTCAAATGCACACTGTGAAGCAATTCAAGAAATAATGTCTCTTCTGGTGAATAGCACACATATTAACAGCATCAAAATATTTTGCTTTGGGGTAAATCCAACTTGAAAATGTATCTAACACCTCCCCCAGATCTGCTTTTCACACATACCTTTTGATTCTGCACAACAGAACTTTAGTGGCAGCTCATTTTACTGTTTAAACCTTATAGAGACATATTGGCACTCATTGCAAAAACCGTCTCCAATGATCTTAAAAGTGTTCTAAGCTTCAGAAGAAAAATAACCTCAAATAAGGTTCTAGCCTATCCTTCTTCAAGAATGTGAATATTCCCAATGCAATACTTTCTCGCAAATTTTATTCTACCCAGACACAAACCATAGCTTTCTCTTTTTGCTACTTCTATGGGAAAAACAACTCCAAAGTTCAAATCCTGCTGATATTGGGTTGGTGTTATCATCTTCATATAATGAGGGTACCCCTTTAGTTGAGGGGTTAGGGAAAGGACTCTTGGACAACCCTGTGAAGCAAGCAAAGAGTATATCGGCCATTTACATATCACAATGCTTTTTTCATCTTGAGCAGAATGACTTTATAAATTGTCTTTATGAAGCATGGTATAGTAAGCGTAGGACATTTTCTTCCCAGAGACAACTTACATAATTTAAAACTAGAGAAGACACAAAAACATTAGATGATCTATAGTCCTTGCATTATGCTCTGTCATGAGAATGTATATATTCTTGCTACTTTGTAATAACTCTATTAGGGGGAAAAAGCCCACCTTTAATGCCCCCAAGCAAGTGAAGATAAATCATAATTGGATTTAATCACTAATTCTCGTCACAGATAGAGAAAAGGGAGGTAAGTCACCTCACAATAAAAGAAGCAATGACCAGGATGTGTCTTTGGAGATTTACTGTGAACAAACCTCTCTTAACCACTCCTCCTAAGATAGAGTAGGCCTCCAGTTCTGCTCTTTTAAATAGCTCAAGTAGAGAAATCTCATCAGCAGAGAGCCAAGAAACTAGTGCCAGTAGGACCTACTTATAACATACTGCTATCTGAGAAGAAAATGTAAAAGTCTGGGAAAACCTCTTCTTACTCATGTCTAACTCTTGGAGTTTGGAACCTTTCACTGTAAAAATAACCCATTAATTGATTTGTGACTTGGCAAGAAAACACAGTCTACTTTGTTTTTGGTCAAAAAAAAAAAACCATAAAGTATAGGGGCTTGTCAATATTACTTAATGAGAACTCTAGAGCCCTAAGTTATTAACTAAATCAGGTGGTCATGGGAGAATTAGATACCAAAGTGATGTTTTTCCCAAGCTCCAGTATTTCTCCCTCCTTCCCTCCTTTAATTTTAAATAATTTCTTTTCCTATCTATTCCAGAATAACACTGGCCATTTAGGTTGTCATATTTCTCGAATGTCTGACTACTTTGTTATCCATTAACCTCCTCTCTATTCCCCGCTCCCCACCCTAGCCAAGTCTTGTTCAATAGTAAAACTTCCTCAGTTTCATTGATTTCCTAAATATTTGTATTTAAAACTGTTTCTCCTTATTTGTGTTAGCTGCTCTTTCCTCCAAGTTAAACATTACTCTGCTCTCTTTGGTACATGTTTGCAATCTCTTAGGTGACACCCTTTTCATTTCTACATTGTCTGCTCTCCACCCTCCCTGCTTCCAGAAGAGAGATTAATTCCCCTAGACATTCATCCTCTGTTTACTTCCAAGCCATAGCCTTCCAAAGGAACTGGTATTCACTATGTTCTAACTAAACATCTTTATCACTATCCAAAAGAAAATAATCTGCAAGTAAAGGAAACTTGGAGCTGGTGCTAAATTGGGAGGTGCTGGAGATGTAGTAAGAAATGATATGTACTTTATAGACTGCCTCAAAAGGAGTGAAGCAGGGGAAATTAGACAAAGCTTTCCGGTAATTTTTTTAAGCTTTTTTTTTTTATTTTTATTTATTTATTTTTTTTTTTGAGACAGAGTCTCGCTCTGTTGCCCGGGCTAGAGTGAGTGCCATGGCGTCAGCCTAGCTCACAGCAACCTCAAACTCCTGGGCTCAAGCAACCCTTCTGCCTCAGCCTCCCAGGTAGCTGGGACTACAGGCATGTGCCACCATGCCCAGCTAATTTTTTCTATATATATTTTAGTTGACCAGATAATTTCTTTCTATTTTTAGTAGAGACAGAGGTCTCACTCTTGCTCAGGCTGGTCTTGAACTCCTGACCTCGAGCGATCCACCCGCCTCGGCCTCCCAGAGTGCTAGGATTACAGGTGTGAGCCACCGTGCCCGGCCTTTTTTAAGCTTTTAATTAAGAGGTTTTCAATTTCAAGACTCAGTTTTAAAAATCTGAGTGCCCTATGTGTTCACAACACTGCTAGGTATTACAAGGACTGCTGAGACCAGCTCTTGCCCTCGGGGATCTTTGGGTCTGACCATGTCCACAAATACCCATAAACCAACAACTCAGTGAGGTGATAGTCCTAAGAAAAAAAAGAGAACCCAGAGAAGTCAGAGATTAATTCCCTCTAGCGAGGGGAAGCATCATGAAAAAATGACATCCTTGGAATGAGCAACTGAGTCTTAGGGGGTGGGTGGGATTTCAACAGTAACAAACATCCCACTCTGGGGCCTTGGGGGCAAGTGGGCCGCAAAGTCAAGTCACAGAGGCAGGACATCTGGGGGAACACTGAGCGCTCTGGGTTGCTGGAGAGTAGGGTGCACGGGAATGTGAGAGATGGGGAAACGGAATGAGAAACAGGACTGGAAAGGAACAGTGGAGCAGAAAAAGAAAATCCAGAGCAGCAAAAGATAGCTCCAAATTTGGATTCAATGAATAGGAGGTAGGAGCATAGGTGAACCCAGAAAATTTCATTTTTCAAACATTAATGCTAAAAACAAGCTTTTGACCTAAAGTCTAGCCTAAGAAAAGTGGCCCCTGTCAGATACAGGGAGGTGGCACTGACAAAGAGACACTTGCCCTAGGACAAGGAAATACCTCCCTGGATCCCAGCACAGCACCCCTTGCTGGAGTGCAGCAGCAGGAGTGGCGTGCCTAACCTGGGCTTCCTATGCCGCAGCCACCCCCGTCTTGTCCTCTAACTTTTCTGGATCCAGACCTACAGGGTTAAGTTAGTTTCTCAGCATGATATCTAAGTTTCTCATAGTATTGTTCTGGCTATAATTCCAATCTCATTTCCCTCCACTCCCAGACAGTCCTATCAGATATCTTTTATTTTGCACGCGCACCATCCTTCTGTCTTAATTTTGCACTGAATTAGAGGAATAGACTAGGTTATGCTGCTGTAAGAACCCCAAAATCTCAATGACTTTTTGAAAACCCACAGATATATTCTACTCTCATGTTACACGTGCATCAAGAGTTGATGGAGTGTTCTGTTCATCATAATCACTCAGGGACCCAGTCTGACAGAACAGCCACCATCTCTAAAGTTGCTGGTTTTGTTCCAGAGGGAAAAAAGAACTCTGGACAGTCTTGAATAAGTAATTAAAATTACTTATAGAATTTCTTTGATTACTTGAATAAGTAATCAAAAGCTTTGGTCCAAAAGTGATACTTTACTTTTGCTTCCAACTCATTAGCCTGAATTAATCACACAGTTTCACCAAAAGGTACTAAGAAATGCAGTGTTACCCAGTGCCTAGAATGCAAATATAGAACAGCATTAATAACTACCACAGGCCTCTGCCTTCATCCACACCCTTCCCTATGACTCGAATGTCCTACGCTTTGAACATCTAAAAGACCCATGCATCAAAACCACTGCTCCGTCACACTACCAGGTCTGCCTTGCCTTTGTTTCTATAGATCTTTATATACATATTTATTAACATATCTAATACGTCTGTCTCACCTGCTATACAAGGAGATCCTGGAGGACAGAGAATGTATCTAGTCAACCTTGCATTCCCAGTATTTAGCACGGTGCCTGATACACAGGTGTGCAGGAGAAAGTTAATTGCTATGAAATAAAAGATAACCTGCAGACACTAACTACATGACCATTAAAAAAGTACATAATCTATCATAAAATAGATTCACCAAGCAGTTTAGAAGCATTGCCAATTTACTATCTAGAAATGCCATTTTCACCCTCATATTAGGGGGAGAAAGTGCCAGAGAGGGGTAAATTGTTCGACAGCTAGTCAGTTTTGTAAGTAGGATTTCTGGAGTACAGACTATGGCCTTTCTCAATAGTTACTCTAATAACTAAGTGCATTTCAGTTGCAAGATAGAAAATTTTTCCCAAATGCAAAACTTGCGGTGTTACCAGGAATTGGTATTGTCTCCACACTCGTGCCACAGACTTCTACTGTGCTGCTCTCCTCTCACACTCTTCAGTGCAATATGGAAAGAAAACTGGGACAGGCCCACATCCTAAGGATCCTGGTTTAAACCTTGTCCCTGATTACCAATCTCCAGGGTGTTTTGATGACTTAGATCATGGACTTGGAGGAGTGATTCCTGTGCTGAGCAGGGGTTTGGCTTCAGTGGCATTTAAGGTCACTTTTTAAACCACAATTCTGGGACTCTTCTATGCTTCTTTCGAAACTCATCTAAGTGAAGTCTATTTCTTTTGACATAAACTATAACCTCAGGAGAAACAGAATACCATCTGGCATGATCCAAAGAGGCAGGGCCTGAGGGCAAAAGTATATTTTATAGGAAGAAGGATCATCGACTGGTCTTTCCTTTATTTTTTAGGGGATCTCTGGCCCTGACATTTATCTGCTATGCGTCAGCAGAAGTATAATCTGGTTCTGGTTTTAACAATAGATCCATCATGCTGCCTTGGCTTACCAGCTAAGTCGGGGTCTGACCTCTCCTGCGCTGCAAGCTAGATGTATTGGCACTCAGAGCTCCACGCTTCCCATCAAGCTGCCTCTCTAAAGCCTGGTGAGGCCTGTGAGGTGGACGGGCTAGCAATCATTCCGTAAGCTCCTCCAACATTTGCAGAAATCCCACAGGGACTGTGCTTATTACTCAGGAAGGGGAGATTAGAGTGGGACTTTGAAAAGACTGAAGCCCGGAGAATGGCAGACTTGGCCAAAGTCGTGTGTCAAGCTTCCTCTCTGTATTAATTGACCACTGCAATACAGTTGTTTGAAAACCCAATGTAACTTTATGAACAGACAAGGAAGATGCTTACATTTCTATACAGGAAAAGCTTAGAGAGCTTAGGGAAGGCAATCCAACCTATCAGAAGAGGTGTGCCAGGGAACATGCCTTAAAGCTGCATTGGCCACAGAGAGTTCACTGTTTGGGGGGGATCTTAAGGAGGAAACAATGGAGATTACGGGGATGGTAAAAACCCTCAATTTCTTTTACTGCCCCATATTCCCTTAATTTTTCACCATTCTCTAGGAAGGATAGCTCTTCAATCATACTCTCCTCTCTTACACAAGCTCTGGGGCCTCTATAACCAACCTTCTGCGGATGTGAGCTGTTCCTTCTCTTTTCTGTATGTCTTGGCAGTCTGTGGCTACCACTCCTTCTGACCATGTACCACGTATATGGTACACTGTGTCACTGTTCACAAATATTTAGCGCCCCTCCTTGGAGGATTATACTTTGGGACTCTCTTGAACTCATATGTGACCATGTGACTGGCTCTGGCCAGTGAAATACAAGTAGACATAGGATGTGTCCTTCCCATGAGGGAGTTTCAAAAGCCAATGCGTACTTTTCCCTGCTCTCTTCCTCCTCTTCCAGGATGATCTGCAATGTTCCAGATAAACAGAGCTGACAGCAGCTCTGTCAGCCTGGGTTCTGGAGGGTTCTGGAGGGAAGAAAATGTTGAGCTCAGCTACAACCAACCTTTGGTGGACATATAATATGAGCAAAAAATAAACTTTTGTGGATGTAAGCCACTGAGCTTTTGTAGTCATGTGTTACTGCAGCATAATTTTTGCCTAATCTGACCAATATAAACATCTGTATGCCCATCAACCCTTCTCATAGATGATATTAGTTATCCACTGTTGCATAACAAATTATTCTAAAACTTAGTGGCTTTAGAGCTGTATGCAGTGGCTCATGCCTATAATTCCAGCACTTTGGGAGGCCGAGGCAGGATTACTTGAGGCCAGGAGTTTGAGACCAGCCTGGGCAACAAGCAACACCCCATTTCTACAAAAAATTTTAAGAATTAGCCAGGTGTGGTGGTGCATGCCTGTAGTCCCAGCTCCTCAGAGGCTGAGTCAGGAGGATCACTTGAGCCCACGAGTTCAAGGTTACAGTGAGCTATGATTGCACTCCAGCACTCCAGCCTGGGTAACAGAGTGAGACTCTGTCTCAAAAAAAAAAAGTGGCTTAAAATAACACACATTTAGTATCTCACCATTGCTTGTGGGTCAGGAATCCAGGCATGGCTTGGCTGGGTTCTCTTCTTTAAAATCTATCATGAGGCTACAATCAAGGTGTCAGCCCAGGGCTTCTCACAAGGCTATAGTCCACAAGATGCTGACCAGGGCTGCAGTCATCCATCTCAAAGTTGAGTTGGGGCAGGATCCACTTCCACAATAACTCAGTGGTTGTTGGTAAAATCCAGTTCTTCACAGGCTGTTGAATTGAGGCCTAATTTACCTGCTGATTCCTGACCAGGGACCACCTTCACTTCCTTTTACAGGTGGCCTCTCCATGGAACCAACATATGAGAAGAGATTGGAAAAGGATACTCACAACACGGAAGTCACAGTCTCTCCTAACCTAGTCACAGGCATGACATCCCATCACTTTTGCCATAGTCTACTCACTGGGTCCAGCCCACACTCAAGGGCAAGGGAGTACGCAAGGGTGTCAACAGCAGGAGGTGGGGATCATTAGAACCATGTTGGAAACTGCCTACCACAGTGACTCTGTCCACAAAATAAAATAAAATAAACAAGAATCATGTAAGAAACTAAGCTGGGGTGGTAAGAAAGAGAATTGTGGAATTTTATAACTGGGGCTCTGAAGCCCAGAAAGGTTACACAGTTCGAAGAAATGCTAGAACTGAAATTCAGCTCACTGCCATTTCCACTAGACAGAGTGAAAAATAGCAATATAAGACGAATTGCGTTCAACTGAAACAGAAGCGAGGACATCAATTGCTAGTTGAGTTGTTAAATAAATCATCTGGACAGCGAGTGAATAAAAGTGCAGAGAAGGCAAGCTCTGAGGCTGGGGCAATAAAAACGGTAGGTCATGGCACAAACTAGGCTTTGAAGGGTAGAATTGTTTTTTTGAGCAGGGAAGAAGGGAAAGGTGTTCTTGCCAAGGGATGGGCCAAGAAAAAACTTATTTAGGGCTACCCCAGGCACCACGTGGGAATGTCAATGTCACTACTCTTCTCTCTTCGATCAAAATTCATCAGGTGACATTCTCCAAGACTGCATATCACTGGCATAGTGTGCATCAAACGTGAGGCTAGATGGAGACTTAGGGAGTGGTTCCCAACCTGAGGTGGAAGTATCAAATCAACTGAAAATTTGGGGGTCACAAACTACATATGCTTATACCCGACTCCCAAAATTTGAGGCAGAATCTCTGTGGAGGAGGGTAACCAAGCTCCCGCAGAGTGAAAAGTTGCCCCAAGTGACTGGTATAACCTCCTGGTTGGGGGCCACTGCTGAGGGGGTCTCTGCATCATCCAGTGAGGTGTCAGGGAGCACATTTTGCCCTACAAAGATCTCCAAGGCCAAGTTTTCTCAGGACTTCAACACCCTTCCCTTATAAAACATGAGCAGTTCCATAGCCAAGCCAGTGTGAGTGGGTAGTCAAGTCACTCTCAGTTCAGCAGAGATTTCCACTGTTCTCTCACTTAAATGGTCATGAACCCACCCCAGGGGGCTTTCCAAGAGTGCCTGGCATACAGAGAGAAGCACCCGCCCCCCACAGTAAGTCATCAAGTCTTCATGAAAGACTTACTTATACTCACCTTGAGCAGATGTTGTGTTCCCAGTTCTGCAGATGGTAACCGATCATGTAAGTAATTAGATCCAGGTCCCCAGGCAAGTGAGAAGGAGGCTGGATGCAGAGCCTCTGAAAATCTAGTGATTTTTTATTTGCCTTGTCCTTCCATTGTACATTATCAACTTTATTGTTTAAGAAAAAAGGAGGCAAGGAAAAGGGACAAAAGAGAAAGAGAAAACAAAACTGGAATTCTAAAAAAAAAACATTTAAATATTGTAAAAGATACTCTCTAGTGATCAAGCTCCTCCTTGCTCCTTGAAAAACCAAGTTGTTTTCCATTAGAAGCTGGAAAAAAATGTCGGGTTGAGTCTCTAAGTGCAAGCGTTGACTTTCCAAATGTGAAATGAGACAGGCCACTTTATGACGAAGACCTTAAACTTTGCACTGAGACCAGCCCCGGTGCCCCAGCAGACACCTTCCCCATGAGCAGAAAAGAGAGGCCCTCCAAGGCTTTCTTTCGGCTGATGGAAGAGCAAAGGTCTCACCCTGTGCGGACACAAAACCCAGCATGCCCGACTGGTGAGGACGGACCCTGAGGAGCCGCAGCTGTGAACGTTTATGATGATTTTTGCCCAGATGCAAATGTCATTTTCTGCCATTTGCACTCTTGACCAGGGTAGCCCTGGCTGAAGACATCACTGGTGGATATGGCCTTTGCCCAGCGCCCTGCAGTGGGGGGTGGGACGGACTCTAACTGCAGCTTCGCCCACGGCAGCCGTCAGACAGCCACAGAGACGGAGCTCTCCCAGGGCCTACTGATGAAATCTCTCCGCAGGGGGTGAAAAAGACTTCAAAAAAAGCTGTCACTTTTTTATTATTATTATTATGTGCTTTACTTCTGAAGCAAGGGTGCACCTAAAAGAGCAAATAGCTTCTAAATGTCATTACATGTTTCCTAGAACTCTTAGGATTTGCCATACGGTAGTCTTGATGTTCAAAGCATTTCACGGGGAAAAGAAAATAATTCTGGTTCTTTTTAATCTACTCTCTTCACCCAGAAATCTGTAAAAACACATCTTAGCTCTGGAGGTATGGACCTAAAAGTCACAAAGACCCAGGTACACGTAAGTCAGGTGACCGGGGCTGCTCAGGAGGTGCTGGGAGCTGAGTAAAAAGGCCATTTTGCATATAAGACTTCAGGAGCCCATTTCTCTGACAAAGCGACCCGAGGCTGGAGTGCTATTTGTGGGGAAACCCTAAGCACAGGCTCTTACCTTGGCAGCAGATTAGAACCACCTTGGGAGCTTCTTAAAAAATCCTGGTATGGGCCCCACCCTCAGAGATACTGAGAGCTGCCCAGGTGGAAGCTGGAAGTATTTCATGCCTTCAACGGTCGATATAGCTCTTTTGGTGCCTACACAGGGACCTCAGCTGGGCATTTGGGTCTAGCCTAAGGGTTATAAACTAAGAGATCTCCAAGGGCCAGCAAGTAAGGTAAGGGATGAAGAGAGCCAGATACAAGGCAACAGAGAGCAGTAAAACTTCTAGCTTTTCAAAAGGAGATGGAAATTTGGATTTTCATGTGAAACTTTCCAATTTTAAAAAAAATGCACACAGTTCATTTAAAATGAAACTCTTCGAAGAGGTACAAGGCAACAGCCTTCGATTCCACCGTCAGCATTTCCTGTGCTGGTCCTCGGATGACCTGGGTATCTCTTTCTCTCCAGGATAAACTAACAAGACAGAGGGAAGAAAGAGCACGTCTGCAGAGCTTGATTGCATGATGTGCACCCCCATCAGTCCGGGAGCGGGGCGGTTTCTCATTTACACATTTCTTTAATGGACGTTCAACAAGACTTTGGTTGCAGGGAGGGCACAGGAATATCCCTGTGACCAAGGTGGGTGGCCCTGGCCCTAAGAAGCTTCACCAGGACTTCTTAGGGATGTGTCACTGGGTCCAGGACTTTAGAGGAAACCCAACAAAAAATAAGGAGGGGAATAACTGAACCCCCAAAAGATCATTGTGGAGCGTTTTTTGTTAAAATCACCAATCAGAGAGTGTAGTGTGCAGGAAAGAACACAGCACTGAAGCCAGACACTTACCTACTCTGTGACACTGGGCAAACCAAACCATCATAAGCCTCAGACTTCACGTCCATAAAATGGGCAGAAAAATACCTGCCCCGTGGAGTTGCAATAATAGATATAATGAATACGCCTGGCATATAGCATGCACTCCATGAATTCCCAAACAACCATTTTTTTTTCCCCCCTTGGTAATCTAATTAAAGCCCCTGAGAACCCCTTACAGTTGTTAGTGAGGGGCTGTGAGCAGCTGGATGACATCACACATGACCCAAGCACTGGACTTTCAATGCAGCACAGTAAGGGCTTCGTTGTAAGATCCAGGAAATACTGATTTGATGCCTCCAAAAGGAAGTGGCTGATATCTCTTTTCCCAGGGATCAGACAGACTGAACTGGAACTCAAGGAGCATTTCCCTGACCTAAGCCTGGGTCTTACTGTCAGAGAGCTTACTCCTTTATAGCTGCATACACTAGGGAAATTTTACTTCAAAAGTATATGGCATTAGAGAAATTAAAAAAAAGAAAACCTTTTACAGTTGTATAGTGAAGAGGTACGGGGGATAATAACAGTTTTTAGGATAGAGCTTCTTATTGAAGGAAAGATATATTAGCACTGTTAAGGATACTCAATTTATTGCCACAGCAGTAAGTCACCACTAATGGAGCCCTTACTCTGGGTCTAGCACTGAGCAGAGCACTTTACAGGCATTTCTCATTTAAACCGAGGAGTAGGAATTATTCTCCCACTTTCAAATGAAGAAACTAAGGGGGAACTTGGCGGGGGGTAAAAAAAAAAAAAGAAACTAAGGCTCAGAGAGGTTAAGCAGTCACACAGCGTACATGTGGTAGAGCCTGAGCACCTCGCCACGTGGCCCCTCAGTTCTTCCTGCGACTGTCTCTGTGCTTTTGGAAGGTGGTCAGCGAGAAACCAGGGGAGGTAAGAGCCTGAAATCCACCATTCGCTGCCACGTTGCTCTCCCCACCCCTATCTGGGTGGCCCCATCGCTAGCCACCCTGGGCAGACGGTTGTCAAGGCTGCCACTCCGAAACAGGACAAAAGCCTCAAAGGCCCTGCTACCTACCGACTCTACTCCGATCACCCACATCCAGTGTCTCCCACCACACAGGGGACCCGCGGCCTTGACCGTGAAGCATTAACAGTACTCGGCTTCAGTCATCACATTTTTCCTGAACCTGAAAACACGGTACTTTTAAAAGAGAAACTGCTCCTATTCAAAGCTCCATAGTCAGAGCTGAATCTAGTGGGTGTCTTTTAACTATAATCTAGCATAGGTTTCTCTGCTTACCTAATAATAATAGTAATAATAAATGCCCACTGTTTGCTGAATATCCACTATGTGTCAGATATTTTACATCGATATTTCTTTTAAATAGTTGTATCAGGAGTAATATACACTACTACTATTTTAACAGCTACTAATCTAATAGCTACTACTAGTGTCTTAATAGTTATGAATACGATCATTATTTTATTTATCCTTTTTCTTTTTAAATTGAGACAGAGTCTTGCTCTGTCGCCCCGGCTAAAGTGCAGTGGCATCATCATAGCTCACTGCAACCTCAAACTCCTGGCCTCAAGCCATTCTCCTGCCTCAGCCTCCCCAGTAGCCGGGACTACGGAATTGTATCACGACACCCGGCTAATTTTTCTATTTTTAGTAGAGACAGAGTCTTGCTCTTGCTCAGGCTGGTCTCAAGCTCCTGAGCTCAAGTGATCCTCCCGCCTCAGCCTCCCAGAGTGCTAGGATTACAGGCGTGAGCCACCATGCCTGGCCTATTTATCCATTTTTAATCATTAATAAAATCAACAACTTCATTGTTTCAGGCTTTTATAGCAATTACAGTTTAGAACAGGGCCATGCGCTGTGCAGATTAATTCATTTAGTCCTCCTAACAGTACTGTCATTAGGTCATTTTTGCATATGAGGAAACCAAGGCCCAGAGAGGATAAATAACTTGCCCAGGGTCACGCAGCTTGCAGGTACCAGAGCTGAGGTCTGAACTCAAGCAGTCCCATTTCAGAGACCAGGCTTGTGACCACTCTCCTCTGCTGCTTCAAATGGTTAATCATCCCAATGGCTGCACTCTTGAGAGAGCAAACAATAAGTGCATGACAGTAATACAATTGTTAAAAAAAGATTAGCAGATTCAGTCATGAGTCAACCCTGTGGCAGAGTCAGAATCACATATAATTTATAGAAACACTTTTACACAGTGCATTGAAATCAAAATAAGTGGGAAGTATTTAATGTTTCATATTATAGAGATTTCCATTTTTTAAGATTAAGTAAATACTTAGAAATGCTAACAGCACTTATAAGCATCCCTGAAGGTAATTGGTTGTCACCATTTATAAATCACTGGGAGTGGTTTGTAATGTATTCACTGGGTGTTCACAGTCAGTCAGTGGGCGATCAGCTAAAACCCGTATGCAGATGAATCTTGGGCAGCATACCTAAATAGTTTAGTGTGTATGTGTGTGTGCCACATGCACAGGAAATAAGACATGGGTAAAATATGTAATATGGCCACTGTCACATAGTTACCTGAGTGGTGGAGGCTGGATTTGAAGCAGATCTGATCCAAAGACTACATACTTCCTACTCACTAGAATGGATGAGAAGGGATTTCAATTGTGTTTTCCTAAAAAACCCTGCATTTATGTTTACAGCTATTTATTAAGGGGGGATAAACTAACCTAATACTCATAAAGTATAATTTATCTGCTATTCTTTGCTCTATTAATTTTCTATCCTCCATGAATTTTGAAGCCCCAGGGTTTTTCATGAATCACAGTGGTTATCATTAAAAGGGGCATCTATTTAATTCCTTGCTTTTAGTGTGAAATTCTGTGAAGTTTGCTGTAAGCTTGGAATTTGCCTTTGGCAGTATTTCTTTAGTTTATTGTAGACTAATTCTTTTTTTTTCCTCTCTTTTTCTAAGTGGTTATTTTTAACTAAAATATATAGCAACAGAAACCAAGGAGTCTGTGGGAAACCTATCTATGGACATTGTTATTAATTTGTTGTCTATTGTTAGTCGTAGAGATCTTGGTCCTTATCACGACAGTGACTGACAGGGCAGTAGACACTGCTACAGAATAGGCAAGGGAGAGAGGGAAGCAGGGAGGAAAATGGTCAGACCTTATCGTAATTTGGTCACGCAGACAGAACAAGATACCTATAAGCTGTATTCCTTCCTTAAAATGACTTATTACAAAGCCCGTTTGCTTTACTTTGCCTTTAACCACACCTTCAAGGCAAGTTTCTATACCGTCCCCTTTGCCTCAGCTGGCTGGCTAATCCTGAGGTCATTCAAAATGACATCGGAAATGTCACAGCACACATGGAAAAGAACAATGACTATAAGGTGAGAGATCCAGGCTGCTCCTGACCAGAACTGACCTGCCCGGAGAGAGGGACCCAGCTGCCCCAGCCCACCAACTCAAGGAACTGGGGGGCCCATTTACTGGGAAGGCCTGTACGTCTCTCTCAAACTACCTCAGAGATTAGGGTTAAGGTTAGGGTTAGGGACACGAATGAGCCAAGCAGTGCCCTAAATCTCCATCGGCTGGGGCTGCTTCCCATTTTCCTCTGCAATCATACTCAGTGTACACCCTGCTTCCCAAGGACCCGTGATGGCAGCACATGCCCGACACTTGTTAGCCCTTTACCCAAATCACACAGCAACTCTGTGGAATGGCTGCTACTACCCCCACCCTTTCCCAGATGAGGAAAAGGAAGCTCAGGTTGGAACTACTAAACCAGGCAAGCTGGCTCCAGGGCCCACTCCCAAAGACACACTTCCCCAGCACCACTACAAGTGTCTTGGTGCACTGGGTCAAAAAATGGGGAGTAGGAAGGCCAAGGACTTGAAGGGTGGAAGCCCAGAGCCGGACTGAGGGCCAAGGAAAAGGCTCACAGTCTGTGCCACCCTTGGGGTTTCCAGAAGCAAAACATAAGCTCCCAGACCTGCCTTCAGGGCTGCCATTTGGTCCTCAGAGACCTGAAGAGAAAGAAATGGGACTAAACCTGAATTTCCACGTTTCTTTCTTAGGCTGCTGAAAGCTGAGAATGGTCTGCTTGAGGGAGACAGTGGAGTCTGTCCCTGGAGATGGACCTCGTAAGACAGAACAGACAGTCCTCTCTCGGGTGTTGAACTTGCCTCCATCAAACCAGGACTTCCTGCTGTCCACCCACCGCCGCCGCCAGTGACATTCTCTTCTCTCTTCTCCCTTCGTCCCCTTTCTTCCTCCTCCTCCACAATTCTTCCCTAATTTGACACGTTGAAATATTCCAGTTGTCTAAAACTTACTCACACCATCCAATAATTTCTTGAGTCCTTTGATATACAGACCATTAAATAGTTCTTGGCTCAGTAATAAGACTTACTGTGTCAGCCTGAAAAAGAAATACTGTTTCAACACTTCTTCCCCCCACAAATCACCACTCTTTTTGTCTACAACAAATGTCTATGATTAAATGTCTGTAGAATAAAATACATTTAAAAAAATTTTTTTAATTTTTTCTAATAAACCCTAATTATTGGAGCAATAAAATCTGTTCATGTTGACAATATTCCTGTAAATCTTTTTTTTTTCTATTTGTCTTCACATGTGTCACATTCAGCTAAATGCTCAGTATGGATTTATTTATGCGGTGAGGAGACTTTTAATGTTTCCCCTGCCAAAGGCCCTCCTGAATGACTGTTATCTCTAAGGGACAATGTGCCTCTCTGGGGAATTTTTCCATTAGCCGTGGATCATCGCCACCCTCAAATTTATTAAGTCTGTCTCTATATATGACTTTGTAAGTGGGAGAAGTGTAAGGCAATGCTTTGGCATTGAACAGGCCTGGGTTCATCCCCCACCCAGCAATTCTACACTCCCACATGTGCATAAAGAGCCATGGACATAGATGAAGATTGCAGTATTGTTTTTAATAGAAAAACATAGGAAACAACCTAAATGTTCATCCCTAACGAAAAGTAAGGATATGATGGAATATTATGCAACAGTTAAAAGAAATGACCTGGATAATGATGATAGCTCACATTATCAAGTGCTTACAGTGTAATAACTGGACAAATTTCTGTTTACAGCTAATGATTTCAAGTTCACCCCCCTGCTCCAGTGTTGGTGATGCCTGCTTGAGGACACAAGAGGGACTCAGTGGAGATCTACATCACCAGTGGATATGAACATTCATCCTTTGTCTTACAGATGGGTGGCTGGGGCATCTTTAATCACAAAAACAAAAAATATCAGTTATTGGGTACTTCCTGTTTTGAGTGCTTTACATGTTTTTAACTCAATCCTCCCAACAACCCCTAAAATTTGTAACCCCCATAATATTCTGAAATTTAAAAAAAATCTAAAATTGCTTTTGACAAAAAAAAGAACATATATACTATTAAAATCTACATGTTACACATAAAGAAATTAAGGCACACAGGGGATAGGAAATTTGCCCAAGGTCACACAACTAGTAATGATATGGCTGGAATTCATCCCAGACAGTCTGGATCTCAATTCAATGTGATCTTAACCACTTTGCTGTCTATTTCTCTATGTAAATCAACTGGGATAGATGTCAAAATACAATGTGAGTGGAAAAAATAGGATGCAGAATTTTATGTAAGACATCATTTATGGAAACTTTAAGAACACATGTATATTATAATAGTGCCATGTATAATATAATATAAATGTATTATGTTAAAGTATTTGTAAGTGGACTGCAAGAAGCTACATCTAACTCCTGAGAGTGATCCATTGTGGAAAGAGGGGAAGAGAGATAATAAAAGAGTTGTAACTATCTTTCTAATGTTTTATCTCTCTCTCTCTTTTTAGCTTATCAACAACAGAAATTTATTTCTCATAGATCTGGAAGCTGGAGAGTTCAAGATCAAGGTGCCAACAGATCCAGCGTTGTGAGAGGTCTCGTTTTCTGGTTCATAGATGGCACCTTCTTACTGTCCAGTGTTTTAGCTCTTTAAAAAGAAAAGCTAGAAAACAAATATAAATTTCTAACATAGTTAATTCTTGTTGATACAAAGATAAGTGTTCATTCTATTATTCCTTGGATTTTTCTGAATTTTTTAAATTTCTCAAAATTAAAAAGAATAAAACAAACAAAAGGAAAAATGCCACAAATTCCAGCTGAGCTCTTTACTTGCTGAGAGCTTGAGTAAACTAATGATATTCTCTGAGTCTCAGGGTCCTAATCTATAAAAGAGAGATGCTAAGATTATTAATACCTGTACCTCCTAGGGCTACTACAAAAACCAAGTAGGGCATGTGTGTAAAGTGCTTTGCTTTGGTGCCAAGGAAATGGTAGCTACTATTTTTGAGACCAAGTCAGCCAGAAACTCACCTATGTAACATAGTAAGAACAAAATGGCTGAAAGAATGTGAGGACTTTGGGTTTATGGGATTGCTTGTTTACAATTTTGCAACATGAGAGGTACTTTAAAAAGAAGAGGAAAGGGGCCGGGCGCGGTGGCTCACGCCTGTAATCCTAGCACTTGGGAGGCCGAGGCGGGCGGATTGTTTGAGCTCAGGAGTTCGAGACCAGCCTGAGCAAGAGCGAGACCCTGTCTCTACTGAAAATAGAAAGAAATTATCTGGCCAACTAAAAATATATATATATAGAAAAAATTAGCCGGGCATGGTGGCACATGCCTGTAGTCCCAGCTACTCTGGAGGCTGAGGCAGTAGGATTGCTTAAGCCCAGGAGTTTGAGGTTGCTGTGAGCTAGGCTGATGTCACGGCACTCACTCTAGCCCAGGCAACAAAGCAAGACTCTGTCTCAAAAAAAAAAAAAAGAAAGAAAGGAAAGGGCCTGGAGCAGTGGGAGACCAAGGTGGGAGGATCGCTTGAGGCCAGGAGTTAGAGACCAACCTGGGCAACATAGTGTGACCCCGTCTCTACAAAAAAATTTTAGTTAGCTGGGTGTGGTAGCATGAACCTGTAGTCCTAGCTACTCCAGAAGGTGAAGCAGAAGGATCGCTTGAACCCAACAGTTCAAGGTTACAGTGAGCTATGATTGGGGCACTGCACACCAGCCTGGATGACAGAACGAGACCCTGTCTCTAAAAAAAAAACAAAAGAACAGAACAGAAAAGAAGAAGAGGAAAGGTGACGTGCTGGTCTGGCTTTATCAGAAAAGAAGAAAGTCAATCTAAAAAAAATCCTGTCTTCTCATTATGTCTAAAAGGGAAGCTCGCCTCAAACTGACCAGTCATTCCACAAGTATTTATGTGGTCCTTAGAGTGATCATTTATTGTTCCTTTGGCCACCCAGCATTTAAACCCCCTTCCTGTGTTTGGGAAATCCATCATTGCAGAAGTCTTGGTGGAAGGCAGGACCCCAACTCCCTCCACAGAAGCCACAAGGGCCAGATGCTTATCTCCGGGGACACCTGGCCTTTGTGTCAGATAACCCAAGTTGGGCCAAGTGGGGCCGTCACTCTAGACCAAGAGTTACAAAGAAGTGGGGCAGTTCAGCGTTCACTCTGGGGGCAGCAGCCATGCATCCAGTGTGCCAGGGACTGTGCCCACTGTGCCACGGCAGTGGCAGCAGCACCCTGACCAGGAGACTCCTGGAGCAGAGCCCTGGCTGCCATTCCTGTCACCCAGCTGCCCTTGGTTCCTGCCCATCTTTCAAGCTTGGTTCTCCTGGCTATTGTCAATTCTAGGAATAAACCAATACCCTTGACCAATTTGGCTTTCATCATTTGCAATCAAGAATCCTGGTGGTACAGCACGTGACTATAGCTAATAACAATATATTGTAGACTTAAAAATTGCTAAGAGAATAGATCTTAAGTGTTCTCACCACACAAAAAAAATTATAAGTATGTGAGGTAATATATGTATTAACTAGCATGATTTTGCCATTCCACAATGTTTACATATATCAAAACATACTATGTTGTACAACATAAAGGTATATAATTTTTACATGTTAATTTTTTAATTAATTCATTAATTACTTTAATTTTTTAGAGAACACTGCTGGTACATCCTATGATATGTAATATCCTGTGGTCAGTAAATGACAGCTACTAGTATAACTGTTAAGGCTTTGGAATCAAAAAGTCTTAGGTTTGAATTTCATCTCTGCTACATATTGCAATGAGACCTTGAGCAAGTTATTTGACATATTTGAGCTTTGGATCCTGTTAGGGTGTGAAGTCTGTATGCCGATGAGAAAGAATTCTCAGACAGTGATGAGGATATGGAGAAGTAAAACTTTATTTACTTCTCTGAGAAAGAAAGAGTAGAGAGAAAGAGAAGGAGGGAATGACCACAGCACACAGAGAAAGGAGTGAAAATTGAAGAAAAACGGCTGGTGTTTTAAAGGGTAAAAATGGCTTTTATTTTCTGTTTAGCAGGCTCATAACAGAAGCAGCTGCGGAGCAGTGGAGTTTGCTTTTTCCATTTTCTCCCCTTTTCTCTATGAGAAAGAGAAGTACCTGAAAATTGTTATTCATGAAGTGGTATGTTATTTGCAGGAGAGAGTAATAAGGTGTACATTGTAAACCCTACAGCAACCACTAAATAACTAAAACAAAAAATATATAATAAGACAATAAATACGTGAATCACAGCAATAACTAGTTTTTTGAGAAAGAAAGAGTCACTAACAGATGCAGCCAGACTTCTCCAATATTTTCACCTGCTGTGATTCCAGAAATAAAACTATCCTCTAATAATTTGATTCTGGTCTAATTCCTTGGTCTCACCCTTCAACTCAAGATACACAGGCAACAAAAACCTATCTGAGAAAATTCCTAAAGAAACTGGACATAAACAGTCCAGAGGGGGCCAGAGAGAGACTTGAACTATATGAAATCCAAGTATCCTCATGATAAGCCCTTGACCTAACCAGAGAGGCTTGGGTCCTTTGACATTAATCATCTTTATTTTCATTTAAACAATGTTATCACCAGTGAAGAAATATTTTGAGATCTACTTTTTAATACAGTTTGATGTATCAGTAACCAAAGGAAACATGCTGGCATTTTCAATATGAAAGGATCGATTTTTCTAAGGCTCAGTTCCTTTTTGCATCCATGTGTCCGTAGAGAGAAAAACACTTGGCTTGAGTGAGTCCTTTGGAAGACATCCACTTGTTGATGCCAAATACATCTCAGAACTCCAGTGACGGAAATCAAACAGATTTTCTGAATCATCTCATCCTGTCGCTTGGATCTAGGCATATCTCTGAGTCTGTGACAAGTCCTCTTGCTCAGCGAAGTGCAGCCAGTTGCTGCATGCCTCGGGCAGCTAAGATTTTTTAAATGGTCCTTGAATCTCAGGATATGTAGGTTATCATGCTAGACCCAGCCAAGACTTCCTCAGTGGCTCTGGGCAAGCCATCGGACCTCCTAAAATCTTGCACTAGTCACCTGGCAATTACGATATTAACAATAGCTAACACATAGGGCTTAGTATGTGCCCTGCATGGGTTCAAGGTGATTATACATAATACACATATATAATAAATAATACCCAATAAACATATGATATAATATATATTCACTTCATCCTTACAACAGATGAGGAAACTATGACAAAGAGAGTTTGAGTAACTTGCCCCAAAATTGCAAAACTAGCAAGTGACAGGGCCAGGAGTTCTAACCCAGGGTTCATTCCAGCTGTCCACCTGCACACCACATGGCCTCTGGTGGAGGAATGATTGGAGACGGAAACGGTACAAAACCAACTCACTTCTAGCAACGATTTCAAGGTGACAATAGACAAAAACTGGAACAGAAGAGAAACCTGACTTCTTGCTCATGTCCTACTGCCACTACAGCCTCCCCTTGACTAGTCCAAATATCCGTCTTGTGAGCACTTCCCCCGAGGGTGGCTGGAGATGGGTGGCCCCCTGCAAGCCTCTGGCGAGGTCGGTCTGTGCACCAGGTCTGTTCTGGGTGCTGACGTGTCGATCCACATTGGCTTCCTCACCCCTAAGGAATGCATTCATTTGGCCTTTCAACAAATATTTACCAAGCACCTATAATGCGCCAGGCCAGGCACTGTGCCAGTGACTGGAAATACAATGGTAAACAAATAGGCGATGCAGCACAATTCGTAATTGCAAAGATAAGGAGTCAACCTAAGTGCCCACCAGTCGATGAGTGGATAAAGAAAAGGTGGTACATCTGTAGCATGGAGTACTACTCAGCCACAAGAAAGAATGAAATAATGTCTTTTACAGCCACTTGGATGGAACTGGAGGTCACTATCCTAAGTGAAATAACTAAGGGACAGAAAAATAAATGCCGCATATTCTCACTTATAAGTGGGGACTAAAATATGGCTACACAAGGACACACAGAGTGACACAATGGACCTGGAAGACTCAAAAGAGGGGAGGATGGGTGAGGGACGAAAAGCTACCTATGGGGTACGAGGTACAGTATTTGGGTGATGGGTACACTAAAAGTCCAGACTTCACCTCTGTATAATATATACATGTATATATTAATATATTCAACTTGTACCCCCAAATCTATTAAAATAAACATTTTTAGAAAAAGAAAAACAGAAAACAGAAAAGCCTGTCCTTGCAGAACATACAGGCAAGTAAAGCAGGTAGACGTTGAACTTATAATTATTAACTGCTTGAAGAGAGGGGGAGAAATTAGGAGAAATCTATATAATAGAAGAGCTAATATTTGAGCAGAATTTTGAGGAAAAAGCAGGAGTTTGTCAGTCAGACAGGGAGAATGAAATTCGGGGAAGGGGAGAGCACATGCAAAGGCTTGAAAGAGGGAAACAGATATGAGGGTTCCCTGAATGTGGGGTTGTGGGCAAAAGAACAGGAAATTAGGCTAAAGAGGTAAGGCAGGCTTTGACTGAAGACCCAGCAAGCAAGGCTATGTGCTTCCTTGCCCTCTTTCCATGCCAGTAAAGTGACAGAAAGGAGCACAAAAGGAATAAGCCAGCAACCAAGAGACTAGGAAGGAGAGCCCCTCGGATGTAAAGAAGAATTCACCAAGGGAGAAAGCGCTGCAGAGGGGTTGACTCTCGAGGCAGAGCAGACGAAGCCACAATCCATACACAGAGCTCTTGACAGGCGTCTGAGTTTGGAGTGTCCCCAAAGCAGACCCTGAGACAAAAACTTGTATACAGGTAGTCTATTTGGAAGATGACCCCCAAAAAAGCATAATGAGGGAGTGGGCAAGGTGAGATGGGAAAGAAAGGGAGAAAGAGAATGTTAATATGAAGATTCCTGTGGAGAGCTGGAGTGCAAGTCCACGGGGGGACGCACAACACTCCTCAGAAATGTCCCACAGCGAGACCAGGGAGCTGGAATACTAATGCGACAACGTCCCTCCCTCTCTGGCTGAGGGTTGCACCTGGAGGCATTAACTCCCCTGGCCCTGCAGGCTGCCCTGTGTGCTGAGCAACGTTCTCATTGCACAGGAGAAAGCCTCCAAACAGAGGAGCAGGTCGCTGAGGTGGGAACCTGTCCATATAGACAGAAACGATGACGCAGGCAAACTCAGAGGTGCGCTGCAGGGACCCGGTGCCAGGCATGACAGCATCTGTGACCATAGGCTCCACACTCAGTGACCGGAATGTGTGAAGGGCAGCAAGGAGATGTGGGACAGGGCTCAACTGAATTCAGTCACCAAGCGACACTCTCCACAGCCCCCTGCAGCCAGATGATCACCCTTCTCCTGCTGTTACCCATCCAAAACTGAAAGCTTACAAAGGAAAAGGCTGGACATGCAAATATGTTTTCTCCAAAATCCGAAAAGGCCTACCAAGTGTTGTGCCTCCTTTTATTGGTAGACCATGAAATGTGTGGCAACCTGTCTTTCATTTTGCAGGTGTCTGGACTGCATAGGAACTTCACTGAGGAAACAGACCCCTACATTTTCATGGCATTTATCTCCCACTCTCTGGTTCATGCATGTCTTATTAACGTGTCATAAGCCCTTGCTACTTCCTGTTCATCAGGTCTCATGAACATAGTCATCAAATTAGTGGGTCATTGGAATGTTGTAGGGAATATCAAAACGTCCAAGGCTTTTGTGAACTATATTATGCCAGAGAGCAGGACAGGTTGTGTAGTCCTGATGCAAGACTGTGAAAATATGCTATTGGATCTTCCAGGTAAAAGCAAGTTGCTTCTGGTGATACTTGAAAATTGGTAAAGAGAAAAAAGCATTTTCTAGGTCACTATCTGCATAGCAGATGCCAGGAGCTGTATTGATTGCTCTAGTATATGTACTATATACCGGGAAGAGCAGATAAAATTGGAGTAGAGTTATAACCATCCATGGTCCTTCTCCTAGATTCTTCTGCTTTCTGCAAAGGCAAACAGGCAAGTTAAATGGGGATGGAGTACATATCAGCACCTGGCATCCTCTCTGTCTCCAACTGCGGTCTGGCAACTCTCCTGCCCCAAGTGAGATTATCACAGTCTCTAATGCTGAGAAAGTCTACGGAAGGGTAGCCTCTTCCACCAACAAGGGATGCTCACAGCAACTTGGGGACTCAGATTCTCAGCTTCCTCTGAGCCTATCAGATGCCCCAATTCCACGTCTTAAGGTCCCATTCCTTCTCCGTCAATGTCCTAACTCCCACAAGAGAGATGTGGCAAGGCTGTGAATTCAGTTAAACTTTGTATTTCATTTTAGCAAGATTGGCTCTGTGGCTATAAGAAATAGATTATTTTAGGGCTGCCATAGAAGCTCTCCAGTTCTGTGACTAGAGTTGAGAATGTAAACATCCCAGGCTATGATTCCTTGTTATCACCATCACAGACACCATGATCAAATGCTGCAGCCACTTGTTCCCAAAGGTACGTGCCTCGGTAGACACCTTATCATAAGTAACCACATATGAGGTGGTTTAGAGATTGAGTTTGACACCAAATGGGGTTTGGCCTCAAACTTAACCCTGCCACCACCAAAAAAAGCTTTCAGATTCCATAGCTTTTTGAATTTCAAAACTGTAAATAAAAGATCATGAATCTGAGGTCATATAACTATATCGAGGGTGAAAGGGAGAGGAAATGGGGCTGGTTGTGTCATTGACCTAAAATTTTGATTTATTATAGCAAGAATTAAGTAGATAATTCCTAAAGTTGAAAAGCAATGACACATTAATATAAGCATTTATATAGGGATATGAGAATCACCAAAAGGACAAAATATAGAAATGGTTAAAAACAGTTGCCTCTGTGGATAAGGGATGGATGAGAAAGGTGGGTCAGGGGTCTGTTGTGAGTCCCTTTATTCTATTTTTTTAAAGCATTTATAGGTATTATTTGATATTCTAAAATTTTTTTTAAAGTTTAAGCTGGCACAAAAATCTCAGGGATGCCAAGGAAAGACATTTAAATTTTATTCTTAAGTGACAGGGAGCCAACAAAAGTATTTAAGCAAAGGAGAGTGGCATGATCAAAAACCACTTTTAAGAAAGGTTGAGGGTCTGCATCCAATGTGAAGAGAGCATCGGAGAGCTGGGGAATATTTTAAAATATTTGGAAATTCAGGGAAACTTCAGTGAAGCTGCTTCTGAAATTGCATTGTGAGATAGATCCTGAGCCATTTGGTTAGGGACTCCCGCGTGTGGGAGGGTCACCTCCTGACTTCACTCAAGTTTCTGCAGTGATAATATACAAATTAATCCCTCAGACAGCTCTCAAGTAATGGAATGCACACTAATACAGGTTTTTTCTTTTTTTTTAATTTTATTTTAATAGATTTGGGGGGTACAAATAGTTTTTTCTTACATGGATGAACTGTGTAGTGGAGAAGTCTGGGCTTCTAGTGTACCCGTCACTTGAACAGTGTACATTGTACCCCATAGGTCATTTTTCATCCTGCACCCCCAGCTTTTTCTTTCATTCATTATACTATCAGTTATCACTGCCTTGGAGACTTATAGAGAGAATTATATATGACCCTAGATTGCATTAAGCCTGACCTGGATGATTAGAGGAGAGAAAATTGTCCGCTGAGAAATAAAGAGTCAGGGTAGATGCTTGGGCTTTACTGGCCATAGGATAAAGGTGTGGACACAATAAGGGTCTGAATGGTGAGCACCCTCCAGAATGCCGGGTACTTCCATGCCCACGTCCCTGCTGCCCTGCATGGGTAAAACATGGAGGGGGAGATATTCAAGCGTTAACATACTCGATCTTGGAACTGATCCTGAATTTCCAAATATTTTAAAATATTCCCCAATCTTATCCCAAAATGTTTATGTAGAATGTATGGATAAAGGAAGAGAGGAAAGAAGCAGAAAAGAAAAGGAAAAAGAGAAGAATTCAACCAAGAGACTGAAATAATCCTGAAGTATATCAGTTTTCTGTGAATCAGTGTATCCCCAATTATGTTATGCTTACTATTAATAACTTTACTCATCACCTCTCCAAAAAATATAGATAGGGCCAGGTGCAGTTGTGCACACCTGTAGTCCCAGCTACTTGGGAGGCTGAGGCAGGGAGGATCATTTGAGCCCAGGAGACCAGCCTGGACAACATAGCAAGATCCCCCCTCAAAAAACCACAAAAAATATAGATAATAAAGGCATAATAAGTGTATCAAGCCTCTCTCTCAAATGCATGGGGATTACAAATCCATGGGTCATAGTTCTTGGCAGTCAAATGTTAAACATATTAAGCATAATATAGGTATGAGGATAGTTCTTGTATCAAGAAGGGTTTTACAGTTACGTTCTTAAAAATGGCTTTTGAAGAACTCTTTAGGAAGAAATTCCTTCTTAAAGGATGAGAAAATTTCTTCCCCAATTCACTGTGGTTATAGAATACTTTTTAATTCTCCCACTGCTTTCAGGATGTACTGTTAAAACCAAAGAGACACTAATATTAGTTAAGGTACTTTTAGCAAAAGTAACAGAAAACACAACTAAAAATGGCTTAAACCTTAAAGAAATGTACTATCTCACACAGCATGATGTCCAGAGGTACAGTTTCAAGACAGTGGTGCAGATGCCACAATCGAGGAGTCAGATCGTTCATCCTGTTTCCCACCTCAACGTCAGCTCCATCCTCCCATGGGCCACAGCAAGGCCCCACAGATCCCAGAGGCACATCCCCACCCAGTGAGATCCAGAGGAAGAAAGAGGTAAATTTTCAGGCCGGCGCGGTGGCTCACGCCTATAATCCTAGCACTCTGGGAGGCCAAGGCAGGAGGATCACTTGAGGTCAGGAGTTCGAGACCAGCCTGAGCAAGAGCGATACCCTGTCTCTACTAAAAATAGAAAAAATTAGCTGGGCATGGTGGCGCATGCCTGGCATCCCAGCTACTCGGGAGGTAGAGGCAGGAGGATCACTTGAGCCCAGGAGTCTGAGGTTGCTGTGAGCTAGGCTGACACCACGGCACTCTAGCCCGGGCAACAGAGCAAGACTCTGTCTCAAAAAAAAAAACAAAAAAAAAAAAAAAAGGGTAAATTTTCTGGCTTTTCCCTGGGGTGAGGAAATGACTCCTAGAACCACCCCTCAACACACTTCCCTCCAAGCCAATCCCTGAGCCAACCTCTGGGAGAGAGAATGGGAAACTTTTAAACTAGTCAGGCCTACCGGGAGCTGTGGGTTGGTTGGCTTCCCCAGGACACTTAGGTATATTTGTAGGTACAAATAACTGAAGAAAAAACAATTGGAGTTATACAGGAGAGAAACAGAGGCAGGGATGCTGGGCAGACACCCACTCCATTATAACACCTAAATTGAAAAAGTGGCTATGAGTCCAGGAAATCAAATTATATCAATTGATAATTTGGGTCAAAATAATTAGAGAAAATATTTACCTCCCCACTTGGGAAGGTGAAGCTTAGAAAATGCCAATAGTCAAGACACGAGACACACACACACAAAGTATTTCCAGTAATCTTACAGAAATCTGGGGAGCGAGCCTGGTCTCTGAGAACTCACCATCATGCTCCATGGCGTTAAAGAGCTCTCAAGAATCCTCCAAGAACACGAGAGGAGTAGGAACGGTAACCAAGCTGAGTTGAGTTGGTGCTTGTTTAAATGCGTAAGTTAATAAAAGCCATAATGGACAGCAGATGTCTATGCTAGGCATTTTACATACAGCAACACATTAAGTACTGATAAAAACCCAGAGAAGGGCTACAGAGATGAGGAAATGAGGCTCAGGTGGGTCCTTACAGCTTCACACTCCTAGAAAGGGTGAGAGCAAGGCACACGCCCAAGGGCTTCTGATTCTAAAGCTCATGCTCTTGACCACTCATCTCTAATGCTGAGTTTCTAGAGAAATGGAAGGATTGAACTCTACTAACTAAGCAGGTTTCACACCAAAGTTCTGAAGGGTTCCAGTGTAGTTCTGGTAGATGCTTTCTCCATCCTCAATTAATTAACCTTGCTGAATACCCTTTCTATCTGAGTCATCTGGCCAACCAGGACCAGCACCCCCACCGACCGCAGCCTTCTATTGAGGTGCCGTCCGCAGACCAGCAGCATCGGCATCAGTGAAATCTCAAGTTTCCTGAACTCTATGCCTTCCCCTCATTCTGCCATCCCCACTTACAAATGACAGTCCTTTAGATACTGGAAACACCTATGACCTACGGGCAGCAACGTCCTTTCTCTGTAAGCTAAAAACCCACTTCCATCAACATCTTCTCCACCATGCTGCTCACGTCCTCCAGATAAGGGGCACCCAACCTAAGATGTGCATTAGAACCACTTGAGAACATCCAAAGGTGAATCCCAGGAATCTGATTTTTTTATGTATTCCCCAAGTACAGCCAAGGGCCAGTTCTCAGGCCTCAGAACCCCCAGCCACACATCCTCTAGTTTGTTAATATTCTTCATAGAATACAGCTGATCGAGCTGAGGACAATGACCAGCCCAAAGAATAGGGACTACTATGGCCTGTGATCAGGACATATTTTTTTCATTAGTACTGTCTAAAATGTGGATAGCTATCATGAGTCTCATCACGTCGTTAACCCATCTCAAGTTTGGTTGATAAACAAAATTCCAGGGTCTTTTTCTTTTTTCACATGCACAACTGCAAAACCAGATTTTCCCAGTTCTATATGTAGGCTATTTTTCTAAATTTAGATGTAGGACTCTGTATTACTCTTATATTTCATCTTGTTGTTTTGAGCCCTTGATTTAACCTGCCAAGAGCTTTGAAGCTTTCTTGCATCCTTATTGGGAGGCAGCGAGTGGACTAGGGAAAGTGGGGGGCTGGAGTCAGACACACTTGGGTAAAATCAGATTTGTTTGAGACAGATGGCTCAAGTGACTATGCAGAAGACTTTGTAATTTAAGAGGTCGGCTCAATGCCAGACAAGAAATGTTCATGAGATACATTTGGTGAATGAATTAATGAAATGACTGACAGCAGCTAACTAGGGAGACGGGTTCGGAGGCTCTGATACTGATCCAAGGGAGAATAAAGGCTAAAATTGAGGCTTGTTCAGTGAGAAGGAAGGAGGCTTTAGGGAGATTTTTGAGAGGTAAAAATCTATAAGATTTATTGAGCAATCGGATGTCAGGGTGAGGAAGAGGGAAGAATCACAATGACATCGGAGTCTCTGGACTGAGCAATGAGGAGGGTGCGGCTGCCAAGAGCAGGACCAAACGCAGCCAGCTCAGCCATCCCGCGGGACTTCCTGACGGCTCTGGGGAAATAGATGTTCTCTCCATCACCTGTGTGTTTATTTAACTGAAATGAGACTGGCACCTTCATGGGCCTAATTTAATTGTGACATGGATATATTTGATCAAAAATAATCTCTAGATGAACCTTGAGGACATTATGCCAAGTGAAATAAGCCAGACACAAAAGGGCAAGTACTGTGTGATTCCACTTAGATGAGGTACCTACAATGGGCAAATCCACAGAGACAGAGTGGAATCGTGGTGACCAGGGGCTAAAGGGAAGGGGAGAACGGGGAGTTACTGATTCATGGGTACAGAGTTTCAGTTTGGGATTATGAAAAAGCTCTGGAGACGGATGGTGGCGATGGTGGCAGAACCATGTGAATGTTCTTAATGCCACCGAACTGTACATTTAAAAATGGTTACGATGTAAGTTTTGTGTTTTGTATAATGTACCACAATAAAAAAAAATGAAAAAAAAATAATCTCAAGTGATCAGCCATCCATATTGGTGATGAATATTCCCTTTTTAAAAAGTCTAGTCACGGTTGGTTGGAAATGAGGAACTGACAGGAGTCCTCAGAGACCTAAATCCTCTGTTGAATCCACTGAGAAGTTACCAGAAAGGCACCAGAACATAAAGAAATGACTCAGAAAACAAGCCTGTGGAAGCAAAATGTCAGCTGCTGTTACAGCCCATGACGTAAAATACTTCTGCTGTTGCTTGTTTGTTGGTGTTTGCTCTGATCTTATTTCTTTCCATCACGGTGGATAAATCTCATTAGAAACTTTTTTCTACTGTTACCTACTCTGAGCAGCTAGCCAGAAGTGAGATATATAGACAAGCCAAATTAAGGCGAACTTTTATCTGGGCTGTGAGCTATATCTAGAAAATGTATATACAATGTAAAACTTAAGATTTTAAATTCATGGAAGCGTCTTGACATGAACAGTTGCCCCATTTTGAAATCTACTGATTCAACCTTCTCCTCTGAAGTGACTCTTAGCTTTGACTGCACATTGGAATCACGTGAGAGAGCTTGAAAAATTACTGATACCTGAGTCCTAACCGGAAAAGGTCTGATTTAGTTCACCTGGCGTCCAGCCAGGCCAGCAGGATTCTTCCTCCTAGAAGTTTCTCAAGTGATTCCAATGTGCATCCAGGGCTGTGCATCACTGATCTAAACGATACTTACTGAGAAGACAAGACAAACTCACCCAGCCCTGAAAATGGGGGAGGGAGAGAAATGTATAATTACCTAATGAAAAATATACAAGAGTGATAACATCACCAAAGCAGAAATTTGTTAGAATCCTAAAATTTTAGAGCCAGGAAGGAATTTAGAGCAGTGATTCTCAAAGTGTGGTCCCCAGATCAGCAGTGTCAGCTGGACACTGTTAGAAACGCACTTCTGAAGCCCACTGTAGACCTGAGTCAGAAACTCCAAGGCACAGTCTAAGGAGCTGCTTTAAGAGGCTTCCAGGTGATTGTGATGCAAGCTGAGTTGAGGAGCTTTACTCCCCAAAGATCCTGATTTGAGCATATTTTTAAACCTCCTGAGCTGATTTTAATGTGAAACCAGGGGTGGAAAACCACTAATCTTTTTTTTTCTTTTCAAGAAGGAAAGAGGAGTTTATTAATTTAAAACCACTAATCTTGACCCACCCCTGTAATAAGAAATAAGGAGAGGCTTGCCCAAGATTAGACAGCTAGTTAGTACCAACACCTATGGATGCGAAGTCCATTCTAGCATAAATAAATTATGATCGCCATGGAAGACTTCATTGTTCCTTTACTTATAGTGCTCAGTTCTAGGGACTCGGTCTTGGTAGTTACCTTTTCTACATCTCTTATGGTAGAAAGAGGTTAGAAGACAGTCCACATTAAAATCAAGTTAAAAAAAATTAAAATACAGTAGTTCCAAAATAAAACCAGGAGTCTCACAAATATTTGCAAGCATCCTTACTGTAAATGCAAAGTGTTAACAATTGAAAAGGGATTGTGGGCAACCTGTTTACCATACATATAAAACCATCACTGTGGCCTTAAGGCTACCTAAGAATTGCCAGACACAGTGGCTCATGCCTGTAACCCCAGCAACTTGGGAAGCCGAGGTGAGAGGATTGAGGCCAGGAGTTTGAGACCAGCCTGAGCAAGAGTGAGACCCCATCTCTACTAAAAAATAGAAAGAAATTATATGGACAACTAAAAATATATATAGAAAAAACTATCTGGGCATGGTAGCACATGCCTGTAGTCCCAGCTACTCGGGAGGCTGAGGCAGTAGGATTGCTTGAGCCCAGGAGTTTGAGGTTGCTGTGAGCTAGGCTGACGCCACGGCACTGTAGCCCGGGCAACAGAGTGAGACTCTGGCTCAAAAACAAACAAACAAAAAATTTAGGCCGGGCGCGGTG
>CM052439.1:134367517-134504428 GCA_028533085.1 Varecia variegata
AGGCTGAGGCAGTAGGATCGCTTAAGCCCAGGAGTTTGAGGTTGCTGTGAGCTAGGCTGACGCCACGGCACTCACTCTAGCCCGGGCAACAAAGGGAGACTCTGTCTCAAAAAAAAAAAAAAAAAGAAAAAATTAAAAAAAAAAGACTTCAACTCTACAAAAAATAAGAAAAGTTAGCCAGGCACGATGGTGTGTGGCTGTAGTCCCAGCTACTTTGGAGGCTAAGGCAGAAGGATCACTTGAACCCAGGAGTCTGCTGTGAATTATAATGATGCCACTGCACTCTAGCCTGGGCAACAGAATAAGATCCTGTCTCTCAAAAAAAAAAAAAAAGGACTACCTGAGAACTACCTAAGAAGTCACCACTACCTTCTGTATCTTAGTTGGTATGGCTGTCTTTAAATTATCCCCCATGGAAGACTTTCAGATTTTTTAGCTAGATTTCCAATTAAAAGTAACTTAAAATCTTGCTTAGTGGCATATTTCAGTGATCAAAACATTGCAATAAATCAAATTTCCCTTGTGATAATTTACACTCAACCCCTCCTCAGTGGCGATGGTGGTGGGAAGTCACACCTCTCCTCCTCTGAATGTTCCACGTATTTGAGGACCAATACCCTCCATTTACTCTTCTGTCTACACGATCGTTTTCAGACGAGATCAGGCGCGTTCAGGGTGGTATGGGCACAGACAACACGATCATTTTCAATGTTCCAGTGGTTTCATTTCTTAAGTCTTTTAAAAATACAGGCAGTAAACCTTTCACCAAATTTGAGAATATTGACGACATACTGTAAGCTTTGCCTCGCAGGGCATGCCACAAACACTGGACCCCGACTCTGGCAAATTAAAGATATAAGTAGGTAAGTAAGCAAGATTGTTGGATACAAGATGCCTCAGGCTCACAGATGCTCAGTAACCAGGGTAGTGCCGGGGGCCTGGAGCAGGAATGAACGAATAGCCTCTTCGGGCCTACTCAAACTCAGGGCCACTCATCTTCCATCTTTGTCCCTCTTGCCCACGAGTCAGACTGCTTGAGAGAGTCCACTCGGCCTCGGTCGAGCTTCAATCACGTGCTCAGCTTTCTGCCAGGGGCCAGGGCTCTTGGCTTGACACGCTGGCCAGGACCGCACAGAACAAGAGAGGGGTGAGTACACTACCGAAAGATGGAGGGGTACTGAGCCGGTGAAAATACCCTTTCAAGTCACCAACTAGATGCTGCACAGGACTGGGACCATGCCTTGTTTCTCTTTGAGTGCCATCCCAAAGCCTGGCACATAGTAAGCCCTCAGTAAATGTATGTTCACTTGAGCAAAATAAGCTCTGATAACGTGGACAATGGATCATCCTGGCAAACAGTTTCCACCGAGTCCCACCGCACCTTCCAGTACACGCTTCTCTATGGAAGAACGTTCTCAGCCCACTCTGTTTGGCCTTCCCTCCTATCCTCAGCCCCCAGCCCACTTGCCCCAGCACCCAGCAGAGAAAAGGGGAATCTGGGAAGGCGGAGAAAAGGCTCGGGCATCTAGAATGAAGGAAGGAAACCACCGCTAGGTCAGAGGCTGATTTGGTCCCCTCCTGTCTTCCTCAAGTTCGCCCAGCTTTCCAGTAGCAGGACTGGGGCTGAACTGCTCTGCTCTCAGCCACGTGCTCTCTGCAACTACGACCTCCCACACATTCATGCTGAGCCTCCACAACTTGTTGCTAATGTGACATGGTCGCTTAGACACCACTTTTAATGATGAAAGGAAATGCTGGTTTATGCTAAACAATTTAATTCTACTGGATTTCAGGATCTAAAAATGCCAGGCTCATCAATATAACCAGCAATACTTGTGCCATAAAAGTACACTTATAGAGCAAAACTCAACATGTCTTAAAAGTCTGGGTACACTTTGACCCAATAATCTCATTTCTAGGAATTAAGCCTAAGAAAATAATCACAGATATGTAAAGAAACTAGAAAGATGTGCATTGCAGCCTTATCTGTAATAGTGGGGAACCAGAAGTAACCTAAGGGTCCAACAATAGGAGAGTGGTTAAACCAAACAGAGCGTCCATACAATGTATTATCATTGCAACATCAAAATTATTGCAGAATATTAAAATACATGTAAACAGGTCAATATATTTACAATACATTAAGTGAAAATGCAGATTACAGAATAACAGGTACTACAGCATTTCTGCCAAAAAATATTCCTACAGATAGAAAAAAGGTACAATAGTACACAATATTAATAGCAGCAGTTATCTCTAGGTAGTGAGATTATGAAGAATTTTTTTCACTGTATTTTCATTTGTTCTCCTAAATTTTCCATGAACATTGTTAGATTTTAAATTAAGTAAGTTTAAAACAAGTTATTTTTAATTGATATAAAATTGTGACTAGTAGTGCCATGGTTAAAAAATGTTGAATACATTTCTTGTAGAAACGTCTCAATATCAGTCTGAGTACTCCGAAATTCTACTCATTTTTCTTGAGTTCACTTCTTACAATTAACACTTACTGAATTACACTTAAAAAAATTTTTTTTTTCTCCAGCTTACTTCTAACAAGTAGTCTGGGCATATTTTCCCTTTAGTAACTTCTCTACAAAATCATCTTTTAAAACCTCATTCTCCCTCAAAGACACTTCTCTCGCTTTAACATATGGAGTAGCATAAACCTGTGATTTGGGTCACCTTTGTGAAAGAAACAGCTGCCAGACATACTGTCACTAATTTCAGAAAACTAACCCTTGGGCACTATAGGAAATAAAATCATCCATGCCCTACGGTAAATACTCTAGTTGGGTAAATCACTCCTAGAAGGCTAATGCATACATGTTATTGGTATGATTGGAATCACACCAAAATCTATATTAAAAATTATTTGCATAATGACATTTTGGTCAATAACAAAAAAGAAAAAAATGCTATGAAGTTGGAATCTGGAATAATGGCTTGTAATAATTATCAAAAGCTGACATGCAGCCAAAGTGCTCAGTTGTGACTATGATGAGGTGTAGAGAGCAACTAAACATCCCAATCTGCCTGGGTCAGTCCCAGTTCAGACCTGTTTCCCAGTGTAATTATTATTGTTATTAAGCCCCACTTTCACCCTCAGAAGTGTCCCAATGTGATGACAAATTATGTAATCACCTTGATTACAGGTATCCTCATCTGGAATGTATACTTGCCTAGAAAGGTAAAAGAGGCATAGAAATGTAATTTAGCTCTAAGAACAACTTTATCCTTAGGATTCTGATTCCAGATACAAGAGAATCTGAGGCACATGAAATAAAAACAAACTATTTTTAAGTGTTTTGTGGAAAGGTTTTTGTCAAAACCAACCTATGTCTTCATTAAATATTAGTTGTACTTAATTTGTAATATTTTTAGAGAAATCTTATAAATGGCACTAGGCTATGATTATCTACTTCATCTTCTTGCCATTTTTCTAAATATGGAATTTAGAACCAATCATTAAAAGATCCGTAAGAACTGGCTTTGACCAGACAGCTGGCAATCATCTTTCCAGAATACCAACATCAATGCATTTTAGAACATGGTCTCACAAAAAAAGTCTTATTAACGAAGTTATTCCAAAACCTGCTAAGACTTCCCCCTGTAAAGGTAACATATGGCCTGTCCCCAGGCCTGCTGCGGGCAGGCGTGCACCAGCAGAGTGCCCTGCACGTGAGCACGCAGGTGTTTGACTAATGATCAACTGTCACTTGAACATTCAACCATGCCTTCTGCCAGCATAGAAGTGTTTTATTATTTAGACAAATTCTAATTTGAAAACACATTTATTGAAAACTGAAAGAAGTAATTTTGTCTCTTTTTCATTCTTTAATAGGCACCAAGAAGGCAAATTTAGAGACTAGATAACTATTTCTTCAAATTCTAAATAGCTCATATTATCCTGGATGAAATTCATATTTATAGTAATTAAAATGTTAAAAAAACCCTATTTGGCTAAAACAATTATAAATATGTTTATTATTGGATAAAATATACAAAATAATCTAATTCATTTAAATGTGGTTTTAGTGATGACAGGATCTTCCTAATAGAGAAAGGTAAAAGTGCTCATAGGATATCCATGAACACTTGATCTGCTGAGGGTTCATACCAAAGGAATACTGCCTAGTCTTGATAAAGAAAATCATTGGGTTTTATTATATGGATGCAAACATTAATTGAAAATTTAATATAATTTACTATTTTAAAACACTTAAGGTGTTCCTTCCAAAAATGCAACCTACCTCTGAATTGTGATGTTTTACCTGTACACTCCCATAAAAAACTTCCTGATACCCAAATGTAGCTTAAAGTGAACATCACACACAGATGTTTGAAATATCAATTTTATTAGGAAAACATTTGATGGTTGTACTAGATCATATAATCAATCATCTAATTTTAAAACCATGTGGCCTGAGGAATCAATTCCAATATGGATTTTTTTCATTCATTCAACAAATATTTGAACACCTACAAGTGCCAGGCATTGGAGATAGAGGGTAAACAGGAGATCCTTACCCTTGAGGAGCTTACACTCTAGCATACCAATATCAATGCATTTTAGAACATGGCCTCACAAAAAAAAAAATCTTATTAATGAAGTCATTCCAAAACCTGCTAAGACTTCCCTCTGTAAAGGTAACATATGGCCTGTCCCCAGCCCTGCTGTGGGCAGGCATGTACTAGCAGAGTGCCCTGCACATAAGCATGCACGTGGCTCTCTAGCAGGAGAGCAATAACAAAGAAATGTTTGTAGTAACATGATGTGCGATTGAGGAAGTACATGGTGTTTTGTAAGTGTATATAGTAGGGAAGCTAACCCAGTCCAGGGAGGTCACAGAGACATCTCTAAGGAAGTGGAGTTTAAACTGAGAGAAGCAAGTGCTTAAGCTGAAGGAGAAGTGTTGAAGAAGAAAGGAGAGAACAGTTCAGGCAGAGGGAACCTTGTAGACCCTAAGGTGGGAAGGTTCAAAGAACTGGAAGAGGTCTGGCATGGCTAGAGCCATTCTCCTGTGAAAAGAGACATCAAGGAGATGAGATTAAAGAAGTGACGATCAACATCATGGCAGGCATTAGTGGGCTGCCACTTCTTCTATAGGAAACCACTGAAGGATTTTAAGTAAGGGAGTAACATGACCAAATGTGCACTTCAGGATGGCCACTCTAACTCCAGATGGACTGGACTAGGCAAGACTGGATGCAGGTAGGACTGTGGTAGTGAAAGACAAAAATAAATGGGGAAATTCAGGAGATAGTTAAGAAGCAAAATCAATAGGACTTGACTGAGTTTGAGGGTCCTCTAAAGACAATCAGTGTGGATGTCCAGTAGACCTGCCAGATATGCAGGCCTGGAGCTCAGCAAACTGTGTTAAGAACTGTCAATGCAGGGATCATCTGCATTTAGATGGCAACTGAAGCCACAAGAGGGGCTGAAATGGTCCAGCAAGAATAAATCAAACCAGGACAAACACATATTAATACATTTAAGAATAAGGAGATATGCCAGGGCTGGGGGGAAGGGGAAATGGGAGTTATTGTTTAATGGATATAGAGTTTCAGTTTGGGAGGGAGAACAAGTTCTGGAGAGGGATAGTGGTAATGGTGGTTATATAACAATGTGAGGGTTCTTAATGCCACTGAACGGCACATTTAAAAATGATTAAAGACCAGGTGCAATGGCTCATACCTGTAATCTCAGCACTATGGGATGTTGATGCAGGAGGATTGCTGAGGCCAGGAGTTTAGGATCAGCCTGGGCAACATAGCGAGACCCCAGCTCTAAAAATTTTTTAAAAAGTTAGCCAGGTGTGGTGGCACATGCCTGTAATCCCAGCTACTTGAGAGGCTGAGTGGCAGGATCACTTGAGCCCAGGAGTTCAAGGCTGCAGTGAGCTATGATGACACCACTGCACTCCAGCCTGGGCAATAGAGCAAGACCCTGTCTCAAAAAAAAAAAAAGAAAAAAGGTTAAAATGATAAATTTTATGTTATATGTATCTTAACACAATTTTTTAAAAAAGAATAAAGAGATACTTCTGGCCGGGTGTGGTGGCTCACGCCTGTAATCCTAGCACTTTGGGAGGCCGAGGCGGGTGGATCGCTCAAGGTCAGGAGTTCAAGACCAGCCTAAGCAAGAGTGAGACCCCGTCTCTACTAAAAAAATAGAAAGAAATTTTCTGGCCAACTAAAAATATATATAGAAAAAAAAAAATTAGCCGGGCATGGTAGCACATGCCTGTAGTCCCAGCTACTCGGGAGGCTGAGGCAGAAGGATCGCTTGAGCCCAGGAGTTTGAGGTTGCTGTGAGCTAGGCTGACGCCACGGCACTCACTCTAGCCCAGGCAACAGAGTGAGACTCTGTCTCAAAAAAAAAAAAAAAAAGAGAGAGATACTTCTGTATTATTTATATCTTTTAGAATAAGAATGTATTCATGTATTACTAATGAAAATCAAGACAAATAATGAAAGTGGGGGAGAATCAGGAGAGGGAGAAAAGTTTACGAAGGTGACTAAAAAAGAATGGTCAAAGAGGTTGGTAGAAAACCTGCAGTGTTAAGTCAGGGAAGCTAAAGACAGCATTTCAAGGAGGAAGTGTTCAACTGATTAGAATGCTACAGAGTTAAACTGGATAAGGTTGGAAAAGAACTCACTGGTTTTAGCAATGTGAAGATCAACGGTGACCTTGGAGAGACCTATTGGCAATAGAAACCAGAAAGGGGTTTGGTGAGGAAAGAATGGTTTAGAAAACAGACCCTAGAGTGTAGACAACAAGAAGTCTGGCTATATGGGGAGGAGACAGGATGGTGGCTAAAGGGAAAAGTAATAGACACTTTTTAAAAAATAACTGCGTTAAAATATCATCAAGCCTAATTGGCAAAACAATCATTTTGGTGAAAATACAATTTTATATTAATAATCTCAGTAATACCTGGAATTTACAGATTATAGAACTTTTCACACTGCTTGTAGGTTAGAAAGGATAACTGTGAATCATGATCTTCATTTTATGGGTAGTAAAACTGAACCACAGAGAAATTTCTCTAAAAAAAAAATAAAAGGAATTAATGTTCATTAAATAAATACCCTCACTGATTTTTTGTTTAAGGTAGAAAAGTATAATTTATTGTGTTGAAGAAAATTTACTGTAATAGCTACATGTTCAAAAAGTTTAAAATTTTAAGGCTACTACATGCGTTAATTTTTGGTACATGTCCAACGGAAAACATTTTATAATCCAGTTACATCCTCATGATGCCAAAGTCAGTCTTCGGTATTGGTGCGTTGAGGGCTGCACTAATACTGAGACCCAGGACCAGTCTGGTGTCCACTGGATCAATAATCCCATCATCCCACACCCTGACAAAAGAATGAAAAAAGAGTTATGAATTTACCACCAAACCACCATTTATACACTCCATGCCCAGAAATGCCAAGGAGGTTTTTCTTCAGGTAATATATGGATCTACTAATTAGCATCTATACAACAGAAACCATGTTCAAGAGAGGAGGGGTAGGGAGGGAAAAAATGACATGACTTTTGTCCCAGGCCACCACAGAATATCATATCAGATTTAAGACTTAAGGAACTATTTCTATAAGAAATCTCAAGGAAATCCCTGGTATGAAAACATTTTTACTTATTTCAGGAAAAACTTTCCTGTTCCTTTTCTGCCCACACAAATGTATACAAGTTGGTATATTTCTGTCATTAACATGAAGAGCTACATAAACTCAGGAAATAATCTCAAATCAGAGTCTTTAATATATAAAATTTTATTCCCCAAAGCTCCTCCAAATTCCTAAAAAACTATGCAAACTACTAAATAGGCTTCAGTATATTTTATTAATAAAATAGATACCTTCAAATGCAGGTCTTTATTTTTTGCTACAATACGAAAGACAAGCAATAATTTCAAACTGCTTGCAGAAGAAACTTTTAAGTAGAAATTTTAGTTTGCTTTTCACTGACAACCTCAAATATATAAAGAAAAATGAATGAGAAATATTATTTTTTAAAGGTTATTAGTAAGTGGCAATTTGCTTTCTTTAAACAAACTGCCCTCGGTATCTGGACATAGCATCAATTATTAAAACATTCTTACATTGACAGACATGAATCAAATCTTTGCTCATAAAACATTCATAAAAGGGACCCTAAAGTATCAACAGCCAATAAAAAGAAAGCCACTTTTGTAAATCTGCAACCAGGAGAACTCATTACACTCCCTTCTGAAGCCTGCAGCACCGTAATCCGGCAGGCACGGTGAAGGAGCTGGTTAATAATGTTCATTAAAAAGACTGCTCCAGGTAAAAGGTTCTAACCAAATGCCTGATAAAAGTTTGATTACAAAAACAATTGAGCAGAAGTAAATTCGCATGCTACATATGTACCATGTAAGGATTAGGAAAAACATTGGCAGTTCCAGTAACAGACGGTGATAGGGCTCTCTGAAAAAACAGATCCAGCCACGTTCAAGCCTAAGCAGGCTGGGGAATTTTATTGTTAAGCTGAGATTTACTAAACCCAAGGAAAGCATCATACGACGGGCTTGGGAAACCTTTCATCTGTGAAAGAAAGTTGCCGTCTCTGTGCCACCAACTGTTTCAACAGAAGGGTTAAAGATCTACAAATTCACAGAAAACTTTATTGTCTTTTAACATTTACTTCCAAAGATAAGTCTCTCTAGGCCATTTGCTCTCCTGCCTTGAATGTAGACCATTAAAAAAAATAATAATTTCAGTATGAAAATAATAAAGGATGCAATCTTTCCCAAGAGATGACTTAGCTCAGCCAGAGCTGAAAAACACATTAATGGCTCACACAAAATATGCTATTTTTCAAAGTTTAATATTTCAACTGTCCCTGTGCATTTCAGTCAAAAACCCTATATGGAAAAACCTGTAGATAAGCTTAAATATATACTTAATGTTTATCTTAAACCTCTTATATGGATTTTTATTGCTTCTTTGCATCTACTGGCTAGGACATAAGTCTATTTGTATTACGGTAAGATGAGGAATATGTTTATCTCCCAAATCAAAGACTATAAAATATTTTGTTTTTAGTTAAATGAATTGTCCCACCATAACAAAATATACCTATAAATCTGTATATATTTAGTGAGGAGAGAAATAGGCTTTTTAAAAATCCCAAGTGGTATTATTTGATCTCTCAAACTAATTATGCTCTTGAAAATCAGTATGTTTAGTCTTTGTGCCCTCAGAGCTAAGAGCAGTGCCTGCCACGAAGGATGCATTCAAATGATTGAAATGGATTCTAACTTTTGATTTTCTTTTCTCCCTCCTCTCCAGTTTGCCTTCACCAGTAAATGGCATAAATCACAGCATAATCTAATTTTTAAAGACACAAATAGTTACCCTCTTTTTTTCTATCAGCCCAAGGGATGAAAGGAAGACAAGAAGCTTAGATTAGTCTTCAGAATGCAGAACATTAAAGTTGTTGAAAGCATGCGCCAGCAGGTCTCCAGCTGAGACAGGAGTGATAATTTATTACCTCATTAAGTGGTATAAGGAACAAATAGAGCCAACAGCTGCAATGGTGTATGAGGTAATTATTTGGTGCTGACACAGGGACCCTGACTGTGACTAATCGCCATTTGAATGCATGAGCATACTTGTTAACAAGTGCCAATAACGAACACGCACACAAAAGCAAACTAGTAAGTATTCAACCAATGTCATGCTTAAAATGGGATAAAAACCAAATAATCAAAGAAGGAGGTATGACAAGAATCCATATTTTTAAGCAAAAATTAAAACTAACTGCCAAAATAATATAGCCAAGATTATAACTCTTATTCTCAGCTCCTAGCATGGCACACCTCTGGCTGCGGGGCCCCTCCAGTCCCCAGACACCTCAACTAGAGGTGGGACAAGGGAAGGGAGGAAGGCGGAATGAGACCAATGGTGGCAGGTCTATACCACAGGGACATCTGGGAGGGGCTTCATTTTACCAGTAGGTATTCCCATTATAAAGAGATAACAGTACAAAATTAAGTGTGTGCAAACATCATTTTTTGGTTCCTACAAAGGCTGGCCCATCCCAACTGCTCAGGTCTCTGTAAAGCTGCTGCCCTGACTGCCAAGATGCACCCATCAGGGAGGTAGTTATTTTCTGGCTCCCACCTTGCACTGGAATAGTAAGGGTTTCCTTCCTCTTCGAACCTCTTAATGATGGGCTCTTTTAAAGCTGCTTCATCAGCACTGGAGAACTAAAAGAAAAGGGACCGTGAGTTAAGTCAGCTTCAGTGGAACAACTGAACCCATTTGGATAATCTCAAGAAAAAAAGAGAGAACAGATTTCATGAATAATAATGTTATAACATTTGCACAGTGATGTACAGATTACAAGTGATCATTAACATAAATGATCTCACCTAAGATACGCATATCAATTTAGTACACCATCACGTCCCCCTTAGCCGAGACAATATCCTGATGCTGTACAATGTGAGGTCAAAACCAAGGGTATGGCTTATCACAGCAGAGTATAATAGAGGATTGAATTATACAGTGTAACGAAAGGGCTACATTACATTTAACAGCCTCGAGTTAAGAAAGTGTAGAAGTATGAGATTTTTATTCAAAATAGCCAAAATTTTAAAAATTTTAAAGCTTAAAGGGATAAAATATCAACCACACCTTGAATAACCTCTTTAATCAATATCCCAGATAACTAAGAGATACTTTTCCCTAATTAAAAACTTAATGGCCTTCCCATCGGCATTACAAGGATCAAGTGATAATAATTAATTCAGATGTAAAAATCCTCAGAATTTATTTTAAAACCCTGAAAAATATTTTCAACTTAAAAAAATTCCCAGGCCGGGCGTGGTGGTTCACGCCTGTAATCCTAGCACTCTGAGAGGCTGAGGCGGGCGGATTGTTTGAGCTCAGGAGTTCGAGACCAGCCTGAGCAAGAGTGAGACCCTGTCTCTACTAAAAATAGAAAGAAATTATCTGGCCAACTAAAAATACATATAGAAAAAATTAGCCGGGCATGGTGGCGCATGCCTGTAGTCCCAGCTACTCGGGAGGCTGAGGCAGTAGGAACGCTCAAGCCCAGGAGTTTGAGGTTGCTGTGAGCTAGGCTGATGCCATGGCACTCACTCTAGCCCGGGCAACAAAGCGAGACTTTGTCTCAAAAAAAAAAAATTCCCCACTAGAAACAAATGACTTATTTCAAATAAATCCTACCTTCTTTTATGTAAATACTTTAACATCATTTTAAAGGTCAAGGATTTCAAGGGAGGATCACTAATACACTGTACTTTCCTTTCATATATAAAAATGAATTCAAATATCTGTATATTAAAGTAATCAAAGAACAACTATTTAATAAGAGATCCCCACACTGGGCTTCACAATGTTTAAGACCTGTCTTCAAAATATCAAGTAGAATTTCACATCCCACCTCCCCTAACTCCACTACCATCACCCCTACACCCCCACCTGGACACACACAGGCAAACAAAGCTATCCTTTGCTTTCAGGTACTGAAGTGCATCTGAAACCTTAATTTAAGTCTGCAGGGTTCTCACTGCTTGGAAAACATAACCAGGGATGTGAGGCATGGGTGGATGCATTCAAGGAGGCAGGAACCACCCTCTGGCTTTGTATGAGGCCACCCCGCAAACGAGGTGTTAAACTAGATGAGCTTGCACGGAGAAGGCCAAGGCCGGGCCTCCTCTGGTTTACACTTCCCATGCTGACACTACAGCACACCCGGCACCTTCAGGAGCACGCATCAATCGTTCTAAGGCTCAGTGCTCACACAGAAGAGCTAAAAGTTATAACTAATAAAAATTAATGCGAAATTTCAAAAGAATCTCCAACAGAGACACAAACAAAAGAATCCATTTTAAAAGCAGCTACTTGCTGGGTTGCCTTTCATCAAGTTTCCACTGCTCCTTCCAGTTTTCTTCATTTGTACTTTCACAGTATAATAATGTTACTTAATTCTCATTAGATGACTGAGCCCTCCCACTCAAGGTATCCTTAACAACAATCTAAAAGTAAAATAGAACTCTGCTGCCTTTGGTCATAAAATGAAGGAAGTACATCAGACTTATTTAAATCTCGCTCACTGCAAATGACTAAGAAGCAAACATCTTTATCCCTCAGGCAGTTTCTGAAGTGGAAATTCTGAAAAACTTTTAAATGGTCACAAAGAAAGCACTCTAAATAAAATGGCTTTTAAAAAATAAGAGACAGGAAATGTGTGAGTAAGCCCAAACTGCTGAAACAACTTCCAGGTCAGCATCTCCTAAATAAAGCCAGGCGCACGTGTTGGGCCCTGCCCGTGAGCACAGAGGGATTCCGGGCACTCTGCGCCTTGGCTCCAGGGTGGTTATTGGTGAAAGCCAAACCCAAAGATAAAGAAGAAACGGCATTTACCTGTTTTCCTTCCCGTGCTTTTTGGTCCTTTACTACTGTGGCTAACACATTGGCTGCCTGCTCTCCGCCCATCACTGAGATACGTGCATTTGGCCAGACGTAGAGAAACCTTGGGCTGGAGGAAAGAACGAACGAATTAATTCAATATACAACATGGATTTTCAAAGGCCCATGTGTGCCCTTTAAATTAGTGGTTCTTGATTTAAGCTGCACATTACAATCATCTGGGGAACTTTAAAAATATATAAATATCTGGAACCCACCCCAGACCAATTCCCAGAGGGAGGGCTAAGCACAGATGTAATTTTTAAGTTCTCCAGGTGATTCTGGGTTTAAAAGTGTTCAAAATATCCTTTTGTTATCTGTGGTCACATCTTGTTTTCCATTCCTGAGACTGGTTATATGTGCCTTCTTTATTTTTCAGTTTGAGCAGGGGATTATCAAGTTTGGTAACCTCTCCAAACAAGCAAATGTTGAGCTTTACTGATTCTTCCATCTTACGTCTGCTCTTTATTATGTCCTTTCTATTTTTCTTGGGTTTCATATGCTGGTCTTCCAACCTCCTGAGCCGCATGCTCAGCTTGGTGATTTTCAGTCTTACTTCTTTTCCAATATATACATTTAAGGCTATAAACCTTTCTCAAAGCAAGACTTTAGCTGCATCATGGAGTCTTAATGTGTAGTATTTTCATTGTCAGCCATTTCAAATATTTCCTGATCCCACTGTAGATTTCTTACAAATAGTACCTTTAGTATAAATTTAATTTCACCCCTCCAGATGATATAAATTACGGTATAATTGATCAAGATTTGTGAATGCCATTCTATACTGTAAATAAACTTAAAATAAACTGACCATGTATAATTATACTTGAAGCATGTTTCTTTCTTTCAGAGAAAAATCATGACAACCCACCTGAATGCTCTGCCACACATCCCATAGTTTCCAGCCCCGTAGGATCCCCCAATGATGACGGTTATCTTAGGCACTTGGGCACAGGCCACAGCGGTCACCATCTTGGCACCATCCTTGGCAATTCCTTCAGCTTCATAGTCTCTACCAACCATAAATCCTAAGAGAAGGAACAGAAACACAGCCAAGGTATTAGAAGAACATCTTGCCTTAAACTAATTTTACCACAAGCCTCTTACTCTAACAAAATATTTATATGTGAAATATACCCCAAAGAAGTTTGCTTTAAAACATAAGATAAAATTTTCTCTGATCACTTTTTAAACTTTCTTAAAACAGTGCATATGGATGCACACAGAAATCTTCAAACAACATAAGAATGCAATCTACCTTTAAGAGATGATCTCAAAGCAGGAGCTTGATGCTGAAAGAATGTGACATGGCAAGCTAAGGACAAAGGACTGTGGCGAGCCAAACTGTGAGGGCTTCAGTATTCATTGACCTGGTTTAAAAATATAGACTGTTCCTTCTGAAGTGATCCTTTAAAACTTTGATGAAATAAAGATGAATGTTTCATAGAGATGCTAAGAGTCTCTGCCAGTGACTCAACAACAAGGTTTAAAAAAAATTCTGTTTCATTGTAATTATAGGATTCTTCTACTTCTTCAAGCCCCCAGCTCTGCTGAAACTTCTCTGCAGCTTCACTGTGACTCCCAGGACTTGGGATCCACCCTCTTTACCTTATAAACACTAAATCAGTCTTCATTTGTCTCCCTCCCCAGTCTGGTTTCCAGTGAAGGGATTTCTTTCATCCGTGTACCGTACTCATTTGCCTAAATGACTGTCACTATTCCTGCTTTGCAAATCTCCAGTATCTGGTCATCCAATTCAATTCAGCCAATTCCTGTGGAGTGCTTGGACTTGCTGCAGCTACCACAGGAATGACAGCACAGACCTTGCCTTCATGGGGCACTATCTGCTTCCCCAGCTCCCTTCTCAGCTCGGCCCTCAAAAACCTCAGAAACTCCTCAATCGACCTCATCGTGACTCCCTGCAACATTCCCACCATCACTGTTCTCAAACACCAGCTCTCTTCAGCGTTTACCTCCTACCCCCCAATAAATCCTCTACTGTCTGTAGAGAGCCCTGCCTTTAAAAAGAAGAGTGAGGCCATCCAACTTGACTTTCTCAAATCCTTCTCCTTCCTACCTTAAAAAATCGCATAATCATGCCCCCTTTCTTCCTTTACTCTTATCTCTGTGGAAGAAATTGGAGTTACTCAGAGACTGTCCCTCAGCCTTCTTCCCTTCTCTCAGAGGTAATCTCACCTGTTCGCACAGCTTTACCGTCTCCATTTTCTGATGATGCCTATGTTTTCATCTCCAGCTAAAATACCTCTTCTGTGCTCAAGATTTATTCAACTGCCTACATTATCTCCAAATGGATATCTCACAGGTCCCTCTAATGTAATGTTGCAGAACTAAATTCAACGTCTGTTCCCTGTCCCCAACACAGCAAAAATAAAACAAAAATGTAGGTATCTTCCAAGCACAATGTTTAACTTACTGGTGGTTAACAATCCAGGAATCATTATTAGAAACAAGGTTCCTGGACTAGTTAGGCTTCAGAACCCCTTTTATCTGCTCTTTTACATGGTTTTTTAAAGCCCTCCTGACTAGGAAGAGCCCAACTCCTCCTTCTCATGGAGACATGACAGATCCTGACAACTATTGGGAGCCTCTCCTCCCTCTGAACCTGAGGTAACCATGTATGTCTTAGAAGACTGGGCAGGGGGCGGGGGCAGTACTGAGCAACATATAAAGGAGTGTATCAGAGAATCACAGAGTTCTAGGAAAGAGATCTTAAAAATCATTTCATCCACCATGTTATGATCAACTATGGAACATGAAGTCCAGAAACATAATTCACTTTGGTCATATCATTCTTTGGGGTCAAAACACAAAGCCCCAGACTTTGGTTCAGGATGTAAATGTACATTTTAAAAAGATGTAGCTTCAGGTAGAATTAATTGCACAATAAAAGATAAAGAAAAGGAAAGACACAATAAAAGAAAAGAAAAGGATTTCGAGCATGTGCTTAAAATTCTTAGGGGGAACAGAATCCAGGGGAAAAGATGCCCCTCTTGGGCGGTGATCAGGTGGTGGTCCTGGAAGAGAGCAGTTTGCTGCTTTCTGGGTGCATGGGTGTACACGTGCCAGGAATACAGGGAGGCCATTTATGTGCTGGTGATGCACCTAACACAGAAATTGCTTCATTTAGAAAATGTGGATAGTCTCCTCAGAACATTTAACATTCATGAAGAAAAGTGTTAACTCTTAAAGAGACTCTAGAAAGAGCATGTCGAATAGAACTTTCTACTATGAAGAGAGTGGTCTATATCTGTACTGTCCAATACATGAGCCATACTCGACAGGGCAGCTGTAGAATTAGTGCAACCAAACTCATTAAGCTATTTTCTTACCAGTAATGTTTTGAAGGAACAGTAGAGGAATATTTCTTTGGCAGCATAACTGTATGAAGTGAGTACCCTATAAGCAAATAACATAAAAATTTTTTTAAAGGTAATTAACAACTCTATAATCATGCATCCCACAAAACACCAAAGCTTGGGTCAAAGACAAGAAAGAATACCCTCTGTTTAGCTAACATGGCCGTATATTAATAAAAACAATGATTGTACAGTCCTACCCTATTATCAATAGGACATGTAACTCTGTCTGGGTTTGCACTATACTCGTTTTGCACAATCACCTGTGTAAGCAGAAAAGAAAGAACTGATGTCAGTGAGAATTGTTGAACTTTGCTATAACTCTCTATTTCTCCACTTTAGAAAAGATAGAATATAAACTGTCCTGGGATATCAAGGATGACATTTACATCTTGATGACCATCAAGATTATAGTAAAATATTTCTTTCTTACTAACACTTCCTGCAAAAATGAGACTTTTAGATTAGATGAGTGCTAGAGACCTTCTAACCCTGAGTTGAGGAAATTATCTAATGAGTCAAAAATATAACTATTTCTTCCCAATATTCTAAAGATTATGTGAGTAAGAAAACTCTTAGAAACCATTCTCTTTATGATTTACTCTATTTGCAGATCTCTTTACCTCTCTTGGAAATGCGTGGCAAATACAAAATTGCAAAGTGATTGCTCAACCTCAATATGGCTATGTTTACAAGAATGAGAAAATCACATAGACCTTTGGGGCTTAGATCAACAAATGAAATGTCAGGCTGAGCCCAACATAACTCCTCCCGGGTTTATTGTGCCAAGCCGACAAACAAAACCAGGTGGAATTTGTTTGGCCTCAGTCTGACACTTCCTCTATTGAAATAAGTATATTATATATTCATTAAAAGTCATTATTTCAGGAATACTCAATATTTTGTGAAACACTAAATACTATTAAATGAAAACAAGCAAAACCTATCTATATATGGTAATTATCACGTGTGTGTGCGCGTGTGTGTGTGTGTGTGTGTGTGTCCGCACGCGTGCATGTGTGTCTGTCTGTGTGGTTTTTTTTAAAGAAAAAACTAAGGGAGCTGCCTGCCAGGTCACCTCTGCAGACCTTGTGGTAGAGACAAAAAAAAAGCAAAAGAAAAAGAAAAAAACTAAGAAACCATAATAAAATGTTGCTAAAGGTTATTTCTGGTATGATTTTTATTTTCTTCATTTTTACTTTCTTATTTCATTTTATAATTGAATTGAGGGAACAATAATGAATAGCAGAATATAGAAACCGATTTTATTGATAAAACATTTCATCAAAGACAAATTCTTCCTCAATTAGGGTATGAAAGAGCTTAACTGCCTGTTACCTGCATCAGTAAGAGACTCTTTACCTTGTTAACTGAAGAGGAAAAACAAGACTAAACGTTTTTTTTTCTTAAGAAAACATTTTATCAAAGTAGTATATGAGTTACATTTATCCAAGTTTAGGTAAATCTAAGACAATGCATGAAATCAAATATTAAGCTAAAAGATATTCAAGAACTTTTTTGGGAGGGCAAGGGCAATATACGTAACCTAAACTTTTGTACCCCCATAATATGCTGAAATTAAAAAAAAAAAAAGAAGAACTTTTTAAAGCTACACCTCCAGTAAAAAAGACCCACTATCTTTCCATTTCCAAAAAGTAAAAACACAATAAAGGTTATGGTCACATTGCTGGTCTAAAAGATGAAAAAAATAAAAAATAAAATAAAATAAACACAATAAAGTTAAACTGATGATGGGATAGAAGAGAACAAGCAGATCATGTCTCAGAACCCCCTAACTAGGATCTCTGAATCCCTCTAGTGCGTGAAGCATTAGAGAATGAAACACTTTCGGGACAAGTATTCCCTATCTTCTCAGAATATTTACGTGTCCTCTATAGCAATTATCATTCAAGTATCTTACAAGAATTTTCCTAAAACAAGTACAGTTGATTTTTTTAATAGTGCTCCAGAAAGTTCATCACATCATGTTAATGTAAATCACCATAGGCCGGTCGCGGCGGCTCACGCCTGTAATCCTACCACTTGGGAGGCCGAGGCGGGCGGATTGTTTGAGCTCAGGAGTTCGAGACCAGCCTGAGCAAGAGCGAGACCCCATCTCTACTAAAAATAGAAAGAAATTATCTGTCCAACTAAAAAAAAAATATATAGAGAAAAAATTAGCCGGGCATGGTGGCGCATGCCTGTGGTCCCAGCTACTCGGGAGGCTGAGGCAGTAGGATCGCTTGAGCCCAGGAGTTTGAGGTTGCTGTGAGCTAGGCTGACGCCACGGCACTCACTCTAGCCCCGGCAACAAAGCGAGACTTTGTCTCAAAAAAAAAAAAAAAAAAATGTAAATCACCATAAAAACTGTTTCAAATACCAACACACATGCACACACGAGCGTGCACACACACGTGCATGCAGTGCTCTGTTTGCTAAGGCATCTGAGTAAATATTTTCAAGCTTTCACGTGATAAATTTTAATTCATTATTCGACCTTCAAAGTTAATTATGTTATATTTGGAAAGAAAATCTTAAAACTTTTTTGTTTTTTTGTTTGTTTGTTTAGAATTTCTTAAAATAGTTTTAACAGTACTTGCCTTTTTTGCAGACTCAGAAAAGAGAACTCCATTGTTTCCAATGATACCTACTGGGTATCCAAATATTCGAGCAAATCCTCAAAAGAAAATTCAAAGAAGATTTGTGGTTTGGGGAGGACATTTAATTCACAATAAAAAGGCATATTTATACATTCTTTAATTTACTATATCTGAGTGCCTAGTATATACCAGACACTAGGGGTAGTAGAAAAAATATATAATTTTTTTAATATCAAAAAAGTTGAAGAAAAATTAACAGATAGGAGAAAGTGCCAACATACTGATAAGCTAAAATACTGAATTAAAGATTTGTTTTTGTTCTTTACTGTGTCCTTATCTTATTATCTTTTTAAAATCATCATGTTTATTTAGTGTGATAAAATGAAATAACTGATTTGATGGTCATCTAGATTTCTCTTTGTCTTTCAGGTCTAAAATCCTAGCCAAAAGCCCATGCTGTATATCCTACATGGCACTGCCGATTATAAAAGCAATTCAGAGGGGCAAGCTTCCAGATGGTCTAGCAACCCCCTAGTTCTGCCTCGTCCAAAAAGACACGGGCCTCTAGCACATCACTTACTGGTAAGATTCTCCCCCTGCACGTGTATGACCCTGTCAAGCACTAGACATTCAAGCCATACTGAGCCGTGCTTGAGTATCTCAAGGCACAGACAGGATGTGCAGAGTAGAGCACGTGCCCCAACCCTACTAGGGACACCCACAGAGGGAGGATCTTCACCAACTGCCTGATCCCAAACCTCAGTTCCAAACAGGAAAGCAAAATATTCAAAAAACTACTTAGAGACTATATAGGGCAAGTTCTGAGGCAGGAAGAAACCCTTAAGAACTTAAGCCTCAGAAAAGTCTATTCTTCTCCCCTCTCACCTTGTCACCCTGTATGCCTCCAGCCCTCTCATTCCTTCCCTACCCACCCCTCTTACTCACACTCCTACACCTCCACCCTCTCATTCCTCTCTTCTCCTTCTCACTGCCCCTCCTTTCCTGAATCTTATTTGAATTCCTGTACAGTCAAGAAAAAATGAAGGAAACTAAATGTGTTCCTGGTATTCTAGGGGACAACAGTGCCACAAGTCTTTTAGCAAGTACAGGGCAAATCCATAAAAGCAGAGGACAAGGACATTCATCTTTAGAGCAGAAACAGTTTTGACTTGTTTTAAACTGCTATACAATGAAGGTTACATCCTGAACTATTTGGTGACAAATCCTGTCTATATATCAAACAAAAAGCTCTTAATCACTTAAACACCTAATGTGAAACCATGAATTCCACTCCCAGTGTAAACCCTTCTCTTGCTCACAAATCAAACTAGGAGAAAGTGCTATGACTTATGCTTAAGCTTCAATGTATATGAGCAATTTGGATTTTTACAGCTAGTTTTTTTCCTGCTCTGTTATCTTCAGATTAACTACTATATTTTCAAGCTTTTTATGACCAAGTAAAATTCATAAAATTTGTTTTGTCGTTTGCCCAAGATAGATTATTATGTGTCTAGCATCTATTAATATTTCAAATACATTTCTTCAAAGGCCTATGGACTTAACAAAACTTTAGACAAAAGAATTAATCTTTAGAAATATCCTTGTTTTGTTTTTCCAGATGTGGTATAATATCCCGAATTCTCAATCTAGTATTTGCATGAATCAGCTTAAGACCTACACAAAGGCTGTGAGAGGATTTAACTCACTCTACATCCTTCTGGGAAGCTAAACATTATATAAAACTTCCTAGTTTAATTGGACAGTAAACAATGAAGGAGACAGTGCTGAAATTTTCAAAATAATTATAGTTACCCAGAGAAACAGAAAGAACTACAAATATTTTCTCCTGATTTTACCACAAGAACCTTTTTATATAGGTAATGCCACAAAGTCACAGATAAGAGCCTACACCACAGCAGCTAGCCATTATCATTTTAAACTCTGGATCCATGAAGACATTCAGCTACAAACTGATCTTTATAAACCAGCTCCTTTTGAAAACTGACTCATACATTTGTAGTGCTCTAAATAACAAAGCTCATGCCAAGCATATCAAAGCCTTCAGATAAGAGATCACTTATTTCCAAAGCAGCAGAAAATGTTTGTATTTTCAATTCTTCACCTTTATACCTGTAACTAATGTGTCTCCATATAAGGCTTTGAACTCATTGAATCTGCTTCCATCCACGATTCTAGCAATGACCTAAGGGGAAACATAACAATGTTGCCACGAAATTATATTACAAAACATTTTTACATTGAAGTTATTTAAAAGGAAAACAATTCACATTGAAGTTGTCACTTTCACAAAATTTCATCTGACACAGAAAATCTTTTTTTTTTTCTTTCATTGTCAAAGTCCTTCTCACAGAAAATCTTCTCACTAGAATTTCACTTGACATGCATAGTTAATTCCCTGGAGTCATTCTGGGCTCTGAGGTTGGACTTCACTATAAAAGCAACAGCACCATTTTACACGCAAGAGAAGCAGAAGAGACTCCAAGGGCTGTCTGCTAGACTTAGAGCTTCAGGGACGATTCCAATGTATTAGTGGAGGTGCAGGGATTTAATCAGAAAGCCGCGTATAGACAGGGCTTAGAGTCAGAATACGTATGCTCCAACCTAAGGCATCATATTTGATTTGTGTGTCCTGAAGTAAATCATTTAACCCCCTGAGTCTCAGTTTTCACTTCTAGAATGATGAAATAAAGCTGTGAAGATATGAGGTACTAGCAGTAAAGGATCCCAAGAAAATAATGCTGAGATGAAGAACCAGTTTTGACTCCCAGCTCTACCACTGAGAAACTAGAGTCTTAGGCTGGTTACCAAAAATCCTCTAAGCCTCAGTTTCCTCATCTGTTAAAAAAAAAAAAACTTAAAAAATGCTAACTAAAGCATACTACCTTGCTCTCATTAAAAGGTAGCTATTATTATTATTAAGTCCTTCATGGAGATTTATTGATTCTGAATCGGATATACTTGAAGGATCATCCACATATACATTGTTAATCTACAAGGAATAGAAATTACTAAATAGTTTATCCTTGGGGCTTATCATTATATACCAGGACTATTTCAATGAATTCTAAACATGAAGAATTTTCCAAATATCAAAAGTTATTTTAGATGACACATATTTTATTTTTCCACATACTTTACACTTTCCTTTTCTGTTTACCACATCAACCACAGCCTTCTTTTGTAAGATGCAAAGCCTGAAAAATGAGTGAATGCTTCCTGACATCTTTCTCTCCATAAAGTAAAAGCTTACTTTAAATTATTTTTTAGTAATTTTCCTAAAAGAGCCAATAATATAAAAGGAATATAACAGTTACATGTTTTAGGTGCTATATACCTCTAAAACTGTACCTTTTAACAAGCAATCAACACATAACTATCATTCTTCCACGGGAAAATAAAGCCACTCAAAGGGCACAGCAATCTAGAGCCATTTAGTATAAAACTCACTTGTATTTGCTTTACAATAAACCCCACCTAGCCACATAAAATATATTAACTTATCTTCACAAAAAACCCAAACCTCAGGAAGCAGATAATATGGTACTATTCCTATCTCTAGAAGCAGAAACCAATGCTCAGAGAGGTTAAATGCCAGTTACCACTGACTGAGAGAATAAGAACTAGAGCCCAGGTTTTCCAACTCAGATTCCAGTGTCATCCCACAGCTCCACATACTATTAAGATTTACATATAAGGCTTCTTTGCTATTATAGAAAATTTTAATAAATTATATTCACAATAGTGAGCATGAATCAGCAAAAGGTAGAAGTACGGGTTACTATTTAAGAAGGCAAGAGTCTATCTTTTTTAAAAGATTTCCATTAAAATGAAATGGAAACAACATGAAGGCATGCGTTTGCATCTGCTTTGTTCACTTCTGTGTCCCTGCCACCTAAAGCAATACCTGCATAGAACATGTACTCTATAAATACTGTTGAATAAATTAAAAAGTGGTTATGCTAAAAAGAAGGAACTTTCAGCCATCTAGGAAACGTGGCAATCTGGAACAACTCATTTTTCAAGCACATCAAAGTGTAAGCACCAATTTTTTCTGTGACAGTACTTAAAAGTCAAACCAAAAACCTAATTCACAAATTTATAGTTCATTAAGTCACCTTGCTAAAGTACTTAGTTGAAGCTCTATAAAATCCGGGATTTATGACATTCTAGCAACAACAGGATATTGCCTAAATACATAATTGTACATATTCATACAATGGAATATTACATTCATCAATTCATTTAAAAAATATTTATTGAGTGCCTACCATGTTGCCAAGCACTATTACAGGAATTAACACTTAGCCATGAAAAATGTTTCATGAAGAACTTTTAAAGACATGGGAAAATGTTTATAATTTAAACTGGAAAAAGTTGAATTTTAAAAAAAGTATAATTACACACACATACACACACACACACAATCTCAACCACATAAAAAATGTATATATATACACATTAACCCAAAACATCAAAATATTAGTTGCCTTCTCTGGATGGTGGAAATTGCAGATAATTTTTTTTTCTTTTCTGCATTTTCTACATTTTCACAAATAATATATAATAGTTTTATAGTCAAGGGGGAAAAGTAACTTAAAATATTAAAACTTCTAACACAGAACCTGATATTAAGATAATTTCCTAATTTAAAAACTATTCTGCCAGCTATGGATACTGAACAAAATAAAAGACTACGTGCTCCATGCAAACACTAAAAACTGTCAATCTAGATTGCAGAAGACTATGTCGACAATATGTAACCATAGCAACATCTTCAACTATAATTAGGTCTAATCTTTGCTAATGTCATATTGATTTAAAATGGTATGTTTTTTCTTTCAATGACTTACTGCCAATTCATCCATTTCCTGAAATAAGGAAAAGAAATAGTTGAAAACCGTGAAGTTGCCTTACATCATTACTAATGTCCACAGGACTGCGGAGTCCTATTTATGAACAAATCATGCTTTGTCATTGTGCAATGAAAATTTTCCAACCAGTAAGAAGTTTCCCCCTTCGATCCTTCTGTTGTTCGTAAGTGTGATGACTGCATTTTCACACCCACCTGGGAGATAGGCCTCCCTCAAACATTGTTACAACATCAGCACATTACCCCTCTGATAAGAAAAAAAAAGTTTCCCCCCTCTCCTTTGATATTTACTGTGTACCAAGGATATCTACACTGCGAAAAGGTATCTTTTCCGTATGTGTCACCCCTTACTGAGATCCACATCAGTCCCTAGGCATGAACATACCTTAACAAATTTTAGCTTTGAAAACACACACACATACAAAGAGACTAGCAGCCGGTTTACAACTCACAGTTCCACTTTTACATACCTCTCGAATATCAAAGGTCCTCTTAAGGTTGGCACCAACTATTCCGTACAATTCATCAGCAGGAAATAAAGGATCTTCAGGAGGTTCAATGGTAACCTGCAGAAATAAAGAACAATTTAAAGACATGATTTAAAGGTGACAGAAGCCAAATGCTTTCCAGGAAAATAAAAGATATAAGAACATATCCTACTCACATCCAATTTCTTCTGATAATTGAGACTCTTCACGATCTTCCTAGTCAAGTGAAGGGCATGACGATCGTCCAAAGCACAGTGGTCAGTTACTCCAGACTTCCTACAGAGTAAAGCACACTATAACAATCAGAACAGGGAAAGGAAAATAAGTAAATATCTTAAATCCAAGTCTCTTCTCTCAATCAAGGATGATAGTACTTTTATTTCCAAAACACTTTAATAAATGTCATCTTATTTGGTCCTTATGACAGCTTTGGCAAACCACTATTATCATTGTTTTTACAAACGGAAAAAACTGAGGTGCACATAAGTTAAGCAACTTGCCCTAGGACCACAAGAACTCACGCTTTCTATTTTCCAAACTTGACCTTCTGCTAAACTACAGAGCTTCTATTAGGTGCCCATCCCCTGTACCTCAAACAGAACTGTGTATAATGAAGTCCAACCACGGATGGCGAACTTTCATGATATAGCTGGCAACAGCGCAAAGCATTTGTACCTAACTGAGCTACTAATGAAGATGCCAACCGTGCTCTCTCATTTCTGAGATACAGCTGAGCCCCCTCCGTATATGGTTACATCCAAGAGTAGGGCGTCATAGGGAACAAACGAAAAGGCGTAAATATACTGACCCTCAGATTATGGGTAAAAATGGGAATTGAGAAAATGGTTCTGTGGCAAGGGCCATGGAATTTTCTGCTCAATTTCAAGTACAATGAACAAAGCATGGGCTTGTTCTGTCCCTATTAGATGGCTTGTTATTTCAGATGCAGATGTACTATGGCTGTCTAATAAAGCATTAAAATAAATCTACAAAGTCAGGCATATACCTGAAAAAGAAATAGAAATTTAGTTCATTTTATGAGAGGACTAAGATGCTGCAATCTAAATTTTGATGTCTTGTCTAGAGAAAACACCAAACTCTTGGGAAACATTTCTTAGAGCTGGGCTCTCAGTGACTTCATGCCACTTCCTACCTCTGGATTGGGTATTCCTAAATAAGAGCAGAGACCATGTTTACTCCTCTGTATAGCCTCTGATGCCTCACAAATGGTAGACTCTTCAGTTTCTTTAATTTAATATAATACAACATTTTACAACTAACTGTACCTTTTGAATGCTTCACACATAATTCCAGCTATAATTGCTGACTTCTAACTACATTGCAATTCAGTCCATAAATATTAACAGAAGCAGAAGGAATGGCTTCTAAATCAGTAAATATTTACAATAAAATGTTTGCTTATAAAAACTGCCTAGCATTTGCCAAAACAGCAGGAAACGGAAACTTTTGATGAGATACTATATATGTAAGTCTTTGTGTCAAATTAACTCTTTAGGATGACTAATCAGAGAGATATAAATATGTATTTATGACAGAGAGAACCAAAGCAATTTATGACTAGTGAGTTTTATGGCACCGTTCAAAAAAAGAGCCATCACCACCTAATCATTTTCCCATGATTTTAAACAAGTTACGATGAATAATAACAGCAGTAACGGAGTACACAGTATGCCCCAGACACTATGCTCTCAGGTAGGTACTATTCATATCTTCATTGTACACATAAGGAAATGAGACTCAGGGAGATAAAGTAGTTTGTCTAAGTCACAAGGATAATAAGTGAGGCATATAGAAGATAAAATCTAGAATCTATATCCCTAACTTGATACACTGCCTACAGCTTTACTTTTTTTTTTTTTTTTTTTGAGACAGAGTCTCACTTTGTTGCCCAGGCTAGAGTGCCGTGGCATCAGCCTAGCTCACAGCAACCTCAAACTCCTGGGCTCAAGCGATCCTCCTGCCTCAGCCTCCCGAGTAGCTGGGACTACAGGCATGCGCCACCATGCTCTGCTAATTTTTTGTATATATTTTTAGTTGTCCAGCTAATTTCTTTGTATTTTTAGTAGAGACAGGGTCTCGCTCTTGCTCAGGCTGGTCTCGAACTCCTGAGCTCAAACGATCCACCCGCCTCGGCCTCCCAGAGTGCTAGGATTACAGGCGTGAGCCACCGCGCCCGGCCTACTTTTTTTAAATAGTCAAAATTGTTTGAAAATTCATGCTTCCCCAAATGCTCTCTTCATCTCCTTCCACTGGTTAAGCACCTAAAAACAACAGAAGTCCACTTCATCCCATGCCCCTAACTCACCTTTTTGTGCCTGTGGCCTCGTTCTCTCCAAGTGGAAACGTCCACTCCAGCCGGGCAAATCACTTTACTAGTAGTCCCCCGTAACAGTCAGTATGGCCACATAGGCAGTAACGGAGCAGCTATGCTCACACTGCTGCGCTCACCTGTACAAACTAGCATTCTGTTCCAGCTCAGGCAGCGCTCCACTGTTCCCCCCACACCCCCCCAGGGAGGAGACTCTTCTAATTACTTCCACTCCACTCATTCCCTTACTCATTCTTCCTCTAGCCTTGAGTGGTAACACTGGAAGCATGCTAGCATATTTATTTTGTGATTCTTTTTAGTTCATTCATCTATTTCTCTTATCTGACTAATTAAATTATAAATCCTTGAGGGCAGGGACTAGGCCTGAATTTTTCTACATTTCTCATAACGCTTAGTACAATCAGTCTCTCCAGACTAAGTGTATGATGAGAAAGGAATGAATGAAAAGCTGAGGCAAAGGTCCCTTAACCAGCTATTCAAAAGGCCTGGCGGTGTTCTCTGACGGGAAGTAGAAGTATCACTACCTATCATGCTTCCCCACCTCCTGGACTCCCCACCGCCACCTGTCTCAGGTTTCTGGTGTGGCAGATCAAAGGGAGGTTTGCTACACCAGCCAGGCCACTGAGGTGGTGATTAGATCTACTTGCCATTTTTGTCTGGATTCCTTAGGGCATAGTCCTGGGCCCTCTTCTCTATCTACGTCCACACTGAGGTGAGCTCGTCTAGTCCCACAGTTTTAAATTCCACCTCTATGCTGATGATTCCCAAATAAAGATCTCCAGCCCTCATCTGGACTCCAGACTCACAGCCAACTGCCCACGCAGAATCTCTACTTGTGTGTCTCACAGCATCTCTAATTTATCAGGTCAGAGATGAATGCTTGACCCTCCTGCCCCTTCACCAAATCTGCTCCCCCTCAGTCACCCCAATTCCAGGAAATGAAACGATTTCATATTACCTTTGTCACCTCACTTTCCTCTATCCCATATATGAATTCCACCTCTAAAATCTAGCTCAAATCTGTTCACTCACCTCCACCTTCACTCCCACCATGGCCACGCAAGCCTCCAGCATCCCTCGCCTATGCTATTGATACTCCCACCCCTGCCCTCCACTTGGACTCTTGCCAGACCTCCAGGCATTCTCCATTTAGCAGCCAGAGGTATTTTTTTAAAAAAACATATTTGATAATAGCACATCTCTGCTTAAAACTCTTCAGTGGTTTCCCAATTGCTCTTAAAAAAAAAAAAAAAGAGTCTAAAACCTTTATTGAGCAATTATGATGATAAACAAGCAATAATAATAATGGCAGCTAACATTTATAGGAACTTATTTAAAGCAGGTATTGTTTCAAGCAATACACATGTATTATCTCTCATTTACTCCTCACAACAGAAGTAGATGGTCTTCTTAGCCCTGAAGCCTAACCCGAAATGCTGAGACCAGTGACGTGATGAAGCCAGCTCACGCCTGACTCACAAGAGCCAACTGCATGTGTCTCTGTCTGATTCCGCATAAAGTGACATCATGTCGGTAACTTAAAATCAGCCACGGTGGGATAATTTATACAACAGAAATTGACAAATGCCACAAATCAGGGCTTTTTTTCTCCCCCAGAGAACCAGTTGTTAAACATTTGTCCGCACACCACTGGGTTAGACTCAGCTTCTGTACGCTCTCCTGGTTCTCCTCCTTTGTAAGCCTTATCACATATCAGCCACGTTTACATAATTTTGTGGCAATTATTTGCTACTGCCCACCTCCCTGACTAGAACGTAAGCTCCCTGAAGTCAGAGACAGCGTCTATCTTATTATCTAGAGCACCTAGAACAGTGCCTGGTACATAAGAGGTGGTCTATGAGTTTTGGTTAAATAAATAAGAAGCCTGTCTCTCCAGTCCTTCTCAGCTCTAACGAAAAAGGTGATGCTCTGGCTTGGACATGCAACTTTACAGTTCAAAGAACTTAATGTTAAAACAACAGACTGACAACAAATAAACTGTGGTTTGGTCTGGCAAGTTTAGCTCAGGGAAAAAAATGTAAAACTTCTTTTAAACAAAACACTCAACCCTGGAAACAAACAACCATTTCTGTTTCACCTGCAATGAAGATCAGCACCTCCAAGATCCTCAGCGGACACCTCTTCTCCAGTTGCGGCTTTAACCTACAACAAGGATAAAAATCAACAGTGAGACTGGTCCATCAGATATAAACCTGCTTTCCTAACATGCACATCTCCTAACTTGACTAAACTATACCTACACCCTCTTCTATAGAGCTCAAGAACAGTGTATTTTCTCATTCTACCCACCTAGAAAACCTAAAGAATATTATCTCCATTCTACAACTGAAAAATCTGAACCCAGAGTCACAAAGAGCTTGCCTACAGCCCCGGAGCAAGCAAGAGGGCTTGACTCGAGCCCAGGCATTTCTGACCTGAAAGCCCATCCTCTTTCCCGACGTCATGCTGCCTCGTGGTCCAGCCTTTGCGTCTGTGCGTGTGCTTCTCCCGCTGCCTGGAATCCCTTCTCCTTCTCACCTACCTGGTGAATTCCCACTTACCCTTCTAGTCCCGCCTCGTGTCACCTGCTCTGTGCAGCTTTCCTGACTCACTCGGACCTTCTTGTCATTAATGACACCCCATGGTATTAGAAGAGTAATGCTTGCATGTCCGTGGTCCAAGAGCATTCGGCTTACACCTCCAATATGGCACTTGCCAGACTGTATTTCAGTAATGTGCATGTATCTCGGTTGTCTTTTCTATGCTATGAATTCCTGATGGCAGGAACTGTGATTTATCTTTGAGTACTCAATAACCATGCTGAAAAATGCCAGTTACTATTACAAACGCTGTGTAATACCTTTAAAGTAGGAAAAAATCTTCAAGATTATCTAAATCCAAGATCCAGGAGAACATGACCAAAAAGAAAGAAACCTCAAGTAATAAATTAACAATGACTTAATTACAGCCTGAGAAATTCTACCAGGAGAAAGAAAGAAAAACCATTAATGCTAAATACCAATCTAATTCCTTAGAAATTGCTTATTGATTCCTACTTCTTTAGGTTGGTTAATTTGTTTCTTTTTCTTCAAACAGGAAAAGCTTTTATTAGAATAATGAACATTAATTTAAAATACAGCACAAAAAAGACTTATTACTCACTACATCAAAAGCTCCGTCTTAAATAAAATATCTTTCCACAGGGAGAGGCAATTAAAATTTTCACCTCCAATTATTCCACCCCCAGAGCTAAATTCTTAGTTCTCTTCTTTCCAAAAACTTTAGTGTAAAATAGCATTCAGTCCAGACAATAACTAATTATAAGAGGTGTCTGGACATTTAAAATTGTAAAAAAGGAAAAAACAACAGATATACTACATTTATTTCAGGGATCTGACTAATATCAACTGAAAAAACAAGGATTTGTCATCGGTTAATATTTACTGAACACCCACAGCACGTCTGATACTGTGGAAGCACAGAGATGATAAAAGTCAAGGAGAAAATTAAAACAGCTCATCCTTCTAAACAAGTTCAGAAGACAAACAAAAGAAAAAAAGAACAAAAAGCTCCTTCAAAAACTTGCCTTATAATCAATTTTTTTCAACCACTCTAAGCTACTAGAAACTATAGCAACTAAACTCCACACTATGTGTGAAGCCTCCAAAGCCTTGTCTCAACTTTCAGTAAAACAAGAGTCAGAATTTAGAATTCTCAAGTGGAAGAGGCTGCTGCTGCTTTTCTCTCCTCCTGAACATGGTGTTTGTAAAAGGCGGACTTCGGAACGAGGGTCAGTTCTCTCGCAGAACTTCAGGCTTCTCTGGCTGCTGAGTTGCTTCTTTCTAACATACAAGTTAAATCCGAATCTGCTGAATGGACATTGTAACTACTGACTCTCAGACAAAATCTCTCTAAAACACTTCACATTATTCCAGTATTATGATCTGTCTACATTCCCAAAAAGATGTTTTCAAATTTTAGTCATATCTTTACTCATTTTCTGGTAAAAAATAAACGAGAACTGCTCATGAAAGTTTATACCCTTTGCTATACAAATGTAAATTTTGAATGCATATGCCTCTCATTAATCAATGACAACTATCACATACAGCAAGATAAATGTTAAATAATAATAATAATAATACTGCAGGCTTTTTGAATAATGCCTTGAGACTTTTACCACATTGGAAATGGCAGCTCTTCAGGCTTACCTGATCCTCAATAAAAGCTATGAAAAATTAACACAGCCTTTTGGGAAATACACTTGTTTTACATCAAAGCATAAGCACTTTTTAACATATTCTTTTTAATAAATTTGTATTAGTATTCCAAAACCAAAGATGATTCTTTGACAAACTTTTAAAGCAACATACTTTTTGAAATAGAATTCACATATCATAAAATTCACCATTTTAAAACATACAATTCAGTGGCTTTCAGTATATTCGAGGAATTGTACAACCATCACCACTACCTAATTCCTGAGCGTTTAGTCACTTCCAGAAGAAACCCTGTACTCATCAGCAGTCCCTCCCCTCTTCCTCCTCCTCCCAGTCCCTGGCAGCCACTAATCTACTTTCTGTCTCTATGAATCTGCCTATTCTAAACACTTCACAGAAGAGGAATCATAAAATATTTGTCCTTTTGTGCCTGGCATAATGCTTTAAAAGTCCATCCACGTTGTAACATGTGTCAGAACGTCATTCTTTTTTACGGCTGAATAAGATTCTATTGTATGTATAGTTTTCTAATTTCCCTTTTTTCTTTCCACCTATTTGATATTCTTAGATTTCACTTATATAATGGGCACTTTTATTGGAAGGTGTGGTAAAGTATTTGTGTTTTTATTCCTTTGAAGTCTAGGTGGTGCCATGACACAAACCTGGCAGGTTGACGAACATATTACCGAAATCACTGGAATGGAGTCAATCAAACGGGAGGTGAACAAGAGTTGGGGTGACACAATCCAGTTATCAGTGCCAGCATCTTGGGCAGGTGACCAGTGAAGCTGCACTGGACCCCACTCGCATTCCATGCTTGAAGTTTAATGCTCTGTGGTCGCCCTCTTGAAATTCTTAAGCTTTGAGTTTGTGCAAATGACATTTGAGGGGACAACAGAGAGTGTGTGTTGGGACTTGGAGCCTCAACTCTTGCCTGGTCTGCCTCCTACCATCTCCCTGGGGTGGGTTCTTGGCTCCCTTATTGTCTGCAAACTGGTGCCTGGGCTCTGGCTCTCCCCTACCACCTGTCCCTGATCCCTGCCTAGCAGCAGTTGCCACATCTGCCCCCAGTGGCACGAAGTGCGTACAGGGAGGACCATAGTCTCAGGCTGGCAGTGCTGAGCTGTGTTTTCCATCAGGGGCCTCAGAGGAAGGTGGGGGCTGGAAGCTAGCCTCTTGCCCACTCTTTTTTTTTTGTTTGTTTATTCTTTCGTACCATTCACCATATCTTGCCCACTCTTGATCCAGGTACTCAGCACATCCTGGCATGAAGGCTGCACACCTATGGGGGTCATGTGTCCACTGTGGGTTGGGATGGCAGGCCCATTGAAGGAGAAATGCCTGGGATGCGGAGTATTCCATGCATGAAGGAGCATGACATTATAAAGTAAATAAAAAAATCTAAGCTGGGCACAGAGGCATATGCCTGTAGTCCCAGCTACTCAGGGGGCTGAAATGGGAGGATCCCTTGAGCCCAGGAGTTTGAGGCCAGCCGGGGTGACACAGCGAGACCCTGTCTCTTTAAAAAAAAAAAAAAAATCCAATGACCATGATAGGTAAAGGGACCATAGCAGAAAGGAAGATGTATTATACTTAGTACCCTTAACAGGATTTTGAACAAGGGGTCCCATGTTTTCATTTTTCACTGAGGTCTACAAATTATGTAGCTGACTCTACCAGTTCTTCATAAAGGTTGCTAGTATTAGAAAGTTGGAGCACTTCTCATAGCTATTCTATCTAATTTGCTCTTATTTTTTATTTTTAAAAACTTAACCTTTTTGAATAGGCCATGCATTCAAAAGCCTCAAAAAGTCAAAGGTCTTTCTCCCACCCTGCTTCCTCTCCTTTACATTTAAATGATATTTACTGAATCTTTTCCAGAATTTCTTTATGCATGTACAAGCATACAAATGTATATTTCCCTCCATTTTATACAAAAGTTAATACACTATAAGCACCTTGTTATTTTTAGTTAACAATTTATCAACTTGTTATTGACCTTAAGTCAAACAATAGTACAGCTGAGGTAGAAAAAAAAAATAAGTAAAAGTTTATTTCTTCAGCCATGATCATTCAATGTGGGAAAGGGTAGTTCTTTCAACAAACGATGCTGGGACAACTACATGTCCACTTGCAAAGTCTTCCTTATACTGTACCCAAAAACTAACTCAAAATGGATCATTGACCTAAGTGTAAGAGCTAAAATTATAAAACCTTCAGAAGACAACCTAAAGGGGTAAATCTTCATGACCTTAGATTTGGCAAAGCCTTCTTGGATATGACACCAAAAACACAAGAAACAAAAGAAAAAATACATAAACTGGACATCATAAAAATGTTTTAAAACTTTTGTGCTTCAAAGGAAGACATCATGAAGAAAGTGAAAAGACAACCCATACAATGAGAGAAAATATTTGCAAATCATCTATCTGATAAAGGACTTGTATTCAAAACATATGAAGAATTCTTACAACTGAATAAAAAGACAAATAGCCCAATTAAAAAATCAGCAAAGGATCTGAATGTCAGATATCTCTCCAAAGAAGACATACAAACGGCCAATAAGCACATGAAAAGACGCTCAAGATCAGTAGTCACCAAGGAAATGCAAATCAAAACCACAATGCTTTGGTTCGAGTTGGTGCTTGGGGAAAAGAAAACCATGCCATAAGGAGGTACTACTACCTCATACCCACTAGGATGGCTATAAGCAGACAGACACACAATAAACAGTGTTGGCAGAGATGTAGAGAAATCAGAACATTCACACACTGCTGGTGGGAATATAAAATCTGCTTTGGATAGCTTGGCATTTTTCAAAATGATAAACATAGTTACCATATGACCCAGCAATTCCACTAGATATACCCAATAGAAATGAAAGCATGTCCATATAAAAACTTGTACATGAATGTTCATAGCACCATTATTCTTAACATCCAAAAAGTAGAAGCAACCCAAATGTTCACCAACTGATGAATGGATTTAAAAAACCTAGCATAACCATACAATGGAATATTATTCAGTCATAAAAAGGAATGAAGTGATTCCTAAAAAAATTAAACATAGAATTACCATATGATCCAACAATTCCACTTCTAGGTATACACCTTCTCACCCACCGAAAAAAAAAAAAAAAAAGCAGGGACTTAAACAGATATTTGTACACCCATAATGACAGCAGCGTTACTCACAACCACCCAAAAGTGGAAACAAACCAAATATCCATTGATGGATGAATAAACAAAATGTGGTATACATGGAATGGATTCGGTATACCATGAAATTTACCGTGGAATAATTCAGCCTTAAAAAGGAAGGACATTCTGACACATGCTATAACATGGATGAACCCTGAGGACATTATGCTAAGTGAAATAAATCAGTCACAAAAGGACAGATATTTTACTATTCCACTTACATGTGAGGTACCTAGACTAGTCAAATTCATAGAGACAGAAAGAAGAATGGTGGTTGCCAGGGGCAGGGAAGTGGCAGGAATAGGAGTTAGTGTTTAATGAGTTTCAGCTGGGGGAGATGAAAAAGTTCTGGAGATGGATGGCAGTGATATTTGCATAACAATGTGAATATACATAATGCCACAGATCTGTAAAAACAGTTAAAAAGGTAAATTTTATGTTATGTATATTTTACCACAATATTTCTAAAAACATCAAAAAATAGTTAAAATGGTATATTTTATGTTATGTATATTTAACTTCAATAAATCAATCAACCAACTGAGATTATGTTCTTACCAAGGGGGGTCCTCCCAAGAAGATGGTACCCTGCTTGCGCACAATGATGTTTTCATCAGCCATTGCAGGCAGATAAGCACCTCCTGCTGTACAAAAGCCCATGACCACTGCTATCTGAAATCCAAGCACATGACAAATACGTGAGATGCAGCTTAAGCAGTGAATTGTATAGTGTTTGGTTTACAATCCCACAAACGTTACGGTGACCAGGGGATATTACTAGCTGGTCCCTGAACATCATTTTAAAATGGAGTCCTCTAAACATTTGAAATACGTTTCCTGACTTCTTATATCAAAACATTTTGAAGACTTATGTCACACTTTTACAAAATTTATAGACAATCTCCCTGTCTAGAGAGAAGACTGGCTGGATAGACTACTGGCCTGAGCAACTAATGCAGAGAAGAAACCCAAAATACTCCCATAACTTTGCAAAGTGTATTAAAAGGATAACTTTTAAGTATAATAAGTTCCCTAAATATTTGCCACTTGACTCATGGAAATACTGAAATAATTCTCAAATGAGTGTTACTAATATTTGGTGTTACCCTGGACATGATACTATCTAAAAGTAAAACAAATGTTAACAATGCAGTTAAAAATCTTGCTCAGGCCAGGCACGGTGGCTCATGTCTGTAATCCTAGCACTCTGGGAGGATGAAGCGAAAGGATTGCTTGAGTTCAGGAGTCTGAGACTAGCCTGAGCAAGAGCAAGACCCTGTCTCTACAAAAAATAGAAAAATTAGCTGGGTGTGATGGTGTGCACCTATAGTCTCAGCTACTTGGGAGGCTGAAGCAAGAGGATTGCTTGAGCCCAGGAGTTTGAGGTTGCAATGAGCTATGATGACACCACTGCACTCTAGCACAGGTGACAGAGTGAGACCCTGTCTAAAAAAAAAAAATCTTGCTCAAACAAAAAGTCGATTGTGTTGAAGCTGGGTGATGTATACACAGGGATTCACAGTAATATTTTCTCTACTTGTATGTTTAAAATTTTCCATAATAAAAAGCTTTTTAAAATTCTTGCTCAGAAATCAGCAGGGCACAAGGAATAGTAAGTATGGGTTTGGCTGATTATCCCTAAGCAGGAATAAATAATATCACCAAAGAAAAATAAGAAAAGTATATAATGGATATTTTTTTAAATTATTATCTGAAAGCAGTTTTTGCTACTAATTCCAACATTCCATCAGTTTTCCTTATAGGCATACAAATATCTGTTTTGAAAAACAGCATGTCATACTAGTATTAATGCACAAATGAAAAGTAGCATGAGTTAACATTTTTCCATATAAAGGAAAAAAAAAGCTGTCAAAAAAAGCATTTTTCCTTAACCATAGCTTTTATGTATGTTATTAAAAGTGGCTGCAATATTTATTTGTCAACATATTATAAAGGTGTTTATCACTTATGGTTTTACATATCAATCACCAAGATGTTTCTTTTACAGATATCAATGGCTATAAAAATTCTTGCCCATGAGCAGAAGAAAACACATAGCAGTGTTTATAATAGCAAAAATACGTAAATAACTAACATGTCCATCAATACATTTTGAATGTATAAATACATTTTTAAATGAATAAGTTCTTTAAAAATCTGAGGCAGGCCAGGCACAGTGGCTCACACATATAATCCTAGTACTTTGGGAGGCCAAAGCAGGAGGATCGCTTGAGGCCAGTAGTTCAATACCAGCCTGGGCAATAGCAAGATCCCATCTCTACAAAAAATAAAAAAATTAGCTAAGCATGGTGGCACATACCTACAGTCCCAGATACTCAGGAGACTGAGGCAGGAGGATCCCTTGAGCCTAGGAGTTTGAGGTTACAGTGAGCTATGATGACACCACTGCACACTAGCCTGGGCACCAGAGCAAGACTCTATCTCAAAAAAAAAAAAAAATGTGAGGCAAAAATAACAAAATGCATTTTAACACTTAATAGATCTGGGTGGTAGGCACACAAGTGTTCTGAGCTATTATTCTCTGTACTTTCTGCATGTTTGAAGTATTTGATGGGCTTTTTTTGGTTCAGTTTCTGTGGGAAGGACACAACTTCACCTTATCGTCCTGTTCTCTTGCATCAGAACATCAGCTTCAGCTCAAACTATTTCAGTACCCAAAAATAAAAAAAGTCAAGGAACTTAGAGAAGAATCACAATGATGTTAGAACCTAAAAGAGAACATTTTACAAAAATAAGACCTCAAGAACTAAACAGGCATAGCAGAGTTCCACGAGGAAAGAGCATCAACTGTCAGCAAGTATGCAAAGAGCAAGGATGGGTGGGAGGTGGGGGGCAGGGGAGACAAAGAGGAATTATTTTGTCAAAATGTAGTAAGACAAAAATGAGAGAAATGAAACTAAATGCCATCATACCATCTACTATGGACTGAATGTTTGTGTCCCCTCCAAATTGATATGTTGAAGCCCTAATCCCCAATGTGATGGTATGTGGAGGTAGAGACTCTGGAAGGTAATTGGGTTTAGATGAGGCCATGAGAGTGGGGACCCCATGACGGGATTAGTGTCCTTATAAAAAGAGGAAGATCTGTCTGTCCTCCACGTGAGGACATAACCAGGAAGAGGCCCTAACAAAGAACCAGACCATGCTGGCACCCTTATCTCTGGAGATTTCCAGCCTCCAGAGATATGAGAAATGAATATTTGTTGTTTAACCCACCGAGTGCATGACAATTTGGAATAGCAGCTGGAACTAAGACACCATTAAGGTGGGGAGAGAAGGATGGAGGGGAAATCTACCAATTAGCAGAAAAGTCTCACAACTGAATAGCTGAAAAAATATTAGCACATCTACTTCAGGGAATTTTGCCATATTGCTGACAGCACTTTTGATGCATTTTCTCCACAGTTCCTTTGCAACCAAGGAAATCAACAATCCATCTCTCTGACACCAGATACACATTCTCCAAAAGGGATAGGAGATTTCGGTAAGCAAACTTCTAAAATAGCCCCCAACAATCCCTGACTCTTGGTATTCACATCCTGTGTAATCCATCCTCTTGAGTATGTGGTGGGTCCAGTGATTTGCTTACAATGAAGAGATCATGGCAAGTGATGAGATGTCACTTCTGTGATCAGGTCATGAGAAACTGTCTACTATCTTGCTGGCCCTCTCTCTTGTCTTCTCACTCTCTTGCTTTGATGAAGGCAGGCAACATGCTGTGAGATGCTCTGGGGAGAGGACATGTGCTAGGGAACCAAGGAAGGCCTCTAGCCAGCACCTCATAAGGAACTGAGTGAGGCCTAAAAAGAGCTGAACCCTGCCAACAGTCATGTGAGTGAGCTAGGGATTGGGTCCTTCCTGGTTGAGCCCTGGGATGATGCAGCCATCTGAGAGACCCCAAGCTATGCTGTGCCTAGACTCCCAACCCATGGAAACTACGAGATAATAAATGTGTGTTGTTCTGTACTGCCAAGTTTTGGGATCATTTGTTCTTCAGCAATAGTTAACAGAGATCAAAAACCATCCATCTTTAGTGACTATAATTAAAGTACATCTGAAGACTTGACACAGACTTTGGAAGTACTTTTTCTTTTTTTTTTTTTTTTTTCTTCCATCCCAATTTCTTGCTTGGAATGGAAGTACTTTTTCATTGTTGCTCTTCAAAGAATCTATCTGGAAACTGTTTATTCCAGACAGATGAGATGAGAAAGACCATGAATAGAACTTTATGTACTTTCCCAGAGATGAAAAACCAAGAGCAAGACATGGATAAACCTTGAAACCATTAAGTTAAGTGAAAGAAATCAGTTACAAAAGACCACTTATTATATGATCCCACTTACATGAAATGTCCAGAACAGGCAAATTCATACAAAGTAGATTAGTGGTTGCCTAGAGCTGGGGAGGACTGGGTAGAAATGGAGAGTGACCGCTAATGGGGTGATGAAAATATTCTAAGACTGATTCAACTCTGTGAATATCCTAAAAACTACCAAATTGTACACATTAAATGGGTGAAATTATATGGTATGTGAGTTATATCTGTTAGTAAAAAATTTTAAAAAATAAACAAGAGCTAGAGTGACTAAATACAAATGAGTCAAAATTCTCCAATGTTTTCATCAATAACAGGTCATTCTAGTAACAAGTATCTAACAGGCAAAAAACTTAATATTGATAAAGCAAGTTCTGATAATAGAAATAAAAATTAAATAAAAGAACAGAGATGTTACCAATCAATGACCAGTTACGGTCATACAATTTCTTCTGAGTCATTCACTCACTCACAAAAGGGGACAAAGTGAACATATACCAAGAAGCGTTCTGCCACTGGGTCTGCTTCTTCCTCTTAACAAAACACAGGAATCCCAGGGCCAAAGAACACTGACAATTTTCCATGTCCCAAAGCATTCATTTGCAGTACAAGGATCTGACGTGAGGCCACAGTGAACAAGGCTTACTGGACAAATGATCCGGAATCCCAGAAAGAAAATTCTGCTGCATTCTCCACTGAGAGGGTATTAAAAGGATCTAAGATATGTGATCATAAACTTTTCTGACCAGACTCAGAGGTATAGATTTGGCTTGTATTGGAGGTACAACACAGGCATTGTGCTTGGAAAGACATCACAAGGACCTACATCTACATTGGGACAAAGGTGAACCTCAAAGAACTCCACTGACAGGTTACCGTCCATCCTGTCACCAGGAAGGTGGGCCTGCTTGGCGACAGGGACAAACCAAGAGATCCCTCTTGCAGGTGAAGCAATTCTAAGTCTTGAACCAAGAGCAAGAAAGCAGTGAGAAGGCTGAGAATCACATGCACCTGACAGTAACAATACCTGTCATCACCTTCACAGAAGGCACAAGCAAAATTTCTCAGTAAAAGGAAATGAGATGCTATAAACCAGAGGTAATCATCTGGAAAACCTTTAGAAAAAATATCATTACCCTCTAGGTCTTGTGTGAACAAATAGAGACTGGTTCTCATTGCACCAAAAACAAATTGCATATCGTAGGTCAGCAGCCTGCCCTACAGAAGGGGTCTACAGGGAGGCAAGAGGTTTGATACCTAATTCTGAAAAGCTATGTGAACTCTAGACCTCCATTCTTCCACTACAAAATTATAGAAGACTATCCAGTTCAAAGGAATACTGTGATAAATGTAATACAACTTGGAGGGGAAAAAGTTCTAATTACTTGATGGAAAAGCCATTAAAAATGTAATAATAAATTTTTTAATCTCTACTTCTTTTTCAATTCAAAGTAATTGTGGAAAGCAAATACTGCCTGTATCACATTTTTCCTGCCTTTACCTGAAGAGCCACCATTAAAAACTAAAAACCACAAAATACACATCCCAATTCAATAGCTGTGCAGAATTTAAGAACATTATCCACTATTCTGACCAATCAGTACCACTGATTCTGTAATAGTCATGCTTACCTGCACCAACTGGATAGGCTGAAATGTACACAGAATATAAAAAGTCCACCTTACCCAGAACATTGTTTCTTCATTGATCTTTTTATTATAGCCTCAAAGTAATCAGAATGATTTCATTTCTCCTAGGCCCTATCCATCTCCATTAACACTTTATAACATATTTTTAAAACAATAAGATATGGTGCCTCCTAACTAAGCTCCTCAAAACAATTACCAAGGACCGAAACAAAGAAAACCAAAAAGATACATTTCAATAATAATGAGCTCAACCACACAGTGGCTCACTCCTATAACTCCAGAACTTTGGGAAGCCGAGGTGGGAGGAGAGCTTGAAGCCAGGGGTTCGAGATCAACCTGAACAATACAGCAAGAACCCATCTCTACAAAAAATAGAAAAATCAGTTGGATGTAGTGGTGAACACCCATAGTTCCAGCTACTTGGGAGGCTGAGGCAGAAGGATCGCTTGAGCCCAGCCCAGGAGTTTGAAGCTGTGATGAGCTATGATGACACTACTGCACTCTAGCCTAGGTGACAGAGCAAGACCCTGTCTCAAAAAAAAAAAAAAAAAAAAAAAGGAGCTAAGCCAAGTGGGGAGGAGGAGGAAGATAAGGTAAGAGGGAGGGAGGGACACCAGAGAATAATTTTAAGTACACCCTAAAAAAGAGCAAATAAGCAGAAACACAAAGGGAAAAACAGTGAAAGGCCTAAGGAACCGCAACCAAACATGGCTAGATGAATGACACCTATTTCAGAAGAAATAAACTGTTAATTAAAACAAAAACACCTTGTCGCTGATGACTAGACTACCACTAAATTATAAAAATGAATGGTAATGTGAGACCTAAAGGAAACAAATAAAAAGATCCCACTTCTGGGGAGGATCATAAGTCTCACACTTAAAAAGCCAGCAACATGGAAGCCATAACCTGTGTCTTTGCTTGCTGCTGCTGTGATAGAATACCCCAGACTAGGTGCTTTACAAATAAAAGAAACTTATTTCTCCCAATTCTGGAAGGTGGGAAGTCCAAGAACATGGCACCAACATCTGATGGGGGTCATCCCATGGCAGAAGGGCAGAAGGTGGAAGGGCAAGAGAAGGAAAGAGCAGAAGAGACAGAGTGGAAATGAATGCCCAACCCCAGTGATTAACGGCATTAATCCATTCGTGAGGGCTCCACCCAGTCACCTCCCAAAGGCCTCACCTATTCACACCACCACAATGCCAACCAAGTTTCCAACACATGAACTTTTGGGGGACACATTCAAATCAAAACCCTGGGAAAATAAAAGAAGCACATTCTGAAGATCATTACGGCATCAGGCCATAGATATGGAGAAGGCCCAGAAAAGGTATTCTCACAACATGAGACTCAAAGAAAGACCATCAGACACCAGTATACCAAGTATTTAAACTCCAAAAACAAACAAGGGGTCCTAAAACGTACCATGAAGGAAGAAAAGATAGAACAGAATACAAAGGTAAATACCTAGTTTAACTGTCTTTCCTCCTTGAGAGCAAAAAAAAAAAAAAAAAAAAATGTTGAAACCTGGATGGTCTCTAGAAATTTGTCCACATTTTTACAGCTGCAGAGATACACGAAATAACAGAAATATGACTGCCAAGGGACATACTCTTAGAAATAAGTGGATAAAAGGACTTACAATGGGCAAGTCTAATAACATTAAATAAAAACCAAGCCTGGGTGAAGGTAAAACAGGAACTGTATTCAGTAAGAAAGCTAGTGCTCACTATCAAAATGAATACACAACATAACTGGACTTACAAGTGGTTGATCTATATAATAAAGTATAAAAAATTATTTTTAATCAATCCAAGTAAGCCAAAGTCTTAAATAAGAAAACAAACATTAACATTAGGAACTAGAACCACTCAGTATGTTGGATACCACTTTAACAGTTATAAGGAGATTCATTTTATAATTCATAAATATTAAACAACCACCATCTCAGGGAAATGTGTGAAGATATTATTATAAAAATTAATCTGATACTGTCTCCAACCTCAAGTAGCTAACAGTCTAATAGGGGAAATTAGTCCAGATATATCAAGACAAAATGGATAAATGCCATTAGTTAGATACAGCACAAGAAATATAGGAGGTGGGACGGAGAAAAGATTACTTCCAGTAAGGGCTTCTGTGATTCCCTTAAAAGGCTGGCATCTGAGATATGCCTTGGAAAACGGGCTGGAGACCTAGCCCCAAAAAGATCAGGGGAGAGAGGGACTGGCATGGGCCTGAGCAGATGGGCATAAAAGGCCATGGTGCGTATGGAGAAGAGTGAGTGGTTCAGGCTGATTGTGGTTTAGGGTCCATGAGCAGTAAGACTAGAGAGGCTGGAATCCGATCACATGGGGTCTTCAGCATCAGGCTAAGAAGTATGAGGTTTGTTTTATATAAAATATAGTTTGTAACAGGGGAGATACATGAAGAATAACCCTGCAGCAATGCATACAATGTATGGAAAAGGAGAGACTAGGTAGTGTGGGACACCAGTCAGATGAGGCTAGTGCCACAGCATGAGTGGTACCGAAGGCCTGAAATGCCCATGGTGGTGGCAGTAGGAATGGAGAGGAGAGGACCAATCCAAAGGTAAAAATCCACAGAACTCAGCAATGTATTCATCAAAGGCTTGTGATGTGTTGATTATGTGCCCAGCATCAGAGCAGCTACTGGTGATACAAAAATCAGGAAGATGTGCATATTTGACCTAAAAGGATTAAGTAGGAAAATGCAGAGAAAAGAGTCAAGGATGACACCAAAGTTTCAATCCTAGGAAAAGAGCAAGAAGGCAGTACCAACAGTAGACAGGAAAACAGATGAAGGAAAACTTAGTAGGGGAAGTTAATGTGTTCAATGTCTAGTTTGAGCCCAACTCTGAAAAGATAAAGGGAAAAAACAAGGTGTTTTTCCTACTTTCTTACACAGTCACTCAACACTTCTGACATTTGATGTGTGGAGACTCTCCCCCAAACACAAAGTAATCAATTCTCTAGGGAACACCACCTGGGTATCCCATATTTCAATTCAATACTGACACTGCCTACCGGGAGATAGCATCAGCTCTCACAGGTCGAGGGCTCGGTCCCACAAGACTGCCCCCACTTCAGACACCAATTGCAAGTAGTAGGTTGCCACCTGCACTTATAACTGACTGGCTATAAATCAGGGGTGCCATTACCCCTTCCTTGGGTTCAATTAATTTGCCAGAGTGGCTCAAAGAACACAGGGAAATACTTTACTTAGGTTTACTGGTTTATTAATAAAGGATAGAATAAAGGATACCGATGAAAAGCCAGATGAAGAGATATAGAGGTTAAGGTCTGGAGGGGTCCCTAGCATAAGAGCTTCTGTCTCCATGGAGTTGGGGTACACTACCTTCCCAGCTCTTGTGTATGTCTGCCACCCCAGAAGCTCTCTGAACCCCATAGTTCAGGGATTTTTATGGAGGCCTCTTCACACAAACATGATCAAGTAACTCCATTTCTAGCCCCTCTTCCCTCTCCAGAGAATGGGGCTGGGGCTGGAAGCTCCAAGCTTATGATCGTGGCTTGGTCTTTCAGGTGACCAGCACTATACAGGAGCCCACCAAGAATTGCCTCATTAGAACAAAAGATGCTCCTGTCACCCAGGAAATTCCAAGGGATTTAGGAGCTCTGTGTTAGGAACTGGAGTCAAAGACCAAATAACAGAACAAAGATTTTCCTAGCATCTTATCTACAAGGGTATTTAGGAACTCTAGCTCAGGAATTGTGACAGATACCAAACACTGGAATAAAAGATTCTCCTAGCACCCCTACCACATAGGAAATTACAAGGGTTTTAGGAGCTCTGTGCTTGGGACTAGGGAAAGAGACCGTATGTATATTTCCTATTATTTCACACTAAGGTACTAGCAGGAAATCGACAGAGACAGCAGAACCCCTAAGGTTTAGAGGCAGAGAAGTAGGACTAGAGAAAGATTGGGGAGATGACAGGTAATACCATGAGGTTTTATTAAATCATTAAGGGCAAGTTCTTGGGTGGCGTTGGGAAAATTAAATGGAGAAGGTCAGGGCCATCACAGTGGCTCACACCAGTAATCCTAACACTCTGGGAGGCCGGGCAGGAGGATTGCTTGAGGCCAGGGTTCAAGACCAGCCTGATTCCCCAGAGTATAGCAACTAGAAAATGAATTACTGATACCCTTTCTTTTTAAAACCTGTTTTCCTTAGGTAAATAACCTTTATTATACTATAGGAGTATTCCTATAATTCCAAAGGTTCTAATTGGAGACAATCTTAAGATACTTTCTGTGGAAAAAGATTGAATTCTGTTTTATTTTTAAGCTATCCTAGAGTATCTAATTAGCAAAGACTTGGAGTAAAAAGCAGTACTGTACACTTTATTAATGAAAAATTACCTGTGTAATATTTTTAGAAGACATATTTGCCTGATTATAGAATATACGGCCAAAGTGATCTCGATCTGGAAATACATCGGCTTGTCGAGGTAAATTTGCCCCTCCTGAATCAACTGAAGACAAGGAAAATGAGAAAAATAAGCACATCACTGTCAACAAAATATGCTATGTACAGGAGACTTGTATCAATGACAGCATCAGTGCTTAATCACATTTACAAAAAATTTGTCCTATCTTTCTAAACTATTCTAGATCCTCCTCCAATCCCCCATGTAGCCAAAAGGACTCACTGTTTTCCCCAAACCCATTAAGCTTTCCTGCCTCTATGCAATTCTCCTTGAAATGTTTAGGACACTCTCTCCTTTGAGGATCAGCAAAAGCCCCAGAAACAGGATGAAGTCTTTACTAGGTAAGCTGAAAAAGTACCTTTCCCTCTTCTAAACCAATACAAAACCCAATACAGAATTCACGTGACAATTTATACATATGCCCTTCTGATACTGTTTTTACTGCAGATTAGAGCAGTGGATACATATGTCAGCTGAGTTCAAAAAAGAGTTTGTTACTTCTTAGCTGAGCGATTACAGGCGTGTTTCCTAGCCCTTCTACGCCTCAGTTTCCTTACCCACGAAATGAAGATAACAATAGTAGTTATCCCAATAACAATAGAAGATAATTGTTATTTGGATGACAAGAAATAATCTATATAAAACATTTAGTTCAGCACATACTGAGTGCACACAATAAATGTTTAAAAAAAATTAGCTAGTCCTATACCTATTATTATCACCTACAAACATTAAGTCTTTTATTGTTAACACATTATATCTTGTCTCCAATTCATTATGGACTCAAAGAAGACACAGACAACATAATCCTCTTCACTGTGCCCCCTATCAAGTTTGGCACAGCACCTGCAAGAAGATGGGCCTCAATTGCTATTTTCTGTATGTGCAAAGCAGTGAACATTGTGTGTCAAGCAGGTAAATACACTTTCCCGCAGGCGGAAAAGAAGATCTCTTTATCAGTACCTGTTCAAATACCTGCATAAATGAACAATATATGTCAGAGTTTTACCAGACTAACTCTATACCCAGGAACTGCTCATTTTAAACTGCTTTGCATTTAGGTTCTTTCTGAAATATCCTTTGATTTAAATGTATTTTAATTTCAAGTACAAATTTACTTTCATTGGAAATTAAATTTACTTCAAGTTATATCTGCTCAAATTATATAATACTCAAGCATTTAAACAATACCTGGCACTCAAGAGATCTATAAATATTAGCTATTATTTTTTCATACTTTGAATCCATTATGGTTAACAGAAAAATAAAATATATAGAAGAAAAAAATCCACAAACTTGTAGTAAAAAAACTGGCATACACCAAAATATTATTGGGGTTATTTCTCAGTGATACTATTTTCTTTGTAATTATGGGAGAAATCAATAGTTTTTTAAAATACCCACTAATAATGTCATACATATAGCCTTTTAAACACTCTTGCATTTTAGCAGCTAATAAATAATAGTTTATTTTACAACTCTTGTGACTTGCCCAAGTAGATGCAGGGGAGCCTGCTCTGCATTGCAATTTCTTGTGCCCGTAAATGTTTTTTCACAGTCACTGGGTAGTAGGTGCCTCCTTTGACAGTGGCATCATTGGCAATAATCATACATTCTACTCTGAAAGGCAGAAATTTCATCAGAAAGAGAATATGAGATCTTTCTTCAAAATTAAAGGCCAATTACGCTCATTACAAGACATGCCAATATGACCTTCAACTTCTAGTACCTATCATCAATGACACTCATTAGTAGACAATCTTAGGATATAAATGCAAGCTTTAATCACAGCTCACATATTCATTTATATATACAAAATGATCACTTTTGACAAGTTTACAAACTCATATTTGATTTTTAAAGACTCATCAGTCCTATATTAGTAGTGAAAAACTAACAACCTAAACCACATTTCTTAATAGTTCTTTGAATAAAAGGGTCCTAACAAGATAATACTAATACTGCATCCCCCCGCAAAATTCAAGTCTCAAGGGTAAAGAACTCCCTCATAATAAACCTTCAAAATTCCCCATCAAGAGTACTGAGGTTTATTTTTTGTATTTTCAAAAGTTCTTCAACATTATAGCCATATGGTTTCCTGTACACCTAAAAGAAGTCAAAAAATACAAAATTTATCTTGCTCAAAGTCATAATGAATAGTATACTGAAAATGTACAAAAGGCATAATGAGTCATCAATAGTGCCCTTTCTCACCAAAACCAGTTTATTGGGTATGAGGACTCTCAAGTGACAAAGACCAAGGTGGCCAAGGAAAGATAGCCGGTCAGGGAAATAGCACAGGGTTGCCAAGAAACCTTAAGATCAGAGGTTCACTTGAAATTTGAGATAACAACAGTGTGTTTTTATTTTTTTTTTTATTTCTTTTTTTCTACACAACCGGAGCTCTAACAACAGTGTGTTTTTTATGAAATTCAATTTTCTTTATATTGACGATGTTTTTGTTATCTCACTTTGTTTTGGTTTTTTTTTTGTTTTGTTTTGTTTTTTAAGACAGAGTCTCTGTTGCCTGGGCTAGAGTGCCGTGGCATCAGCTTAGCTCACAGCAACCTCAAACTCCTGGACTCAAGTGATCCTTCTGCCTCAGCCTCCTGAGTAGCTGGGACTACAGGCATGCGTCACCATGCCCGGCTCATTTTTTCTATATATTTTTAGTTGTCCAGCTAATTAATTTCTTTCTATTTTTAGTAGAGGTGGGGTCTCGCTCTTGCTCAGGCTGGTCTCGAACTCCTGAGCTCAAATGATCCTCCTGCCTTGGCCTCCCACAGTGTTAGGATTACAGTGAATTCTTTCTCAGTTATAATATCCAATATTAAAGTAATTCTAGTGAAAAGATAAAATCAAGCCCTTGCCTTCATGGAAAGAAATCACTGATGGGCCAAAACACATTCACCCAATATAGACCCCTGGTTAGTGGTGTTAACAGAGAACAACTTGAGAGTGTGTGAAAAGACTTTTGATTATATAGTTTAAAATCTGCAGTAGTTTTAAACAAGGCTGTGTTCTGGTACCTAACTCTTTATTTGCTATCATTATGGAGTAAAGAAGATTCTACCTCCAACTAGAGAAAACAAAAACACAGTATTTTCATATAAGCATGATATAATTTCATTATCTCATTCTGGATGCACAGATAACTTGGCCTATAAATTAACTCCTGTCATCCATTCATTTATTCAACAAATATTTTTTATATGCCTTCTATGTGCCATGTCCCATTCTAGGTACTAACAGCACAGTGGTGAACAAGAATGGCAAAATTCCTGATTTCACAGAGCTTCCATTCCAGTGGAGATCAGTTAGGGGCGGCAAACAATAAATAAGCTAACAAATACTGCCGGGTGTGGTGGCTCCTGCCTATAATCCTAGCACTTTGGGAGACAAGGTGGGAGGATCGCCTGAGGCCAGGAGTTTGAGACCAGCCTGAGCAAGAGCAAGACTGATCTCTACAAAAATTTTTATAAAAACAAGACCTGGGTGTAGTGATGCAAGCATACAGTCCCAGCTACTTGGGAGACTGAGGCAGGAGGATCACTTGAGCCCAGGAGTTTGAGGTTGCAGTGAGCTATGGTGATGCCACTACACTCCAGCCCAGGCAACAGAGCGAGACCCTGTATCCAAAAAAAATAAAAATAAAAATAAGCTAACAAATATACAAAATAATTTCTGATTGTAACTGCTATGAAGATATAAGCAGGTAATATAACATATATAAGTATTATAGTATTAATTATTATAAAATAAGATATAATAAAATAAGGTAATTATGGTGGGAGCTATGTTAAGATATATAGTCAAGGAATAATAGTAACAACAACAACCATACTTATATGGCCTTACCATGTACTAGGTACTGCTGTAAGACTTTACATATATGATATAGGTTATTTTACAGATCTGGAAACAGGCACAGAGAAATGAGGCAATTTGCCCAAGGTCACCAACTAACAAGTGATAAAGCCAGGATTTAAATCTAGGCAGCTTGGCTCTAGAGGGCATGCTTCTAAGCCGTAAACCTAGGGAAAATTTGAATGGAGACTTGAAGGATGAAAAGGAACCAGCCATTCAAAGAACATTTCCTACACAGTTAAGTACAGGCCCTGAAGCAAAAATGAGGTTAGCATGTTCAGGAAACAGCAAGAAGACCACAGTGGCTAAAGTGTTGTAAGTAAAAGAGTGAGGTGAGAGAAGTAGTGAGGATCAGATCCCACAGGCCCTCATAAGCCACCGTCAGTGAATTTGCCAGAGGGAAGGGCTGCAGCTCAATTACTCTTCAGCTATAATAGTTACAACTTGAGGCAGGTAGTCCTTGACATTAAGCTCGTTTATAAATAAATTCCATACAAGTTTCCTCATTAAATGGCTTGGTGTCTACTTCAGAAGTTATCATGGTCGCCAAGCACAGGGGATCCCAGGTACTCGGGAGGCTGAGGTGGGAGGATCCCTTGAGCCCAAGAGTTTCAGACCAGCCTGGGCAACATAGCGAGACCTTGTCTCTCAAAAAAGAAAAAGAAAAAGAGAAAGAGAAAGAGAATGTATCATGGACCCTGTGACATAATAAGAAATACATATTTTGGTGTTCTTTGTCCTCAACTCCATTTCTGGGACAGAGCTCCTAAAATCTTTGTAACTTCTGAGTGATGAGGTGACAAGAGTGTCTTTTGTTATTCATAATAAGCACCCCTCAACCTTTTTTTGTTTTTTGAGACAGAGTCTTGCTCTGTCACCCAGGGTATAGTGCCGTGGTGTCACTGTAGCTCACTGCAACCTCAAACTCCTGGGCTCAAGGGATCCTCTTGCCTCAGCCTCCTGTTGCTGGGATACAGGCACGCACCACGACGCTCAGCTAATTTTTCTATTTTTAGTAGAGACAGGGTCTCGCTTTTGCTCAGGCTGGTCTTGAACTCCTGAGCTCAAGCAATCCTCCCACCTCAGCCTCCCAGAGCACTAGGATTACAGGCGTGAGCCACCGCACCCGGCCTTCTCTATTATCCTTTTCTAACTGAGACTGATGACTCCTGACACTGTGCAATTCCCAAGTATGATTCAATATCCTTCCAAGTCAAGAATGTTATAAACAGAACAAGGCACGAAGAAAATAAAATTTAAAATATAAAGCATAAACAATAAAAAAAATTAGTATCTGCAAAGGGAAAAAAGGTAGAAGAGCACGTTCCAATGTATTGATGGCCATTAAGAGTACTCTGGTTAATTATGTTTTCCCATGATACATGGATTTAGTTTAATTCTGCATTAAGTTCATCATTTTAAAAAGTTTATTTTTTTTAATTTTTTTGAGACAGTCTCACTCTGTTGCCCGGGCTAGAGTGCCGTGGCATCAGCCTAGCTCATAGCAACCTCAAACTCCTGGGCTCAAGTGATACTTCTGCCTCAGCCTCCCGAGTAGCTGGGACTACAGGCATGCGCCACTATGCCCGGCTAATTTTTCTATAAATATTTTTAGCTGTCCATATAGTTTCTTTCGATTTTTAGTAGAGACAGGGTCTCGCTCTTGCTCAGGCTGGTCTCGAACTCCTGAGCTCAAGCAATCCGCCCGCCTCGGCCTCGCAGAGTGCTAGGATTACAGGTGTGAGCCACTGCGCCCGGCCTAAAAAGTTTATTTTTAAGTGTCCCATAAGATACCACACTGGGTAAACATTAAGCAAAGACATATGGGAGAAATCTCAGGGAGAAGGAAGCTATTAATAAGTCAAGGAAGAAGTAACAATGGTGAATGTCCACAGTTGCACTCCTTGGAAGGCACAGATCATGGAGAGAAGTCAGAGCAACACACACCATAAACCAGCATCTGAGCCAAAAGCAGTCCTGACAGGCTCAGTCAGGCTGAGATCAAAGCTGAGCTTCACAGGTGGCTTGATCTTGGGCAAGGCATTCAACTCTCTAAGGATGTTTCCTTATCTGCAGAATGGTGATGACTATAATAGTACCCATTCTTACAAAGCTGTAATAAGGATTAAGACAAGTGCCCAGGCACTGTGGCTCACACATGTAATCCTAACACTTTGGGAGACTGAAGCCAGAGGATCACTTGAGGCCAAGAGTTTAAGACCAGCCTGGGCAATATAGCAAGACCCCATTGATACAAAAAATAAAAAAATTAGCCAGGTGTGGTGGCGAGCACCTACTCCCAGCTACTCGGGAGGCTGAGGCAGGATTGCTTGAGCCCAGGAGTTCAAAGTTGCAGGGAACTATGGTCATGCCACTGCACTCCAGTCTGGGCAACAGAACAAAACTCAGTCACCAGCCCCCAACAAAATGAAAAAGACAAGTAATCAATGGGAGGTGTTTACAACAGTGCCTGGCATGGTAACTACATGGTAAATGGGAGATCATACATAAATATATACAAATAAATTTAACATCTAGAAATCTACATTCCCTAAGTCTACAGTGGTTCACAAACTTTAGCATCAAAGAAACTGGAGGGCTTATTAAAACACAGAGTGCAGGGCCCCACTCTCTGCATTTCTGATTTAGTATTTCTGGGGAAGACCTGAGAATCTGTATTTCTAACAAGTTCCCAGGTGATGCTGATGCTACCTGGGGACCACACCTGGAGAACCACTCCTCTAAGACAGTGCTTTTCACCCTAGATGTTCAAGAGATCACCTATGGAGCCTTTGAAACCTATACATGCCAAGCCCATGGCTAGAGATTTTGATTAAGTAAGGAGGTCTGGACTGGATCCCAAGGACCTTCGCTAGGTTTTTTTCTCTTCAATTTTTGTCTCTAAAGCTCCATAAATAAGTCTAATACAGGTCTGGGGAGGATGCCTCAGTCCTAAATAATATAAGTAGCATAAACCTTATTATATTGCCTATAAGCCAAGTGAGTGCTGGACACCTGCACCTCATCAAGGTTTGCTCCCTGACCCACATTATGGAGCACAGGTAGAATACTCACCCTGATACTCTTCCAATGCCTGTAATAATGCCACCTGCAGGGACCTCCTCATTGTCATATAACTGATAACCTGCAAATTGGGAAAATTCTAGAAATGGAGACCTGATGGGAAGAAACAATGTTGCTTAAATTAACGTCATTAAAAAATACACATGCATTTCAATAGTTACACATGGAAAAGGAAAAGATTTTTCTTTACCGGGACTATGTTTCAAATATGCATGTTGTATATAAAATCTAATTTAAAAATCTAAAACAAACGTGGTGTGAATATTTTAAGGATTTATATGGTATATCCATATAACAGAACAGTAGGTACTTATTTTAGAAGATGTACAAACATGTTTATTAATACAGAAACAGAATAATAGCTAACATTTATGCAGCACTTACCATGTGCCAGGTTCTCTCCTGAGGGCTTTTGAAAAACTAATTCATTTACTCCTTAGAACTACCTTCTAAGATGGATTCTATTATGATCCTCATTTACTGATGAGGAAATTGAAAAACACAGTGATTAAGTCACACAACTTAAGTAAGTGGCACAGCTGGGATTTTAATAAGCAATCTGGGCCCAGGGACCAGGCTCTTAACCTGGTCTACCTCTCACTTACATGTTCAAGATACATTAAATGGGAAAACAAAGAGCTATAAAACACATTTAGTATGATTCCATTTTTGTTTTTAAAAAAATGTAGGTGTCTGGTACATATATGCACAAAAATGGTCCAGAAGAATATACACCAGGTGTTAATGGTGTTTGTCTCCAGGTTGGATGTGTGTGCATATATTATAAGAAAAAAATACTTCTGGAGTTTTCACTTACTCCTCTCTCCCTCTCTCACCCCATATCCAATCCTTCTGGAAATCCTGTTGGGCTGGCTCTATCTTCACAACATATCCAGAACCTGACACTCCTGCCACCTCCACTACCACCACTGTCCGAGTCCCCATCACATCTCCCTTGAATCCCTGCAGTCGCCCTCTAACTGGTCTCAGGGCTTCTACCCCTGCTGCCCACAGTCTACTCATGACACAGCAGCCGTAAGTCAGATAGATTACAGGTCTCCTGTTCAAAGCCCTACAATACCTCCCCATGGTAAAAACTAAAACTTTTATAATGGGCCAAAAGGCCCTAAGGGATCTGACCTATCTCCTACTGCTCTCCCCTTCACCCCCTCAACTCCAACCACATGGCTTCCTGGCTACTCCTGGAGCATATCAGCATAACTGGCACACTTGCACCCCAGGGTCTTTGCACAGGCTGTTCCCTCTGCCTGTAACACTCTTTCCCCAGATATCTGCAGGGCTCTCTCACTTCCCACCTTGCTCAAACGTCACCTTCTCCATGACGCCTACCCTCACCATCCCACTTAAAACTGCAACTTGGCCCCCATCATCCTTTCCATTACCCTTGTCTACCTTTTCTTTTTCCTACAACATTTATCACCTTCCAACTTACTACATAATTTGCAATGTTTATTGTTTATTTTCCATCTCCCCAGTTTCAGTAAGACAAAGTTCTTTATCTATTTTGTTCAATGACGTATTGCTAGTGTGGGAACAGTGCCTGACACATGGCAGGCTCTCAATAAATATATGCTGTTGAATCTTACAATAAGAACCAGAATTCAAAATAATTTATTTACAAAATAAAGTACCATGGAATAGAGAACGCTCAGAGTTAGGACTTAGGCATGTACCAACCCGGGGTCTATAAGATTGTCAATTCTTTCTCTGGGTAACAGTTTTCCTCTTGATATATGCCGTGCTCGGGCTTTCTCATCACCTCCTATGATAAAAGCATCATTAGATTAAAATAGATTGACATGATATAAGGTCTCTATCTAAGTTGATGCCAGAAAAACATAATACTTAATCCAAAATATGGTGCTTTTTAAAAGTTCAACATATCCTTTGCGAAAGGCTAATTTTTCAGATCATTCACTCATCTTACAAGATGCTAATTTTCTGAAATAAATAAACTGGCATTTAAAAAAAAATCAATCTATCCCTGATCCTAGATTGTATCATACACGTTTTGAATTCACTAGTGATTACTTAAAGAAATTACACAGTATTTTCTCTGCAATTCGTGCATTGCAAATACTGCCTCATCTTCATATTTATTAAATACCTACTATATGTAACTAGCATTGTACTATATTTTCTATCTTCATTTGTACCAGGTAAAAGCATAATTTTAGAAATTAATTCCATGATAAGCATAGTGAAATTTACCCAAAAGTGCCATTAGTGACCCATAACTTTTTAGGCCTGCAAATGGGAGAGTTGAACACCTTCAACAGCAATTAAAAAGTCCCCTTTTCATAGTATCTTGACTCAGAGATTGTCTTAAGTGCTTCCCAACATTGCTCACATCATGAAAAAGAAAACTACAATAATTGAAGAGTCCACTGAGGTATTCTTGATATTCTTGGGAATGAATATCTATAATCTGCTCTCAGCAAGCCAATGTAATGAAGCAGGAACAGAAGTATCAAATAATTAATATATTAGTTTATTTTCATTGGTGGCCAAGAAATTCATCCTAATAAAGTCTTTGTCTAGTGAAATGTTCAGATATTTAAGAAAGCCATTTATTTAGGTGAGAAAATAAGTTCATATCTATTTCAAACAAGCTTCCAAGTATGACCTTCAAGACTCTTGGCTGTACCTATGGGGATTTTTTTTTTCTGAAGAGGTACATAGCATATATTTATAAGATTAAATCTGCCTTAAGGTTGCCAAGAAAATTATATCACACATCTAATCTTTTAAAATGAAAACAATTTTGGGAAGGAAAGAAAGCCTTAGTTACAAGATAGTGTGACTTAAGTCAAATTTGCTTTTCTCTTTCCTTCCAGCCAAGTCCCCCTCAACTGTGTTTAGGGGTAGGAGAGGAGGAAACAGAGGGGTTACAAAGGGCAGAGGAACGATGGACACACTCATTATCTTGATTGTGGTGATGGTTTCATGGTGTCTACATATGTCAAAACTCATGAAATTGCATACTTTAAATAATACAGTTTATTGTATGTCAGTTATGCTTCAATAAAGGTATTTAAAAATACATCTCAAAAGAAAAGATGAACTAAGGCACTGCAAGGAAATCCAGGCCTAGGTGAAGGTCTCTGGAGAGTCAGGTGATACAGGTGCCCATTAACGGGCTGGCAGGAGAGGGGGCAGAAGGAGAGGGAGGTGACAAAAAGGTGGTTAAGATGTACCAAAAAAAAAAAAAAAAGTACTTCAGACAACATCATTCTTTCTTAAGTCTGCCTAGAGGTGGGCCTTACAATTTGGAGCAGCTGGTGAATTCTGGTTTTATTAGGAAGAACCAGAAAGTGGGTTATCCTTGATGCAGACTCAAAGAGCACAGAATGTGGATTTCTGTGACTTGAAACCAAAGAAACAGAATACAGGCCATTTTCAAAATAATATTTTAAATATATTACAAGTACCTAAGTTAGGAGGAGGTATAGGAAATTTACAGTCTTTTTTTTTTTTAATTCTCCCCAGATAGAATGAGAGTAATTATTGCCATGTGAATGAGGTCTTTGCTTCAATGATCCCACTCTGAGTTTCCTAATCTGTTTGTGTCTTGGCAACTTTTAGGGCATTTAACTGAATTTGATAAAACTTCTATAGTAAAAAGACACAGACTGCCAGGTGCAGCGGTATATGCCTCAGGAGGTTGTGGCAGGAGGATCACTTGAGCCCAGGAGTTCAAGGCTATAGTGCACTATGATTATACCTGTGAATAACCACTGCACTCCAGCCTGGGCAATATAGCAAGACCCTTAAAAAACAAGACAGAGACCAAGATATTCCAAATAGTTCTATTTTTTGTTCTTTCCTATTAATTTTGATAAATCTATTAAGTCAAAAGAAGACAGAAATGTGTGCTTGTAGTGAATAATGCCTATAATTCACAAGTACTGAAAATTACTAGAGGGATTAAATGACTTGACCAAAGTTATTTAATTACTAGAATAACAAACCAGTCCAGCCCACCACTCTTAAAATGCTACAAAGAACCAAAATACTGAGTTAATTTCTTTTGTAATACACTATACAAATGAATAGTCAACCTTAGATGGTCTCTCTGTTCAACTGCCATTAATCAATTTCCTTGCCTCCCCAAAGTCCTCAGAGAAAAAAAGTAATATAAATATTTTTATTTAAACTAAAAGAAATTCACTAGGATTTCTCTGAATTATTTCCCTAATTACTTCTACTGGGGGTCTGTCCTCTGGACGTGATAAGATCATACCTAACAATCCAATAATACTCTTAAACCACAAGTTTACAAATAGAGAGAGAAAACAGATTCTATCTATGAAGATACTGGGGAGAATTTTTTTTATATGAGGCTATAAAATTCATAAAGCTCATTCTAAATAAAGTACTTGTAATATATTAAGAATCTTGGCTGGGCACAGTGGCTCACACCTGTAATCCCAGCACTCTGGGAGGCCGAGGCGGGTTGATTGTTTGAGCTCAGGAGGTCGAGACCAGCCTGAGCAAGAGCGAGACCCCCATCTCTACTAAAAAAACAGAAAGAAATTATCTGGACAACTAAAAATATATAGAAAAAATGAGCCGGGCATGGTGGCACATGCCTGTAGTCCCAGCTACTCGGGAGGCTGAGGCAGAAGGATCACTTGAGCCCAGGAGTTTGAGGTTGCTGTGAGCTAGGCTAACGCCATGGCACTCTAGCCCGGGCAACAGAGTAAGACTCTCTCTCAAAACAAAAAAAAAAAAAAAAAATCTTATTTTATGCCAGACTTGATGGCTCAGGCCTGTAATCCCAGCACTTTGGGAAGCTGAATCAGTTAGGATCATTTGAACCCAGGAGTTCAAGACCAACCTGGGCAACACTGTGGACAACATAGTGAGACCCCGTTCTCTATGAAAATTTAAAAAATCAGCTGACTACGTGCCTGTAGTCCCAGCTGCTCAGGAGGATAACAAGGAGAATCACTTGAGCCCAGGAGTCAGAGGTTGTGATGAGCTATGATTGCACCACTGCACACTAGCCTGGGTGACAGAGTGAGACACTGTCTCAAAAAAAAAAAATCTTATTTTGAAAATAACCTTTAGTTTCAAATCACATGACTTATAAGGTAAAAATGTCATATATATCAATAATAGCAAAACAGAATAATACTATTAATATGTTCCTATGATTCCATTTCTTCCAAGTAAAAGAATGCCATTTATGTCCCAAATTTAAAAATAAGAAATAATGACAATTTGCAAAGTTTTTAGGGAATCTCATTTATTTAATGAGCAGTAAGCCCATATGGAAATTATTTTCAAGCCATATATCACAGCAGAAAATGTATAATTATGCAAAATTTAGCATGTATATAGTATGTGAATATGACTAATAAACAAGAAATGTTTTAGTTGCTTAAGATGGAACAAAAATTTCAGTGTGATGCTGTGAGTAAAATAAAACCTTAAGAAAAAATAGTTAAAAATTGAAGGTCATAATGTATATCTGTTAAAAAAAAAATAATGAAAAGCAAAAATAGTAAAAAATTGAAAAATCTGAATCTTTACTTTTCCCCCAAAGTACAGCAGTGCTCTATGAGAAAAACTGGCCAAGTAACAGGAAAAAATCAAATTAAATGTCTGCATACCAACAAATGCATAATTAGTCTTAGGAGTCAAAAGCTTAATGCTACTAGTTTTTTCTAAAACCAATAACTATAAAGGGACATCGTCATTAAAAGCATAAACTGAAGAATAAATGATGGGCTTACCTAGTCTTATATGCTGCATTCGTTCATGGAGTTGATTTACTAGTGCTTTCATCTGCTCATAATTCTCCTAAAACAGAAAGGAGGAAGAGAAGAATATTATTATAGATATATAATATTATATTAAGTTATAACATTACATACTATTATAGAAAGCAATTACTTTTTTACCAAAATAAGGGTCAAGGAAAACATCAGCCTATGCCCCTCTGTGTGGCCTCCACTCTGAGCTGCCCCATCCTACAGACCAAAGTCAGCCCTGCCTGCCTTTGTTCAAGCTCCAAACCTCACCCCTCTTTTAAAGCCTAATTCGTGTTTCACCTCATCTGCAACGCCATTTCTGGCTACTCCTACTCAATTTAACATCTTTCTTCCTTAAACAGCCACTGATTTCTGTTTGTTTTCCTATTTTAAGGAATACAAGTTTTAGATGAATTTACAGTCTTTACAGTATGGCTCCATTATTTCCTATTTTCTATAGCTCCAAGAGCTCTTGAGATCATGGTTTCTGCCACATTCCCTTGCTCTGCAAAATCCAGAAAATAAAAAAGAAAGGAAGTGGCATGGTGTTAGGGAAGGAACAAACCTGTGCCCTGGGGCAGGGAGGTCCCAAGCCCTGAAACATCTGTCTGACGGCCCTGTAAGCTACTTCCCTTCTCATCCCACGGAGCCCTGCATCCTAGGGAAAAGAACCTGCTGGGAAATTAGCTCAAGAATCTGCCTAGAATAGTGTTTCTCGACCTTGGCATTACATTGGACTCATTGGGGAGCTTTTAAAAAACAAGCAAAAACATAAAACAGCACTGAAGGCTGGTCCTACCCCAGAGATTCTGATGTCATTGGCTATAAGTGTGGCCTGGGCACTTGCAACCAAATCAGAGAGACACTTGCCTATAATCTCCATTTCTGAGTTTCCACTCAGGGCAAACTGGGAACATACCAAAAAGGAGTTTGTTTGGTAAGAGGCAAATCCCCCTTCTTACCACCGGAATTTTGTCAGATTATCATACTGTTTGTATCATGATATAATAACATGAGATGGGGGAAAACCAGCAACTTTCCTCTATTATTATTATTATTTTTTCTTTTGGGACAGAGTCTCACTCTGTCACCCTGGATAGAGTGCTGTGGCATCATCATAGCTTACTGCAACCTCAAACTCCTGGGCTCAAGTAATCCTCCTCCCTCAGCCTCCTGAGTAGCTGGGACTACAGGTGTGTGTCACCACGCCCGGCTAATTTTTTTTCTATTTTTAGTAGAGACAGGGTCTCACTCTCGCTCAGGCTGGTCTTGAACTCCTAGCTCAAGGGATACTCCTGCCTCAGCCTCCCAGAGTGCTAGGATTACAGCCACCGTGCCTGGCCGCTCAATTATTATTAAACCCAGATGATGAGATCCCTTAATTCACATAGAGCAAATTCAGAAATTTCCCAATTTATGAATCGTCTCAGACAAACAAAGCTCTGTACCAGAGTGTATCTGTTCAGGCCGTCATCAAGAGGTGACAGTAGCATGACCTATATGTCAGCTGAAATGTATAGAGGGACTTAGAGCAGCCTTTGGATGGAAACCACTCTACACAAGCAAGGGGTGTGACCAGATCGTCTTTGTCACCTGAGAGAGCCCTAGCAGAAGGATAGGCTTTGTAAAGGAAAGGACTCCTCGTGTATACACCAAACAGTGTGGCAGAAAAGGGTTCTGGGAGATGGAGTCAGCAGCTGTCTGAACGTCTGTCACCAAATGACATCTTCTCTTTGGGGCTCTCACCTGGACGCTGGGCTGCAGCTGCCACACTGCAGACCCCACCAGGGCTCACGGTCTGGAGCACTGCTCTGACCTCAGCCCCTAGGCTCCCCCCTGCACTGCTCTTATTCACCACCTTTCAACATGCGGTGAGAAAACAAGCTGATTAACATAATATTGCTAAGTGCAAAGGAAAGCAGATTTATTAGTATTTCACTATGTAGGTAAACTAGTATTTTCTGGTTTTGTTTTGTGTTTAAGGTCTATTCTCAATTTCTACACTTACTCCAGGGTTAAAACCCCACCTAATTAAGTGTCTACAATTGTCAGAAACCTTGATCTTAGGAATCCCTGTGGACTGCACAGGGCCATCAACAGGGCAGGCAGTCTGCTCAAATGATCCTAGGGTAGGTAATTCCGCTATACCTCTCTCCACTCTTAAGTACAATGATTTCTGCAACTTATAGGCTCACTGATCCTGTTGTTTTTAACAAAAGATCTGCTTGTTTTGAGTTTAAGGAATTTCTGGAGAGAAACCTCATCCAAACTGTCAACCCTTGTGCCTCTTCACTTTCAAGCAGTCAGGATTAAAAGGCACCCTGGAAAATACACTGTTGGAAAAGATGAGCCAACAGGACTTGCCAAGTTTATTGTTCAACATGTCTCCCCATGTTCGATAAAAGAAATTAAGTGCTTCTGAACAAAAAGATCTGAGTACCTTTTATCTCAGCAAGGTGTGTGAAAAGTTAACACATTTACTTAAATACAATCCTATGTTCTGTTCAAAATTGGTAAGATCAAGGAAAGGTTTTTTTCAGCAACATATAAAGTCTCCTATGATTTGTTGTCCTTAACGTTGTTAACTTTGTTTCATGAAAATTTTCAGACATATACAAAAGTAAAGAGACAAGTACAATGAACCAAATGTACCCAATGTACTTCAACAATTAACCACACACAGCCAAGGTTGTTTCCTTCATGGCCCTCATCCTGAATCATTTTGAAGGAAATCCTAGACATAACACTTCATCTATTTCTATATCTCCACAAGATAAGGACCATTACCACATGTCAATAATCAAAAATATCCAATTAGTGAAGACCTTTCTCCAACTGTCAGATAGATTGTTTTTTATAGTTTATTAAATAGGATCCTATATAGTAAGGTCTACACACCCACAATTGGCCAATGTGTCTCTTAACTCTTTTCTAAGATATAAGTTTTCCCATCTTTCTTTCCTTGAAAGGTTCTGTTTGTCCTATAAATGTTTCCCACACTACTAAATGCACCCCACAGCGTCCTTTAACAAGTTTTTCTTCCCTCATAGATCTAGAGGCTGATGAGATTCTGGTGTACTTTTACTTGTTTTTTTTTTTTTTCTTCCCATCTCATCAAGATTTACTGACCTCCCCTCCACCTACATCCTACCTCATGGTCTCCTACCAACTTTGCAAACCACACACACCAAAGTTCAGAGCTGATGAAAGACAGTTCACATATGCACAGAGAAAACAAGTAACCCTCTATCGGAGTATCCAAACCTTGAGGTGCAATCACTACAGCCAATGACATTGCCCAATTTAGAACAGCATTAATCAAAACTAAAGCTAGTTATACAAGGAGACTTTACTCTAGCAAAACCAGCCTCCCAGTTAAGAAATAAAGGAAAGTATCACTCATTGCCAAGATTTTCTGAGGTGCACAGTAGTGGGTGAAATGAGAGCAGGCAGTACCCACTACTGTTCTAATATGAGAGACTAGGAAAACCTGGCAGAGAGAAACTGGACTGTGGCCAGGGCACCAGGAAATAGACCTCTATGAGCCATCTCTCATCCATGGCATGGCTTTACCTTTTGTTCTCCATTGTCTGCATCAAAGTCAACTGCTTGTAGCTGGAAGTCCCAGAAGATAAAGGTACTTTCATGCCCCATGTTGGGCATTCTTTGGCTGACCCAGTGGCTCACGCCTGTAATCCTAGCACTCTGGGAGGCCAAGGCAGGAGGATCACTTGAGGTCAGGAGTTTGAGACCAGCCTGAGCAAGAGTAAAACCCAGTCTCTACTAAAAAGGGAAAAAATTAGCTGGGCATGGTGGCGCATGCCTGTAGTCCCACCTACTTGGGAGGCTGAAGCAGGAGAATTGCTTGAGCCCAGGAGTTTGAGGTTGCTGTGAGCCAGGATGATGCCACTGCACTCTAGCCTGGTGACAGAGAGAGACTCTGTCACCAAAAAAAAAAAAAAAAGTACACCTAAGTTAGATCTTTTAACATCCAACATAACACACTGACTGCCACACTAGAAAAAAAAATTTTTTTTCCTTGGGGTCATGGTGTTTTATTACAAAAATAGGATAAAAACTTCAAAAACAAAACGATCCTTTCTAATTTAATGAAAAATGCAACTTATTGACTTCTATTCATTTAATTAACGATTTTAGAATTTGTCAATATTAATTGTAACAATAAGAACATCAACAATTAAGATTTTCACGAACCAACTGCAGGGTTTTGCTTCAAAAGGCCCAGGCTCAAAACTAACTCACATGGCAGGTAATATGTTAAGGAGAGCACACCCACTCTCTCTGTGCTATTTATTATCTGTGGAGAGACTGTTAGCTGCTTATCCAAACCCATTCTTATTGTCTTCCTTGATGAAGTAACCCTGATGTTATTCAAGGTAGCAACATGCCTCACTAGAAAAAGTGACATAGCCCAACATCCTTTTGTAGATATGTGTGGTCATGTGACTAAATTCTAACCAATGACATATAGGCAAATGTTGTTAGGTATGACATCTAGAAAGGCTCCTTAAAAATACAATAAGCACAGCCTGGGCAACATAGTGAGACCTTGTCTCTACAAAATATAAAAAAAAAAAATTAGCCAGGCATGGTAGCATGAGCCTATAGTCCTAGCTACTCAGGAGGAAAAGGCAGAAGGATCGACTGAGCTCAGAAGTTTGAGGCTGCAGTGAACTAGGATTGGGCCACTGCACTCCAGCATGGGCAATAGTGTGAGACCCTGCCTCAAAAAAAAAAAAAAAAAGATAAGCAGGTGGGGTAGATGGAGCCCCTTGGCCTACTCACCCTTCTTCCTACTTTGGAACTCAGAAATGATGGAGTTTAAGCAGCCATCTTAGGCTATGAGGTAGATTACAGTACTTGTTCCAAATTCTTCCTTCCTTGCCAAGATTCATTATGAGAAGACTATACTTCATCACCCCACAGTCTTTGAGTCTGCCCATATTCTTGTTTTGACCAGTAGAATGTGGGCAAAAGTCAGTATATGAGAGACTCACTTTAGAGCTAAGGACACACAGAGGTTGAAAGTGAAATGATGAAAAAAGATATTTCATGAAAATACAAAACGAGAGCAAGATTAGCTATACTAACATCAGATAAAATAGACTTTAAGTCAAAAATTGTTTCAAGAGACAAAGAAGAACATTATATATTGACAAAAGAGTCAACTTACTAAGAAGATATAACATTATAAGCATATATGCAACAAATAGTAGAGCTCCAAAATATATGAAACAAACATTAACAGAATGGAAGGGAGAAACAGCCACCTCTACAATAATAGACTTCAATACCCTACTTTCAATAATGGATAGAACTACCAAACAAAAGATCAGTAAAGAAATAGAGGTCTTGTAACAGAGGTAAAGGTCTGAAAAAGGGAAACGAAATGTTTTGAGTTGTCTTTTTAAAACTCCCCACCCTTTTTGAGAATTAAAACCTGTATTCTGAGGCCAGAATGTATTCTGAGGCCTGTAATGTCAGGCAGAGAAATGCTGTTTGTTCTCCATTATCTTAAACCACAGATGATGCAACAGAATCATCAGTACAATGGTCACAAGATCATCATAACCAGAAACGCGGTGAACTGAAACCGTCAATTATAGTTAAACAATAGCCCAAAGCAAGGACATGTCACATAGACCTGAGCCCAATCACCAAAAACTCCCCTTTAAAAAGCCCTGTTTTTCTGCTTAAAGGGAAGATGGTGGTCTTTTGAGACACTAGTCTGCTGCCCTCCTCATTTGCCAGCAAATTAATAAACTTCTCTTTCTTCTCCACAAACCATTTGTCCTCATTCTTTGTTCTCACTGATTCAGCCTCAGGGACAAGTACCCAACTTTCGGTAGCAGTCTTGAACTTCACGGAGTGGGGAACCTGCAGCCTCAAGGCCACATGTGGCCCTTCAGATCTCCAAATGCAGCCCCTTGACAGAATCCAAACTTCACAGAACAAATCCCTTTACTAAAATACATTTGGATTCAGTCAAAATACCTCACTCAAGGATCCAGAAGGCCACATGTGGCCCCAAGGTCCCAAGGTTCCCTACCATTAGACCTACAAGTCACCCAACAACAGCAAAAAAAGTACCTAACTTTTCTCAAGTGCACAGGGAACATTTTCCAGGATAATCCATATGTTAGGACATATAACAAATCTTAATAAATTTTAAAAGACTGAAATTATATAAAGTATCTTTTTCAATAACAATGAAATGAAACTAGAAATCAGTAACAGAAGAATAACTGGAAAGTTCACAAATATATGGAAAGAAAAACACTGAACCACTGGAACTCCCCCTCAGGCCCGGGAATATCAGTGCCAGGCTCAAGCCATCAGATTTACATGACAGAAGAGTCAGTACTGGCTAGACTTCACCTCCAGGGCAGTCCTTTGTTAACCATCCTAGTCTCAGGATGACCCTCTCTAACCAAGAGGCAGTATAGTTTAGTAGCAAAAGGGCAGGCTTGAAAGGCAGATGGACCTGAGTTCAACTTATTGTTTCCCCACTTACCGGTACCAGCATTTGGCAAATCTTGACCTCTCAGGGCCTCAGATTTATCACCAGCAAAATAACAACAGTATCTACCTAGTAAGATTCTTGTGAAACTAATCAACCACAGGGCTTAGTGCCTGACAGTCAAAATGAATTTGAGCTGAAGCATTAGCAAGTTCCTACCTATTAAGGACCAAAAGCTTCAAGACTACTGACTGTTATAACTTTTGGCCATATAATGTTAAAGGCTGAAATTTTAACATTGTCAAAGCTATTTTCTGTAATGTCACAGTATGAGTTTCGTGCCGAAAAATCATTAACCTGCTATCTCGCTTCTGTAAAACTGCTTGCTAAAGACAGTGCCCCAAGTGTGGGAATGCAACACCCATGCTCTGCATGACCAAGCCCTAAACTGCCCAGATCCTGTTGCACCAGGACATGAGTAATGTATTCTTTTTTTTTTTTTTTTTTTTTACTTATTTCCCATATAGATTGTTGCTATACAGGACATGAGTAATGTAATGCTGCTTTTTGTCCCTGTAATCATGCTTGCTCTGCCCAGATGATTTTTCACCCACGATAAAAGCTTTTTGCTTCAAAGGCTCAAGGCTGCTTTCTGTGCCGCCGCCTTTGACAGTGCAGAGAATAGTCGCTGGCCAGCTAATAAAGACTCCTAATTTGGCTCAATTCGGTCTTTAGGTGGTCATTTCTCACGCCTCAGACCATAACACTACCCAGTCTTTTCAACCATAGAACCCACCTAGGTAAGGCTGGGTGAGAAGCATTATAAAGCAACAATCAAGACCCCAGAGTCAATAGTTAAGAGTCAGACTGCCTGGCTTTTAATTCAGGCTCTGCCACTTAATAGCTGTGTTATCTTAGACAACTTACTTGACCTCTATGTATGACATAGTTTTGCTATCTATCAAAGAGAGATAACAACAGTACCTACCACACAGGGTCGTTATGATAAATACACGAGTAAATCCATATTAAGACTTTAGAAAAATGGTTGGCACGCTATATAATTTCTGCCATTATTATTACTTATTATAGTTGTTATTTATAATCAAGAAACACAGGACACTGGGTCATTCACCTTATACCCCTCACAACTATGGAAGTTGGGCTTAGCCATATGACTTGCTTTGTCTAATGGAATGTGAGCACATAGGAATTTCATCACATCCCAGCAGAACTTTAAATCCAATTTGTGTGCAGCTTCTTTCTCCTGCACCTTATTCCATGAGAAGAGCATGTCTAAATCAGGGTGGCTCCTTCAGCCTCAGTCCAGGAATGAGAAGACACATGGAGCAGACTTGAATCCACCCGGCAATGGAACAATCACAGCAGCTGACTCAAAGCCACCAACACATAATATGAGTGAGAAGTTAGTATCTGCCCTTGTGAGCTACTGAGATTTTTAGAATGTTATGAAGCACAACCTAGCAAAAGGTGATTCATACAAAACCCATCACCAAATATCCTATCTCTGATCTGTCAAACCCACTACTGGTCCTACATAGCCTTCCTTGTATTAATGACATTACCACCACCTAAATATCCTGCCCAGTTAGAAATTCCAAAGTCACCCATGACTCCTCACCCACTTTCTTCTTTTCACTCAGTTATTAACTCTATAGTCTTCTTTGCTCCTCGGTATCTATACCTCCCTCCTACATATAACTGTAACTCTGACCCCATCATCTCAAGACTCAACTCTTCCAACTATCATATAACTCTACTCTTTCCCTACACTAGTCCATCCTCCACACTGCCCCCACACTGATGATTCTGCCATATGCATAGGACCATGCCACTTCTCTTCTTAAATATTTTAGTGGACAGCATGCAAAATGGAATCTAAACGTGGCTTTTGCATGCAAGGTCCTCCTCTATCTGGCCCCCAAATCAATCCCATCTCTAGACAATATTCCATGAATTCCATGCCCTTAGCCATAACTTCCAAGTTCTCATACCAAAGATACACTTTCATAACTCAGTACCTGTGTTCTTATAACTCTTTTGGTTTGATAGACTCACCTTCCATCATCCACTACGAACCTGGACAGTTCTTACCCAACGAAGATCCATGTCACTCATTAAGTCCTATCTGTGACCACCTTTTCAAGCTTCAGACACCTTTTTATCACACTGCACTGCAGTTACCTGCTTTCTTGTTCATCTTTCCTACAAAAATCAAGAGTTCCAGTTCTACACATCTATACCAAATACCTAAAATAGTACAGAGACCACAGTAACCACTTAATGTTTCTGAATTAAACATTCTCTCCAGACAAATAATTGCGTATTGTTTGCACGATTTAAATGTTACTTGTATAGGCTTAAAAACCATGGGAACAGATTAAAATTTTATAGCTCTGGTATTTCACAAGCCATGAGCTGTTTTTTTCACCTCTCAATTCCAAGAAAAGACACTAAAAGATACTAGAGAATAAATATTCTTTATTAATATAACCAACTATTTAGGCTGTGGTAGGCCAGTGGTTCCTAAATCTGGCTGTCACCAGTCCCCTAAGGACTTCATTAACAATCCAAACATCAGGACTCAGACCGAGACCCAGAAGGTCCAGAGGGAGCCTCGTGCCGCTGTATATTAAACAAACTCCCCTGGTGACAACGCTAAGTCATGTTTTGAGAACCACCGATTTCAAAAACACCATGTACAGTGCTAGCTCTCAAAGTGAACTAAAATTTATTTGATCTGGAATGATTTTCTTTTTCAAACTTCATGATACCCTAGTACGTCCCAGAATCATGACTGGGGATCGGGAGAAAACAACAGCTGTTTAAGTGCGCCCACCCTCCACTTGCTTCCTAGTCGCGGCCAGAGCCTAGTCCCACCGGTCCCGCACTGGTGACAGGCCACGGGGGGCTCACCCAGCCTACCCGGTAGATGGCAGAGCTTGAGTCCGGTTTGGTGCCCAGTGAGGCCACGGAGTCCCCATGATAAGCGCGCAGCCGGGGGACAGCGGCGCGTGCTCTCCACTGCAGGGCTAACCTCAGGGCAGCCCACATGGCGGCGGGCGCAGAGCGAGGGAGGAGAGCGAGAGAGGGGCCCGCAGCGGCCCCGGGCCGGTGCTTTTCCCCGCGGCTCCTCTCTCCGGAGCCACGCCTCTGCTACGGTCCTGGAAGCCTCAGCCCAGGCCTCTCAGATTCAGAGGCCGGACCCCGCACGTGCCTGAGCACGCCGCTCAGGATTGGTCGGCGTAGGCACCACGCCCCCTAGCTCGGCCAATAAGGGACAGAGGCGCAGCCCCGCGAGGCCGTGTCCCATCGCGAGCCCGTGTCCCATCGCGAGCCCAGGTTCGCGGGGCTCCCCGTTGGCCGCCTACTCCGCCGCGGCGCTGTGCTGGATGAGCTGCAGTGGCGTTTGTTTAGGTTTTATATTGCCACAACAGTCGGTACAATCACCGTAGTGACTGTATTACAACATTAGTGAATCTCATCTGTCATGAGTGCATACAGTATGACAAGTTTTTAGTCCTTTCACTGGCGATCTGAAAACACTCTTCTAATTATTTTCGCTATTGTACTGATACGAGGTTGTGGACATCAGCGCTATGATCTTAAATAAAGGACTCTAAACGCATCCATAAAAATTAAAAACGCTCTATACAAAATTCCTTCAACTTTTTCGTTCAATTATTTATTGAACACTACTAATTACCACTCCATCAGTTTTTCATCCAGGTATTTATTTCAGGGCACGTGCGGTGGCTCCGCACGTTGGGAGGCCGAGGCGGGAGGATAGCTTGAGCCCAGGAGTTCAAGACAAGGTTGGTCAACATAGTGAGACCCCATCTCTACCAAAAAAAAAAAAAGCCAAAATTGAGAAAAACTCCTCCTTCCCCCCAAAAAGTGGAATAAACACCAACAAAAGGAAAGAGAGGAAGACAGGAAGAAATGGAAAACAGCAGGCAAAAGATAACATAAAGAACCAGTAAAGGAGGTAAAAAATCTAATTCATGGGAATTACAGATATGAGAACAGTGAAAATGGAAGAAAGGAGATTATCAAAGAAATAATACAAGAATGTTTCCCAGAAAGGAAGGAAATGACTTTCCATATTGAAAAGGCCCATGAAGTGCCCAACAGCATGAATGCCAGGACAGGAAAGAGGAACAGGTTTACACTAAAGCTCATTATAGTGTAGAATATCAGGGTCAAAAAATACATAAATAACAGGCCACTGAGGATACAGAGTCAGAATAGCACTAAACCTCTGAACACTGAAAACTGGAAGACAATGGTGCATGCCTTAGAAATTAAGTGAAAATTATTTTCAAATTATTCAAGAATTCTATTCATAGCCCACTGAGAGTAAATTAACTTTCAGATATGAAAAACCCCAAGCAATTTTATCAACCATGTAAAATGAGTGGAAGATGTGCTTCTCCAAAACAAAACCATGAACGACAATGACATGGGCTGCAGAAACAGGGAATTCAAACCAGGAAAAGGAGAAATTCACAGGATAATGGCAAAGAGAAGTCCCAGGATGACAGCTGTAACACACATGAAGACCTATGAAGCCACTAGTCCAGATTTAAGCAGGAAGCAAGAGCTCCAGGAAGTTTCCTGGAAAGAAAAGAAAAACTGTCAGTTTATTTGACAGCGTGATCAAGTGGAAAATTATTAGCAGGGACATTTTATAGATTTAACTGGAGGGTGTGAAAAGTAACTGTTTAAAAAAAAAAAACCCCTCCTCTTCTTTGAAGAAAATAAAAATAATAAAAAACCCCCAAACAATGGAAGAAGTGAGGCAATTATTAACTCCAAGAAAAACAATAAGTTGTACCAGAAAGGAAATGTCAGCATAGTACATTATGTGGTGCAGCAATGATCACAATACAATGAAAATACTGAATATGGACTAATTCCAAATTGTGACTAACATATTTGGAGAAAACAGGAAGGAAGCAGGGAGGGGAAAAGTTGTAAGCAAGCCAAAATTCTTGCCAGGTGTAGTGGCTCATGCCTGTAATCTCAGCACTTGGGGAGGCTAAGGTGGGAGGATTGCTTGAGGCCAGAAGTTCAAGACCAGCCTGAGCAAGAATGAGACTGTCTCTGCAAAAAATAGAAAAATTAGCTGGGCATTGTGGTGCATGCCTGTAGTCCCAGCTACTCAGGAGGCTGAGGCAGGAGGATCGCTTGAGCCCAGGAGTTCCAGGTTGCAGTGAGCTATGATGATGCCACTGCACTCTAGCCAAGGCGAAAGAGCAAGACTGTCTCAAAAAAATAAATAAATAAAAATAAACATAAAACAGTGCATATGAAGAGGTTAGCACAGTGCCTGGCATAATACATGGTAGCTTGTTATTTTGAAAAAGTGACAGATTTTTAAATATCTAGGCAGGGGTAAATGAATATATATGAATAAAGTCAGAGTGAGTTTAGTGCACAAAATGCATGGCATGACATAGTCTACCTTGCTATAAGTTGGTCCCAAATTTGGCTTTGAATTGCAAAAGAAAACAACACAAAGCCTATACAACAACAACAACAACAACAAAAAAATACAGACCAGTTGAACAGAAGCACAATTATTCCTGGTATTGAGGCCAAAGATAAATATCTCCTATAGGTTCTCTTAGGTAGGATATTGGATGTTATAGTAAACAAATTCTACATCATTGTAGTAAAAATAATTTCTTCAGGCTTCTGTACTATTTCACAATGTCCCTAAACATAAGCAAACAGAACTATGTAGCCCTTGTATTTAGCTCTTTGATGGTCTGACAAAATCCCAAGACAAAAGATTTTTTATCTGAAGAAAAGGCTAGGCTACCTACCCTTTAGGAAAGTTTCCGTGGATATTTCTCTCAGCTAAATTTTTTGGCCAACAATATTTTGCCAATATCCACTTTAAAAGTCCAGCTTTAAATTATCTCCAAGACTAAGTTCTCCCATTTGTCTTTCTCTACAGACAAAAAGTGGGAAGAAAAACAAGAGTAAAAGAGATTGGGTTCTTATATCCTAAAATTCATAATATAAGGAGTAAATGAACAAAAAAGTTAAGCAACACTTCCAATGTCCCAAATGTGGGAGAAACTTTATTCTTTATTCTTACAAGATCAAAATAACATCCTTCTTGGCAAGTATGTAAGAATAAAAGATTAATTCTTCCACTTATATTTTTATGGAAGGAAAAAAGTAAGTAGAGACTATAGTTAAAAATTAGTAACTAGTTTTGGTTAACTGAACATAAATATCTTTAGTCTTCTGAAAAGGAGACAACAGAAATGGTATAAAATAACTTTTATTTACATAATTTATATATATGTAGAACATAACTGCTTTCTTTAGAACAAGAAAATTTACAAATGACAGATATTGCTTTTTTTGTCAAAGACTTCTTCAAGCAAGATAGTATACATGGTCACTTCTATTTCAAATAACATGATGGTAAACAGTGGATATTAATATTTTTGTCTGTGCCTCAATCATTTACCAACAATTAGGCCTTTAAACTATCATGTTGATCACTTGCTAAGATGTAAGTGTTCAGGAGGAAAAGTCAAGAAAGATAAAAGCCTTTAATCATATCTCCTTTAAGGTTTATAAAATAACAAATCCTTTGTAACATATTCTTTACATGAATCAGACTTAACATATAAGGTCTTCCCACCTTGTAAGGGAAATACACTGATTAAATTTCTCCTTTTCCAAGATTAGTTTTAAGGATGTAACAGTAAGATAATTTAGCCAGCTGACTTGATTCTCTAATATAATGAATGCCCCTGTATTCTTTATACAGTAAAAAATTACATCTTCCATAAAATTAATTTATTATAGATGAAAAAAAGACAGATGTTAGCAAAGTTAAAAAATAAATATTACACAGGGATAAATAATATAGTCATAGCAATCTAACACCCAAACTAACACCAATTAAGAGAAACAAAACTTTTCAGAATGAAAATTTTTAAAATTTACAAAAACAGGGCATTAAAATAGCAATTTACTACCATGATTTTTGTGATATATTAATCATATAAAATAAATAAATGCCTACTTCAAAGAATTTCCACTCAGAATTTTAGATTCTCCTTTTTTTTTAAATTTTTTTCTATTTTTAATCTACCCAAGATAGTACTTCAGATAGATCTTCCTTTATGACAAAAAAGTTAAGTTGCAAATTTCACTAAAAGGCAATGGATAAGTGCTCTAAAGCAGTAGTTTCAATAAGTTAGCATTACTGTTAGACTTGTTGAGCTATTCTCTTTTACTAAGGAACTTGAAAACTTGCCACCATTTTCAATATACAAACACAATTATCTAGACTTTAAAATATTTTCTCAATCGAAATACTGATCATTACATAATGCCATAAACACAGTTTTAACTTTTAGGCACAACTCATAACTTCAATGACAAATAACTCATACATACAGACATCAGCACCTTAAGTTAAGAAAATTGCTGTCTAATGTAGGGACCAATCCAGCACAGTGCTTTGTTCAAGTACTGACTGTGGCTGCTTTCACACGAAAATGGCAGAGCTGAGTAGCTGCCACAGAGACCCTCTGGCCTGCAAACTCAAACTTTCAGAAAAAGTTTCCAACCTCTGAACTAACGTATTATCAACACAGGAGGCTTTTCAAATAAAATCAGAATAAATATGCTCTTTGAGAAGTTTAATTTGAACTATAAAAGATTTTGCTTGGGTAGATAGCAGAATTATATATGCAAATCATCAAATCTTGAAATTAAAAACAAAACTTAAATTCATATTGTTAATAATCACTGACTTTATAAAGTCTTATTTTTTGTTTTGAACATCACAATCACGCTCTCTGCTTTCCTTAAGCAGAATTTAATGGGAAAAAAAATTATCACGAAATTAGTTTTCTAAAAAGGAATGTGTGTGCATATACAGAAAGAAGATTGAGTTTTGTATGGAAATTTGCCTCATAAATGAAGTTAAGAGTATTCCCCCCATGAAAATCCTGAGATTATCCAAGAAATAAGAAAAACAAAAAAATTCACAGTACAAAGTCAATATACTAAAAACAATGAGAAAAAAAATATTTTCAAAACATATACTATCCAAGCATTTTTAGTTATATCATTTTAAATATCTTTAAAATTGAAGAGGGAAAGGAGACAAACATAAATTTGTTAATGCCTTCTTTACCCACAATCTGAGGGGTGAAAATAACTAAAACTGAATATCCTTTTAAATAAAAATTTTAAATATAAATAAGCTCTTTGATGTCTCATCTTTATAAATAATAAGGTTAAATACTAGTTCTTCAATTAGGGCTAATTAATGTTACATCACCACGAATTAGAAAAATAAATATTCTCCAGTCAGCCAACCAGCTGATAAAAAATTTTTTAACATTTACCATACTAGAGTTTGACAATCTGTTTTCATATACAGTCATGTGTCATTTAACGATATGTTCTGTGAAATGAGTTGTTAGGCCATTTCATTGTTGTATGAACACCACAAAGTGTACTTACATAAACCTAGATGGTACAACCTACTACATACCTAGGCTATATGACATAGCCTATTGCTCCTAGGCTACAAACCTGTTCAGCATGTTACTGTATTGAACTGTAGGCAACCGTAACACAGTAAATATGTATGTATCTAAACACAGAAAAGGCAAATGTGTTGTGTTACAATGGCTTCGATGTCACTGGGCAATAGGTATTTTTCAGCTCCATTATAATCTTATGGGACCACCTTCATATATGTGGTCTGTCGTTGACTGAAACGTTATGTGGCACATGACTGTACTCAGCGGCAACTGAAAAGGTCTTCATCTCTTGGCCTCTTTAGCTGTAAAAGAAAGAAAGATAAAAAAAAAAAAAAAGAAAAGAAAAGGTCTTCATCATCCCCCCCAAAAAACAAAACAAAACAAAAAACCTTCACAAAGGAAATTCCTAAATGTTAAATACAATACAATCAACCTCCAAATACATCGGCACTATGATTGATACAGAGAAATTTATCCATAACATTCCAAAATGTCCATGTGTGCTCAGCACAGGAAGAGTCAAAATGTAAACAAGAGTTGCTATTTCTGAGAAAGCAGTCTTAATTGCTTGGTATTTCCAAAATGCTGAATCATCAGAATGAAAGGAACCTTAGAAATGTTTTCCACTGATTATAAAAGCTTCAAATCAAGCTCATTATATACTCAAAATCAACCCGGAAAAAAAAAAAAAAAACAGACAGTGATGCTTTTCTCTAAATACTGCTTTGTTGATGTAATTGACTCTGGAAATCCCAGGCTTCAAAAAAAAAAAAAAAGGAAAGAAAAGAAAAAGAAAGAGACTGTTTTATTCTGTTTCATCCACTTCAATGAAGATATCACTGAAGAAATATTCAGAGACTGTGGTTGGCTCTTCTTCAGGTGCCCGGTTTTGGCCACTTTTACATCCTTCTTTCAGTGAAGGCTGGTCAAAAAAAAAAAAAAAAAACAACAACAACAAAAAAAACACAATACAACATATATATATATTGCTAGTGGTAGTCTAAATTGATATAATGTTTGAAAAGCAATATGGCAATAAATATTGACTTTTGCATATATTCCATACTTACTGACCCAACAATTTCATTTCTATGCTGTTATATTAAGTAAATAATCCTAAACATAGTATGAGTTTTACGAATAACCTTTACAGTATTAGTTATAAAGTTAGAAACACCTAATATGTAACACTAGACATGATTAGATAAATTATAATGGACGTATGATCCATTACTTTAATTTCCATAAAAAAATTTAATAATAAAAATAACATTGTTAAATCTGTAATAAAAATACTTTAATTACTGGCATAAGAATAGACAGACCCATGAAACAGAACAGCACCTAAAGGAAACATCACAAATGAAAGATAACCTTCTCAAAAATTAGCACACTTACAAATCAATAAAAAACAAAGACAGTATGGTATTGGCACAGGAACAATATCAATGAAACACAAACTAGAAATAACCCCAATATATATGGAAGTTCAGTATCTGATAAAAGTGATATTTTAAAACAAAACTGGAAAAAGTTGGATTATTCAATACATGATGTTGGACAACTATATAATCATCCCAGGGTTTAAAAAAACAACAAGTCAGACCTATACCTCACCAAAATTAATTCTAGGTGGATCAGAAGATTTAAATGTAGCAGCATTTTTTTTTAAAAAAACCTACCATAGAACATCATGTAAAAACACTTTTATAATTGTGAATTTGGGGGGAGGAGAAAAGGTACCTTTTTAAACTACCTGAAAACCAGAAGTCATAAAAGAAAGATTAATAAATTCATCTACATAAAAATAAAAATTATATAGCAAAAACCACAATACACAAAATCAAAAGACAAATGACATACAGAGAGAAAAAAAAACCTTGAAACCTCTAACACAAAGGGGTTTTTTCTTAATGTAACAAGAACTTCTACAAAAATCAATATGAAAAAGATCAATATCCCATCTTTTTAAAAAAGTCGAATGCTATCAACAGATGTTTCACAGAAAATAAAGGATAAATGACTCAAACACACAAAGAGATGCTCAACCTCACTCAATAAATATATGTGCTCATTAAATCTACCAAGAAATGACATAAGTGAAAGTATTTAATAATTAACAACATACTAGTGTTGGGGGCAAGGCCCTCCCATACACTGCGAAAAAGAGCAGAAATTGACATAATTCCTATGGAGGATAATCAGCCAGAACAATTAGTCAGAAGAGTTCTGTTTCTAGGAATTAAACCTATGGATAAAATGTGCAAAATGATCCACTTATAAGTTAGCTATTACCACATTGTGTGAAATAGCAAATTTTTAAGAACAACCTAAATTCTACCACTATGAGACTAGTTATCACTCCATGGTACAATTAAATGTACCATGTACTCATTAAAAACAATGAGGATACTCTTTGGCACTTATTCCTGAAAAATGAAAACTTATATTCATACAAAGATCTGTACATCAATGTTCTTAACAGCTTTATTCATAATAGCCAAAAACTAAACACAAACCAGATGTCCTTCAATAGGTGAATAGATAAATAAAACTGTTGGCCAGGCACAGTGGCTTACACCTGTAATCCCAACACTTTGGGAGGCTGAGGCAGGAGTATCACTTGAGCCCAGGAGCTTGAGACCAGCCTGGGCAACACAGCAAGACCCCATCTCTAAAAATAATTTTAAAAATAGCTGGGTGTGGTGGTGTACACCTGTAGTCCTAGCTACTCTGGAAATGGAGACAGGAGGATTGCTCAAGCCCAGGAGTTCAAGGTTAGTCAGCTATGATTGGGCCACTGCACTCTAGCCTGGGCAACAAGAGTAAGACTCTGTCTTTAAAAATGAAAAAAAAGAAAAAAAAAATTAAGAAAAAAACCCACGAAACTGTGGTACAGCCATACCATGGAATACTATTCAGCAATAAAAAGAAACTAACTACTATTACACAACCATCTAGATGAATCTCTAGGAAACTATGCTAAGTCAAAAAGCCAATTCTAAATGCATGATTTCATTTTTATGACTGCATGTACGATTTCACTGACATAATACTCTTGAATTAAAAATTAATTGCTTCTTTTTTCAAAGACAGGGTCTTCTTGCTGTGTCTCCCAGGCTGGCGTGTAGCGGCGCCATCATACCTCACTGAAGTCTTAAACACCTGGGCTCAAGTGACCCTCACACCTCAGCCTCCCAAGTAACTGGGACTACAGGCATGCACCACTACATCCAGCTAGTTTTTAAAATTTTTTTATAAAGGCGGGGGTCTCAATATATTGCCTAGGCTAGTCTCGAACTCCTGGCCTCAATCTTCCCACCTCGGCCTCCCAGTGAGCCACTGCACCCAGCCTTGAAATAACAATTTTATTTTTCAAAAGAACCCAAGCTGTGAAATGAAATGACAAATTTAATGGTAAACAGGTGGCAAGATATCAAGGAGTAAGAGTGGGAGGGAAGTAGGTGTGTCTAAAAAAGGGTCATTCTATATCTTGACTGGAGCAATGTCAATATCCTGGTTTTGATACTGCACCATGTACAAGATGTTACCACTGGGGGATATAGCATAAAGGGTAGATGGGGTTTCTCTGTATTATTTCTTATAATTGCATGTGAATCTACATTATTGTAAAATAAAAAGCTTAATTTAAATTAAAAGAGAAACAGAATAAGGAAGCTCTTTACTGTTTTGCAAAGATCTCTAAGATACATTGTTAGGTTAAAAAAAGGTAGAAAACAGTATATTATTTGTATTAAAAAGAAGAAAAAAAATGTTTGTATTTGTTTATATATAAAATATCTCTGGAAAACTAAACCAGAAACTGATAATGCCATATACCTGTGGGAAGGGAGAACAAGGAGGCTAAAGAACAGATGTGGGAAACTTTTCACTGCAAATCCTTTTTCTGTAGATTATGAATTTTGAAAACATGTAGAAAATATTACTTATTCAAAAATAAAACAGAAATTTGAGAATAAAATTTGATTTAGATTCTTGCTTCATTCTGTATACCAAAGTCAACAGCCATGAATAGAGTTAAAATTTAAAAACTGATTACTGGCCAGACAGGGTGGCTCACGACTATAATCCAAGCACTTTGGAAGGCCCAGGTGGGAGGAGTGCTTTGAGGCCAGGAGTTTGAGACCAGCCTAGGCAACAGCGAGACTCCATCTCCACAAAAAAGAGAAAAAAAATTAGCTGGGCATGGTGGCACACGCCTGTAGTCCCAGCTACTTGGAAGGCTGAGGCAGGAGAATCACTTGACCCCAGAAGTTTGAGGTTGCAATGAGCTATGATGGCACCACTGCACTCTAGCCTGAGAAACAAGAGTGAGCCCCTGTCTCAAAACAAACAAACAAAAAAGACTGATTACTGAAAATTTTATACCTCTGGAGAAAAACTTCCTAAGTTATAAATTAGCAAAAGATAGAAATAAAAAATTAAACACAAATGAGAAATTCTAGTAAATATATGGGGAAAAAACAAGTCACTTGTAAAGAAATGCAAATTAAATCAATGAAATGACATTTCTCCTCCACCGCCATTTTATTAAATAGAAAAAAATAATTTCTTTTGAAATGTTAGTATCTAATTGTGGCAAGGATGTGAATAACTTGGCACTGCTACACTACTGGTAAAGCACAACTGTTCTACAAAATAATTTGGCAATGATAATCAAGGCTCATAAAATCTTGGTCTCAGAAAATAATTCTAGGAAATAATATAAAATATTTTTTAAAAAGTTAAATATGTTCTTTATAAAAGTATAAAGAGGCTCATGCTATCCGACAGATGATCACCAGCCTTTTCTTTGTTGAGATTTTGTCACCTCAGTAATTTTACAAAGTCTTTGATACAGGTTTACAGATTTTTTCATTCCAGTACTTGCCACTGGACAGCTTCAGGACATAGAGAAATCAGACATGTAAGCAAATATATTCTAGCTTTACAGTTCTTTGAATTCCTGTGGGTGTCAAGACATTTCTCATTTTTTTAAAAATTTATATGATTTTGCTTTTTTTTTTTTTAACATTCAGTCTACATAGAGACTGTCAAAACAGACAATGCCAATTATATTTTAGGTCATCACAGCGAGATATTGGGAAAAATTTTCAATCAGCAATAATCACACCTCAGATAAATCTCATTGGCTATGATAACACCACTGCACAAAGCTGAGACCTTTTTCCTAAGGCCAATAAAATGCAAGCACTGCTTTGCTTTGGTTCCACAAGTCAGAAGGGCCTTTAGCAGTCAAGTGTCCATTTATGGCTAGTTCAACAGCTCTGTACTAAACTAGTAGTAATTTCCTAATTCAGTACCTTTTCTACTTCCAGTATAGAGGGGTAAGGCGGGGAGGAGATGGATGGCAGATGCTCTAAAATAATTTCTGACATCCAAATAACAACTACCATGTTTTCCCTAGTTGAGTCTGAAATCCAATTCATTTTATTGTTTCAGTTATCACATACCTGCGTTGTTGAACAGCCAATATTCTCAGAATGATTATTAACAACAACACTTGGAGATGGAAGCAGATCAGAGGACTCTTGATTTTTTTTCTGGCTTTCACTGAATGGATTGGATCTTTTCAAATTCTGTCTTGACACAGGTATAAGGGGTTTTAGGCGCTTCTTATTATGGACCTGAGTTGGTTCATCAGACTCCAAACTACTCTTTGAACAAATTAAAGACAAAAATCCCAAGGGTCTTCTGCCAGGTCTAGAAATGCAAATGTAAAGACATTCAAGAATATCCAGGAAGACACATTCTTAATACTAACTTCTTTCCATTAATGCTAAAATGGCACACTCTACTAAGTATTGATACCACTATGCTACAACAATTATTTGTGATAAAGGTCAAGGCTTACTCTAAAGTGGTGCATCCCAAGCTTAAAAGTGCATACAATCACCTGTGGATCTTATTAAAATGAAGATTGAATTTTGGTAACAGGTGTGGCCTGAATTCTGTATTTCTAATAAGTCCTCAAATGATGTCCATGCTGCTGGTCCCAGGACTATACTTTGAGTAGCAAGGCTCAGGAGAGGGGGTCAGCAAACTACAGTCCACAGGCCAAATGTAGTCCACCACCTGATTTTGTGAATATGTTTTACTGGAACACAGCTATGCTCATCTGTTTACATATGGTTTATGGTTGCATTTGTGCTATAACTGCAGAGTTCAATAGTTGCAACAGAGACTGTGTGTGGCCTGCAAAGCTTAAAATATGTACTATATGCTCTTTTACAAAAAATGTTGGCTTATCTCTATTCAAGAACACTGCTTCTCAACCTATTTTAATCCAAACCCCCATGATCCTAAGACACTTGCCTCATTCTATTTTCCTTTTTTTTCTTTCTTTTTTTTGAAGACAGGGTCTCACTATGTTGCCCAGTCTGGAGTGCAGTGGCTATTCACAGGCACAGTCATCACGCACTACAGCCTTGAACTCCTGGGCTCAAGTGATCCTCCTGCCTCAGCCTCCTGGGTAGCTGGGACTATAGTTATACACCACTGTGCCTGGCTCTCATTCTATTTTCAACACATCTCTAAGGCCAGAAAAGATATTGCTGGACTTTACTTTCTATAGTTTAGATAATAAAAATAACAAATGTATTAAATATGCTTTTTTAAACTACACATATCCTTTCCTTCCCTTTCCTTAGTGGAGGCTAGTACATGTCTGCCCCCACCAAACTCACCAATACCATGTTAATGTTTTGAATTTTGCTGACAAGCCAATAATTATTGATAACCTAGGAGACTTGCTTCTAGAGTATGAGGAAAACAGTGTGGGAAAAGTTGGCTTTGGGCTTAAATTCCAACACTTACTCTTATAGGGAGAAAGCCTTGTTTACCTCTGTGGTATGCCATAAGGGAAAATAATGACACATTATCTGGGACTTCAATAAAACAACTTCCAGAATTATCTCTGACGTCAGCCCTCTGTCTCATATCATTTACATGTGCATTAGTAGCTACTGTATACGGGAGAATATGTAATGATCAAGATAACCATGAACAATCTAGGAAAGTAAATGTATGATATATTCTACCCTACATTTGACATACATCAAACTTTGACTAACTAAAGTAGTCACAGTTTCAACACTTAAAGTTAAGCTTTCATTGTATAGAATATATATTTATCTTGAACATTACTATATTTCCTTTGCTGAAACTTTCCTTTATTGATAGAGGACTATGTTTATTAAACATCATCCTCATCATCCTTAGTACTGGATTTAATCTTTATATATCTGTTCCATATAGGTTATATTTATCCAGAGACAGAGAGAAAGAAAAAGATCTTTTAAAGATTTTTTCATGATACCTGGACAGTGGGGTTTTTGAAGATGATATTCTGTTTTCCATTTGTTCAGACTTAGAAGCAGCATCAGTTCTTTCCTCCTTATGAGACACAATCATCTCATCCTGAGGTAAATGAGGCATATTCTTTTCTGTATGTGTATCTATTACTTTATCAAGAGATCTTGATCCTATACTCTGAAAAGTTAGTTCAACTTGTTCTTTTTGAGGTTCTGGAGTTGTATGTGTGCTTCCTGAGGTAGAAAAAAAGCTTTGTCCCTTGTAAGACTCCCCTTCAAAAAAGAGAGCAAACCGTAAGTGTACACACTAAAATTAATATATTTAATTTAATCACAATATTTAGGGGGGAAAGAGCCATGGTATTCTATAATAAACCTACGCTAGTAAGTTAAATTATAATTATTGGGTTACTTGAACTATTAAGATTATAACTGGTTAAAAGCTACAGTAACAGCTTCTGCACTCAGACACAAAATAGTCGTATCAATGTATTTTGACCTAGAAAATCATTTTCCAGAAATAATTCCTGAATTTATAAATGAAAGGGTTATCACTTCCTAAAAACGTAAGGCTTGTTAAAATGTAGAAGCTAAACCAACCCAAAACATAGGTGGTTAATTCTTGGCTACCACTCAAGTTTAGCTAAAGAGTTCTCTTTCCTTAACTAAATAGTACACAAAAGCCAAACAGTAATTAATTGGGACAAAATCATAAATTGCTTGTTAAATAAAAAAACCATTTTCCCTTAGGACTCCTGTTCCTAAGGCCTTGTTCCCAGTGAGAGTATTACAGTTACAGGAAGTAGAATGAAGTTGGTAAGTATACCTGCTAAAAAAAATAATACAATTAAAGTTGGTCTATAACATAGTCCCTAATATTTCAATAATGCTGTGATTTGTATAATACTTTCATTGGAGAGAACAGGATAGATTGGAGAAATCTTTGGATGCCTTAGTTATGAGGGAAATAGACCCTAAATGGTTTAATACCCTACAAAGATTTTAAATTCTTATAAAAATAGAAGACTCTAAGATCTTTTGACTCTCTTAAGTGACTTAAGCTTGAAAAGATCTCTAATACTAAACTAATTTTCAGGGTAAAGTTAAGAACTTATTTTTAAAAATGTCTTTCTATTTAGCTTTCTTATTCCTAAAATGTCGTTGTTGAAAGCTATGTGGTTTTCCATTGATAGGAATGGATGAAAGGAGCTGCTTTTACTGATCGAAGTGCCAGATATAAGGACTTAGCAGGAAAGAGCTGCTGATAATAAAAGTATTATTCCTAGAGAAAGGTGATCATGACTCTGCTCCAATCGCATATTTGAACAAAATGCATCAAAAATAATCAGGGGTACCTAGCAAAACGCAATTGTGTTAAAATTTATTTCACTCACCTGTTTCCTCAAATACATTTATTAATTCCTTTGAACACACCTGTTTTAAGAAAATTTACAAAACAATTTAGAAATCCATTTATCAAGTAAAATTAAAATTAATTTCTTTCCTTCCTCTCTTTAAGTAAAGAAAGCACGTATCTCCCCAAAAAGCTCTAGGGTCAGACATGTCTTATAGGAATTCTACCAAATCTTTATGGAAAACATATTGCTATTGTTACATAAACTGTTCCAGAGCCCATTAGAAGAGAGAAAGCTGACAAACGCCTTTTATAAATCAAATATAATATTGATATCAACTAATCAGCCTCACTTGACATTAGTGCAAAAATATCAAATGAAATACTACAAGAAGCATATAAAAAGACTAATATATCACAATCAAGTAGAGTTTACTTCATGAATGCAAAGATGATTCAACATGAAATTTAACATAATTCAACAATCTGAGGAGAAAAATCATCTCTATTTGCAAAAAATATATCCAATAATATTCATCCTTTAAAAAAACTTAATAAAATGGAATAGACATTTTCTTAATACCATAAAATATAACTATTGCAATCCAAAAGCCAGCATCCCACATAATAAACACTGGAAGTACTCCCACTAAAATAAGGAATAAGAAAAAAGATGTGCACTATTGGGACTTTTAACCTTGTTTTTGAATTACATTAGCCAATATAATTAGAAAAAAGAAAAATTAGAACTATAAAAAGTAGGCCAGGCGCGGTGGCTCACGCCTGTAATTCTAGCTCTCTGGGAGGCTGAGGCGGGCGGATTGTTCGAGCTCAGGAGTTCGAGACCAGCCTGAGCAAGAGCGAGACCTCGTCGCTACTAAAAATAGAAAGAAATTATCTGGCCAACTAAAAATATATATAGAAAAAATTAGCCGGGCATGGTGGTGCATGCCTGTAGTCCCAGCTACATGGGAGGCTGAGGCAGTAAGATCGCTTGAGCCCAGGAGTTTGAGGTTGCTGTGAGCTAGGCTGATGCCATGGCACTCACTCCAGCCCAGGCAACAAAGCGAGACTCTGTCTCAAAAAAAAAAAGAACTATAAAAAGTAGAACAGAAGAATTAGAATTATATTTGCAGATGATGTTTATTTACCTTCAAAACCCAAGAGAATCAACTCAAAAATTACTGCACATAATGAGGGAACACAGTAAACTATCTATATAGAAAAAAATTGGATGATGGCTGGGTGTGGTGGCTCACACTTATTAATCCCAGCACTTTGGGAGGTCAAGGCAGGAGGATCACTTGAGGCGAGAAGTTCTAGACCAGCCTGAGCAAGAGCAAGACCCCATCTCTACAAAAAATAGAAAACTTAGCCGGGAGTAGTGGCAAGTGGTGTCACGTGCCTGTAGTCCCAGCTACTTAGGAGGGTGAGGCAGGAGGACTGCTTGAGCTCAGGAGTTTGAGGTTGCAGGGAGCTATGATGATGCCACTGCACTCTAGCCAGGGTGACAGAGCAAGACTCTGTCTCAAGGAAAAAAACAAACAAAAAAAGACATTGTGATATGGCCCCAGAACAAATAGATGAATCAATGTATAAGAAAGGGAAGTTCAGGAATATATCTAAACACACATGAAGATTCTGTATCTCATAAAAGCAGAATTTCCTATCAGTGGAAAATAGATAGATTATTCAATAAATGGTTAAAAGCATCTGGGGAAAACTGGTCCTATTCCTTTCACCAAAATATATTCTAGACAAATCAATAATATTAACTAGAAAATGATACTAACTAGAAAGTTTCAATCTCAAAGGACTTTAAATGTATAACATAATCTTCAGAAGCCACACATAAAAGGACTGATAAATCTGATTACAGAAAAATAAAAAATGTTTGCAAGTCTATCTGACTACAGTGTGTGTACATTTTATAATCGTTGTACAGATTGAGGATCCTAAATCCGAAAATCTAAAATCTTGAAATGCTCCAAAATCCAAAACTTTCTGAGTACCAACATGAAACTCAAAGGAAATGCTAACTGGAATATTTCAGATTTTGGATTTTGGAATTTGGAATGCTGAACCAGTAGGTATAATGCAAATATTCCAAAATTTAAAAAAAATCTGAAATCTGAAACACTTCTGGTACCAAGCTTTTCAGAAAAAGAATACTCAACCTGCACAAGCAATTTTTTTATTGTTAAAATGCTAAAAACAAAGTTTAGAAAATAAAAATCACAAATTAGTCCATTGGCCACTATACTTTCCTTACATATTCACACCATTGTAGAACTATCTTTTTTTAAATGGCATATTATAATCTGATGACCTAGTTTTGTATTTAGTAAATACCATAGTCTTTTTCCATGTCATTAAACATACTTTTTTTTTTTTAAACAAGATGAGGTCTCACTATGTCATCCAGACTGGAGTGCGGTGGCTATTCACAGGTGCAATTACAGCATACAACAGCCTCGAACTCCTAGATTCAAGCAATCCTCCTGCTTCGGCCTCCCAAGTCCAGGGACTACAAACATACATCCCCACGCCCAGCTTAAACATACTTTTAAAACAAAACAGGGCAATGTCTGCATTGAATGCTGATAAACTGTTAAAACTGGGTGACTGGTACATGGGAGTACATTATACTGGTCTGTCTACCTTTTAATATGTTTGAAATTTTTCATACTAAAAAGTTAATCCAAAAAAATCTGCATGAGAAAACAAACAAAAAAAATGACAAGCTGGGAAAAAAATACCTCATTATCATAGACATACATGTAACTGAAGTTTTCCAGGTCATAAGAAAAATATCAACCCAAAATGAAAAATGGGTAAAGAATATAAAAAGTCATTTCACAGAAAAAGAAATATACATGGCTCTTGAGCATATGAAAATGTTTAATCTTACTCATAACTAGAGAAATTAAAACTATTCTTACATATGCTATTTTTTATCTACCAAATATATAAAAATATACTTGCTCTGCATCTGCTATCACCCAAGAACTACTTTTCCTTTGAGAACATAGATTTTAAATTGACTTTTCCGTAATGTAGTTACAAATTATGGTGAGCACCAGAAAGCAAAACAAGAGTACTAGGAAACCTACAACACAGTGGCTGGTAACTGATTCTTCATGGTCTGGTCAAGACTTCCCTGAGGTAGTGATGTTTGAGCTAAAGAAGTCTATATGTTTTGCAAAGAAATGCTTCACACAGAAGGGACAGCAAATGAAATGCCTGGGACACGAAGGATTATAGTGCATTCAAGAAACTGAAAGATGGCCAATGTGGCTAGAAAGTAAGGCAGAAACTAGCACAAAATGAGACAAAGACACAGAAATGGGCCCAACCATACAGGGCTTTAGAGGCTCTGGGTTTATTCCTAAAAGCAATAGGAAGCTTTAGGCATTAGAATGATAATATTACTATTATCTTTCAAACATCAGGAAACCTGTTCAGAGAGGTAAAGTATCTTGGCCATGGTCCCATAGCTACTGGTGGTATAGCCAAGATCCAGACCTGTATAATGTTTTTGGCCTTATTTTTAGCCACTGTCACAGAGCTGGGTTTCCTGATTAATGTCCATCAATTTCCACCTAGAACTGGTTGAAAGTGATAATCCAAAACTTGTTTTACCTAGATTACTTATGATGAAATGTGTCAGAACTATCTGAATATATATCTAGAAGTTGGAAGAATCTAAAGGAAAAAATAGAACAAGTCTGTTTCAATGTGGCCATCTTACTTACTTAATGATCCTATCTTACCTCAGAGGTATACTCTTGACAATCATCTTTTGAAGTGAGTGAAGTTTTTTTGGCAGGAGGAACATCATCACTTTCAAGACTGCAATGAAATCTCTTCTTGGATGTAAGATCCAAATTAGCAGGAGGCTTTTCAGAACCATCTTTTCCAGAATTAGATAAACACACGGCATCTTGACCAACTGAAGTTATTGGTAAACAAATACTGCACAGAAAGTAAATACATATTAAATCAGTGAGCTAGTCCCGTAAAAAAATTCCAATAAAACCAAAAAAACTCCAAACTAACTTATACATGGACATGGTCATAAAAATTGGAGTTTTGAGTTCCATTCATACTTAAAAGGTTCACAGCTTAAATTCCATAATATTGAATTAAATCTGAGGTATATAAAGTGTTTTCCTTGTCTGTAAAGTTAAGCTTTTAATCTAAAATGTCCCTTCCTAATATAAAAGGCCCTAATTTCTAATGCCACTTTATAGACAATTAAGTGCCTTAAGCAATGGAAGTTAAAATACAACTTAACTCTTCTACAATAAAGAATTAAGAGTATCAATATATAAAAATGTTATCTCTTTGTACGATTTTTTGCAACTTTCTGTGAATATATAGTCTTTTTTGTGTTTATATGCATATGTATTTACAAAGTAACTATACATTTTACAGATGCCATTTTATTTCCAGACTGCTAATTTTTTTTTCTGTGACAGGGTCTTGTCCTGTCACCCAGGCTAAAGTGCAGCGACCAGACCATAGCTCACTGCAGCCTCGAACTCCTGAACTCAAGCCATCCTCCTGCGTAGCTGGAACCACAAGGCAGATGCCACCACATTCAGCTAATTTTTTTTTTTTTTTTTTTCCAGAGACAAGGTCTCATTCTGTCGCTAGGGCTAGAGTGCAGTGGCATCATCACAGCTCACTGCAACCTCCAATTCCTGGGCTCCAGTGATCCTTCTGCCTTACCTCCCACAGTACCACGCACAGTTAATTTTTGTAGAGATGGGGGTCTTGCTCTTGCTCAGGCTGGTCCAGTACTCCTGGCCTCAAGCAATCTTCCTGCCTTGGCCTCCCAAAGTGCTGGGATTACAGGCATGAGCTACTACACCTGGCCCAGACTGCTAAATAATTTTAGCTTTAAAAATAAAGTATCAAAGAAGTTTCATACAGAAGTAGTATTATATTAAACATTTTTTTTAAGAGACAGGGTCTTGCTCTGTCACTCAGGCTGAAGTATAGTGGCATGATCATAGCTCCCTATACCCTCAAACTCCTGGCCTCTCAAGTAGCTAGGACTACAGGCACTTGCCACCACACCGGCAAATTTTTTTAATTTTTTGTAGACCCAGCTGGTCTCAAATTCCAGTCTTCAAGCAATCTTCCTGCCTGGGCCTCACACAGTGCTGGGATTACAGGTGTGAGCCACCATGCCCAGCCATATTGACCATTTAAATAGCACCTTTATCACATACAAAAATCAACCTCATTACATTTCTAAGTTACCACATAAATACCAAATAAGATCTCCATGACAATTATACATGATGTTGATGAATGGCTTATTCTATTAATACTACTCGATTCATAAAGCACCTTTCCTCCTAGGAAAAAGTTTAACTCATTCGTTACCTCATGTCACCCCTTTCTTCGGTATTCACTGATTTGACCAATATGGGTGCTGGCAGTAAAGGGTTTGGCATTAACTGTGCAGCGGCATCTGTAAAGTCTTCTACTGCATTGGTTGGGATTTCCACCAGAGTTAAAATGAATGCTTGTTCATCCTCTCCTTCTTGGTGTACATTAGCAACTAGATTCACTATCAAAGTTTAAAAATTAGTGATGAAAAGGTGAACCATGAAATTAAAAAATCATTGATTTATTTCATTTCTAAACAGTGTCAGAACTTATCACTAAGATTATATAAATTATATGCAAAAAAGTAATTTAATAAAGGATAAAGATGATATACTATGGAGAGTATTTATAACTCTGAATACCAAAACTGGTACACAAAATATTTAAAGATTTTTTAAAATTTAAGGCCACCATAGACTAAAAAAACTGTTTTGTGTTTTTCCATAGTTAAATGAGAGGTAAAAATCATACATCAGGTTCTTTGACACTTCACTGAAGCAGATTATCATACCTGTTAGGTCTTGAGGATTGATTACATTCTCTTCTTGGACTTCTAGAATACTAGTTGGTGTACACTGCCATAAAAAATCAAAATGAAACAGTGAGGTTGGCCAAATTTCAATTTTAAAAAGTCTTCCTGACAACACGATACAGGGAAGTGATCTTATTTCGAAATTCATACACTTATCTAACCATATATAATTGTCAAGTGTTTTGAAGCTCTTAGCCATGCCAATAAACTTTTGATTCATTTAAATAAACATAAATACAAAGAATTCTCACTACATTGTTAAATATGTGTATTCTATGAAATGATTTTTGAAGTGACAGGATAAGGAGATCCAAATCCTCACCTTCTCTCTACTCCTATCACACTAGCCATTGTACCATTAGTAAGTGACACTTCAATGGAGGCAAACTGCTTTCCTTGCCTCGAGTATGGTTCCTTCCAATATGTTTTCCACAAAACTACAAACGCTGTTTTTTCTAAAATGCAATCCTGATGGTAATTCTTTACTGCTTAATAAGTTAAAACTTTCATTTTGCAACCAAAATGTCAATGTCAATAATTGATTCTGGCAAGAATCACCAAAGGATACTATAACTACCATTGGGTGACAGGTTGCTGGGTCTCATTTGACAAATTACTTACTAATACAAAATGCCATTATAATGGAGAAATCCGGCAGGCACCATTCTGGCCAAGTGATCAGTCAGCATTACCAGTAATGGGAAAAATTGATATGTGTATCTCCTGATGAGATGTAAAAGGAAGACCACCCTCATTATCTATGTAGTAATCATGAATCCAGTATTGAGGAAGCAATAAAAAGAACCCTGGACTATGGACCAGCTTAAAGTTCACAAAAGAAGAGAAAAGGCAAGAGAAATATTCTAAAGAGAAATGACAACTAAATGCAATGTGGGAAACTTGACTGGATCCTCAATTTAAAAAACCTATTAACGGACATGATTGGGCCAACTGTGGAAATTTGAATGGGAACTGTATATTATATAGTATTATTGAAACAATGTTAATAATATGGTAATACTTATTGTGACAATAGTATTGTCACTTCTCTGTAAGAGAATGTACTTGTTCTTATCTTACATAAAAGATGATGGAGTATTTAGAAATAGAAGGCTCAGGTCTGCAACTTACTTTCAAATAGTTCAGTTTTTAAAAATATCTATCTATAGAGATGGAGAGCAAAATGGGGAGACAAAGAGAAAACAAATGAGGCAAAGTGTTAACAATCTATGAATCCAAGTAAAGGGTATGGGAGAATTCTTTAAAAGATTCTTGTAACTTTTCTCTAAGTTTGAAATTATTTCAAAATAAAAGTAAAAATTAAAAAGTTGGGGGGGTGGGGATCTTATAACGTTAGATATAACCAAACTCCTTAGCATGTCATAAAAATCCTTTAATCTGTCTGCAAGCTACCTTTCCAACTTCATCTCTAACGTATTTTACTCATAACTACTTATAGTCACTGAACATGGCATGCTATTCTTTACACACGTTCCTCTCTCCCTTTAACTTGCCAATTTATACTTGTTCTTCAAGTTCAAGAATTCTCTCACCTGGGGAACTTTTTAAAGAAAATGCTAATGCCTAGGCCCCATTCCTAGAGATTCATTTAATTGGATTGGATCTGACTCCTATAGTCTTGTGCAAATCTCTATCATAGCACATGTCAAATTTAATTTATTTGTTCACTCATTCACTCCATTCATTCACGCATCTGTCTCCCACAAATTTGTATCTTCAGTACCTAACACAGTGTCAGACACATTGCAGTAACATCTCCATAAACACATCCTGTGAATGAACTCCTCAGATCCAGAGACTAAGAAGAAGTGAATTTTCAGTGTGCAAAACACTTCCTTTTTCAAAGCTTTTACAACAAAGTTAGGTATTAGCTGTGTTATCTCTATGTTCTAGAGACTGAAAACACACTCAGTTAAAATTCTATCACAATATATTCTTGAGAGGAAAACTACAGGTAAAGAAAACAGAACCATGGTTGTCAGGGCTGAGGGTAGCTAGAGAGGGTGACTAAAAAAGGGAATTAGGTAATCTCAGGGTGATATGACAGTATATATTTGGTTATATAACTGTATTGGTTATATAATTGTATATATTTGTAAAAACTTGTAGAACTGTACACTAAAAAGGGTGAAGGTTATTTTACGTAAATTATATCTTAATTTTTTTAAATGGAGAAAGAATGCCTTGCTGGCCCTTGTTATATTTTACATTCTTTTACCTCTGATACACTGTCTCCTTCAGAGTCCTTCCTCAGGGGCTCTTCAACAGAACTCTCACCAAGAACCACATCCAAACCAAGTGTGTGGGGCCCTGTCTCAGAGGAAACAACTGGAGCAACTGACAATATCTGAACCTCTTGAGATCCTTCTTCTTGATCTTCATTTCTGAAAAAGAGTTTTAGCATGTTATTTGAAATCAGGCTAACAACATAGAATTGTTTTTAGAGCTAGGTATTTCAAAGATCATCTCATTTGATAGTTTTCAAACTTTTAAAATATATTTAATGCAACAGTACTCCTTTTTCAAGCAAATTATTACATCTACACCTTATGGCTATAGCTGAAACAGAATATAAACTGAATCTCAGAATCTCTTCCCTCTTTTACCTTTCAGTTAGGTTTACTTCTTGAGAAATACTGGTCCCTTTGATACCATGTATACATGCCGATTTGCTCTGCTCCTTATTCTCTGCTGCTGTAACTGGTCCAAGACTTTTATCTTCCAATTCTGTTGCTTTGGAAGCATTTTTCTCAGTTTCTTAAATAAAAAACACATTTAAGATATAGTCCAAAATAGTACAGCTAACATGTCCATATTAGAAACATACTCTCTCTTCAAATATAGATCATTAGATAGTGACTTGTCCAAACTTCTCTTAATCCAAAAATCAAGTTTATTCACATGGCAGAAGGTGGTCCTGGCCAATGATATTTTTGAACAGTAAAACAGATGATTTATAAATCCTCCACTGCAGCTATTTCACTCCTGTCTGCCATAGCAATTGTATCCCCACATTATGGTGATGGCACTAATAATTAGAAACCCACACAGAAAAGAAGTTTAGAGGTGGGTACACACAAGGTCTGGCTAGTTCCACCTGAGAGGAATTCTTGGGGAGGGGAGCTGTATGGCAAATAATAATGTCACAAGGGGGAGGAAAAAGACTTCCATAAAAAAGAGATTTGAGCCTGCAGACTGAGAGAGCTTATGAAAGAAGTGATCTCTCACAGTTCTCATATATATTTTTTCTGTTTATTGCAATGCCATAAACCTTGAATACCACCATGGGACCCACAGAAAGTACCACGAATGATGCTGGAAATTCTCCCAAGAAGCAGAGAGAAGTCACGACGTTACAAAAAAAACCAGAATTGCTTGATATGTACTGCAGATTGAGGTCTGCAGCTGTGGTTGCCTACCATTGATCTTATTCATCTTATAAACTGACAACATAAACTTTAGGTATCAATAAATACAGTACAGTACAGATTTGTAAATGTATTTTCTCTTCTTTATGATTTTCTTAGTAACATTTTCTTTTCTCTATCTTACATTACTGTATAAATACAGTATATAATACATATACAAAATACGTGTTAATCAACTATTTATGTTATCAGTAAGGCTTCTGGTTAACAGTAGGCTATCAGTAGTTAAGTTTTGGAGGAATCAAAAGTTATATACAGATTTTTGACTGCACAGGGGGTCAGTATCCCTAGTTCAAGGGTCAACTATATATGTGTATGTGCATAAAAAAGGAGAAACCATTTGATCAAATACAGCAAAATGGTACCAGCACTTAAACTAGTTGGTGGATTTATGAATATTTATAGCTCATTTTACTTTTTTGTATGTTTGAAACTTTTTTATAGTAAGTTAAAACAATTTTAACGACTGAATATTCCTTTGAAATGCTAATGGAATTTTTTGTGTCAAAGCAATTTTGTAACTTAGAAGAATAAAATTTACCTCTTTGAGTGTCCACTTCTTCCCCTTTGGTTGCACACAAACTGGGAACTTCCTGATGAGCATCAAACCTGGTGGTCCCTAAAATCTTCTGAAGATTTGGTTTGGGCTTGGCAAATCTACTCCTCATTCTCAAATTGTTGGTTACCTTATAAGCTTTACTCCTAGAAATAGAGATGGGGAGAGAAATTTATCAACCATATAAGATCTTGCTCTCTCACATTGATACATTCTGTCTAGCACTGATACAGTTAACATGCCACCTGTCAGGTGCCACTTTGTCTAAAAGTGTTCATTTCTTTTTTGTTGTTTATTTTTTATTTTTTTTGACACAGGATTTCACTCTTCTGCCCAGGCTAGAGTGCAGTGGCATCATCATAACTCATTGCAGCCTCAAACTCCTGGGCTCAAGTGATCCTACCACTTCAGCCTCCTGAATAGCTGGGACTACAGGTACATGCCACTGCACTCAGCTAAATTTTTTTATTTTTTGTAGAAATGGGGTCTTGCCATGTTACCCAGGCTGGTCTCAAATTCCTGGGCTCAAGTGATCCTCCCAAATCTGCCTCCCACGGGGCTGGGATCACAGGCATGAGCTACCATATCCAGACTAAAAGTGTTCATTTCTTAATGCTAAAATTATAAAATAGTAACTTTACTAGAGGTCTTAAGAAGAGAATCCAGACCATGTTTGTAAAACAGAGAATATATTTATTTAATACATAAATCTATTTCATTAAAGCTTCAAGGCATACAACATACACTGTTATAATTTTAACATGCAAACCATTAAACTAAAACCAAAATCAGCCAATCTTTAAAGGGTAAGAAATTAGCATTGCCTACTTTACATTTACATATGCATTTCTCAAAGCTATTAACTAAATTGATGGTAGGTTTAATTATATTTGTTAATTGAATACTAAAATAAACCTGGTTGATGTAGCATTCTCCTTTACTCTCTCCATTAAACCACTTTCTTCTCTAGTACTTTGTTTCTCCAGTACAATCTTGTTTTCTTCAAATGATGCAGGAAACGTACTAACAACAGGTAAAGAAAGCTCCTGACATTCATGTACAATTTCGTGATTTACATCATCCGGGCTGAAAGGAAGATGGCTTTTATCCTTTGAATGAACCTGAGGAAGTACACATACTCCTACTGCAGGAAAAGAAACAGAAAATTTAAATTGGCCCAAAATAAACAGATATTCAAATGAAATAAATTCTTCAACATTACATAACTAAACTTCTATATTATTGTTAAAGTTTCCTCGTATGTTTCCAAATTTAAATTTATGATCTCATATTTCATGCCAGTAATAAATTTAACAATTCTTATAGACTGAAACTCTGTAGTAAAAATGAGTTCTTTTGTTACTTGAGTAACTACATAACCTCAGATCACTTGCAAGATACGATTGCCTTCATTTATAATTTATTAAAACCTGTATTTTATGTTCTAGAAATTTGTGACAGGCTCCACTGCAATACTATGCCATTGAGAAAGAAGCCCTATATGGAACACAAAATCAGAGACTTTCCTGATAAATTTATGGTTATAAAGCCTAAATGTCTAACACCTAAAATGAATGGCAAGCCACTCATCACCAGTCAAAATAAGTACCAATAATACAATTAGCAAGATTATCCATTTAATGTAATTAAGAGATACTAAAATAGTAAAGACCATAGCTTCTCTGTAAGTGCAGCCTAATATATATTAAAAATCTGGGTTAACATATCTTGTGGCTCTGTCCAAACTGTCAGAACAGTTTAAATTCTCAATAACTGTTATTGTCCTTTCATACTCTATTTGTCATCTAATTGTAAAGACCATCCCAAGCAGCAACTCCTTTGCTAAAGAAACACGTATAAAATGATCGGTGATCAATGAGCTCAGTTAACCAATGATGTTTACGATGATAAAGACAGAGGACTCACTAGATACACTATTCTATTCCATGAATATAAATTATTCTTAATAAATCAAGTGTATTAGCTTGAATTAGCTGTCACTCCACCTAACGGGATTAAGTAAAATAGTGGATGAACAAACACATTACCTTTTCTAGAAAAAAAACAAAGTGATGACAATTTCAAACGTGAAAAGCTTATTACTCAAATGTAGGTATAATTTCTGAGAAGTTAGATTTTAAATTTCTATTTTTTGGTAGGACTTATCTTTCATTCTTACCATCACCCTGTTCAGGAGTGATCTCTGACTGCAATACTAGATCTCCCATAGTAAGTAAAGTTATGGCAGCTTCAGTGCTTCCATCATTCATACCTTGTGAGGAAATATACCAACAGTAAAACAGAAGAATCGGGCAATTTTTTTTATTTAAAAAAGATTTTTAATTCAGGTGTTTATCTTGTAGTAACAGGTTTCAATATCCTCTGTACCACTATTACCTTACTAGGGTGGTGTTTTGTTCAGGTTATATACTACAAATAAAGAAATCATCACTAGTGGTTTTTACTCACTTTAAACACCAACCTCTCATTAAATAATACCTTCCAAAAAATGCTCTCATCTGTGCAGATCCAAAGGAAACACTTAACAAATACTTCTTTATCAAACATTTAACTCACCTTCTAAAGTAACATTCCTAGAATCCAAATTTTTGGTTTTTTTTTTTTTTTTTTTTTTTTGAGACAGAGTCTCGCTTTGTTGCCCGGGCTAGAGTGAGTGCTGTGGCGTCAGCCTAGCTCACAGCAACCTCAAACTCCTGGGCTTAAGCGATCCTACTGCCTCAGCCTCCCGAGTAGCTGGGACTACAGGCATGCGCCACCATGCCCAGCTAATTTTTTCTGTATATATTTTTAGTTGGCCAGATAATTTCTTTCTATTTTTAGTAGAGATGGGGTCCCGCTCTTGCTCAGGCTGGTCTCAAACTCTTGACCTCGAGCGATCCACTCGCCTCAGCCTCCCAGAGAGCTAGGATTACAGGCGTAAGCCACCGCGCCCAGCCGAATCCAAGTTTTTAACAGAGATGAACTATTCAATAGCTGAATCTTTTTGTTCAACTCTCCAGTAAACTGACTCATTTACTATCACCACTACTAAATCACTGTATTAGTGTTAACAAAGTAGCTTTAGCAGTTTCCTGGTTAAGTTACCTGGTTCCTCTTGAGTATGTTCACCTGTGGTCATTTCCTAAAAGAAGAAAAGATAAGTAACATCTTCAGTTATTTCCCTAAACACATGTTCTTTCTCAAAAAGCACTATGTTTTATGTTTTTCTATACTTTCAGTCATAAGAGGAAACTGGGTTTTTTTCTTAATTTATAATTATTCATAAAATTTCATAAGAACAGGAATAACTTAAACGCCAAATTCCTTTGTCTCTTGCCCCTGATTTTACTTTTGTTCTATTATATGCAAATCTTAGCTCTGATCATATTGCTATGTACATCTACTATTTTACTCTACTTCTTCACTGTCAAAATCCCTCAATTCTATAGCATTATCTGCTGCAGGTTTTTACCCAATGGAAGAAACCAAGGTCTGAAGGGTATTTATTGCAAGTTTTATACACACTACTAGGTGGCTGAAAACTTAAATGAATTTTAACAAATTAAGAAGTTACAGGATCAATGTCCAAAGTGACAGCTTGAGGAGCTCCACGATCCCACTCGCAGTGAAACTGATTTAAAAAAACAAAATAAAATATTTAAAGGTTCTGGAAATGGTCCTAAGAGCAAAAAGCAAATGAAGAAACATCTATTCAAGAAAATCTATGAAAATTTGCTAACAACAGTTACAGTCTATGTGAATCAAGACTGTTTTCTCCTTCCTTTCTCCCAGCTCAGCATGGCAGAGACTCAGACTGCTGTAGACAAGAAAACAGGGCCCCCATTCCCTACAGGTCCCAGCTACAGAGCATTCTTCCCCATGGGAGCAGGACTTCAGCTGCTGACATCACAAGGAAACTACAGACCAGTATCTACTATAAACACGGAAATAAAAACATCAATAAAATACTAGCAAACCAAAACCAACAATATATTATATAAAAATTATATATCATGACCAAGTAAGATTTAACCCCAGGGATTCAACCTTAGTTTAATATCCAAATATCAATACAATAAAAAAAAAATCACATGAACATCTCAATAGATGCAGACACAGCATATGACAAATTCCAACACCCTTTCATGATAAAAACACTCAACAAACTAGGAATAGATGACAACTTCAACATGATAAAGAGCATCTATAAAAAAACCATGGCTAACAACATACTTAAGGAATAAAACAAAAATGTTCACTCTCACCACTTCTATTAAACGTTGAACTGGAGGTTCTATGCAGGGCAATTAGGCAAGAAAAGGGAAGATAAGGCATCCAGATCAGAAGTGCTACAGATTGAATTGTGTCCCCCAGAAAGATGTGTTATAGTCCAAATCCCCAATGCTGTGAATGTGACTTTATTTGGAAACAGGGTCTTCACAGATGTAATTAAGTTTAGATGAGGGTTAGGATTAACCCTAATCTGGTATGACTGATGTCCTTATAAGAGGAGAAGGAGACATAGACATACACACAGGAAAAACGTCATTAGCAATGGAAGCAGAAGTTGGAATTATGCTGCCATATGCCAAGGAATAACAAGGACTGCCGACAGCCACCAGAAGGCAGGAGGAAAGGCATGGGATGGTTCTTCCTCAGATCCTCCATCAGAAATCAGCACTGGTTAACACCTTGATTTTGGACTTCTAGACTCTGGAACTGTGAGAGAATAATTTTTTGTGTTTTTTTGTTGTGAGACAGAGCCTCGCTCTGTCACCACAGACAGAGTAACAATGGCATGATCATAGCTCACTGTAACCTCATACTCCTGAATTCAAGCAATCTTCCTGCCTCAGACTCCCAAGTAGCTGGGACTATAGGTGCATGCCACCACACCCGGCTAACTTTTCTATTTTTTATAGAGACAGGGTCTCACTCTTGCTCAGGCTAGTCTCAAACTCCTGACATCAAGAGATCCTCCCACCTCGGCCTCCCAGACTGCTAGGATTACAGCCATGAGCCACCCCACCTGGCCTAATTTTTGTGGTTTTAGGTCACCCAGTTTGTGGTCCAGAGAGTTCTCAACTTAGGAGTTTTTAACTTTACAATGAGTTTATTGGGATGTAACCCCATCATAACTTGAAGGGCATCTATACTTTGTTATAGCTGTCCTAGAAAACTAACACAGGAAGGAAGAAGTCAAATTATCTCTATTTATAGATGACATGATCTTGCACATAGAAAATCCTAAATAATCCACTAAAAAACCATCAGAATAAAAGAGTCCAGCAAAGTTGCAGGATACAAGACCAATATATAAAAATCAATTGTATTCCAATACACTTGCAGTGAACAATCCAAAAATGAAATTAAGAAAACAATTCCATTGACAATAGCAACATAAATGACAACATATTTTTAAATAAATTTAATGAAGGACAAACCTTATAGTCTAAAAGCTACAGAACATTGTTGAAAGAAAATAAAGATCTACATAAATGGGAAAACATCCCATGTTCATAGATGGAGTCTCAACATTGTTAAAGTTGCATCATCCCTCAAACTGATAAGCAGATGTAATGCAATCCAAATCAGAATCCCAGATGACTTCTTTGCAGAAACTGACAAGACTTTAAAATTCATATGGAAGCGAAAAGAGGCCCACAATAGCCAAAACAATCCTGAAAATGAAGGAAGTAGAACTTATATTTCTCAATTCCAAAACTCACTGTAAAGCAACAATCAATATAGCATCACCAGCACCAGAATAGACATATATAGATCAATAGAATAGAACTGAGAGTCCAGAAACAAACCTACACATCTATGGTAAACTGATTTTTGATAAAGGTACCAAGACCATTCACTGGGAAAACAACAGTCTTTTCAAACAAATGGTGATAGGACAACTGGATAGCCACACACAAAAGAATGAAGTTGGATAATGAAGTTATCATACTATATACAAAAATTAACTCAATGTATCAAAGACTTAAATGCAAAAGCAAAATCCACAAAACTCTTAGAACAAAAATAGGTGCTAATCTTCAGGACCTTGGATTTGGCAAAGGATTCTTAAATATAACATCAAAAGCATGAGCAACAAAAGAAAAAATAGATAAACTGGATTTCATTAAAATTAAAACTTTTATGTTTTAAAAGAAATACACCAATACAGCCACCAATACAGCCCCTGGAGTGTGTAAAAGAAATAAAAAAAAAAAAAAAAAAAGAAACCACCAAGAAAGTGAAAGGACAACCCACAGAATGAGAGAAAATATTTGCAAAACATATTTCTGATAAGGGACTTGTATTCAGAATATATTAATATAAACAATTCTTACAACTTCATAAAAAGACAATTAGGCCAGGCACGGTGGCCTTGGTCTGTAATCCTAGCACTCTGGGAGGCCGAGGCGGGAGGATCACTTGAGCTCAGGAGTTCGAGACCAGCCTGAGTAACAGTGAGACCCTGTCTCTACAAAAAAATGGAAAAATTAGCTGGGCATGGTGGCACGCACCTGTAGTCCCAGCTACTTGAGAGGGTGAGGCAGGAGAATCATTTGAGCCTAGGAATTTGAGGTTTCAGTGAGCTATGATGCTGCTGCTGCACTCTAGCTGGGGCCACAGAGTGAGACTCTGTCTCAAAAGAAAAAAAATAAAGACAAGTAGCCCAGTAAAAAAATTAACAAAAGATCTAAAAAGACATTTCTCCAAAGAAGATATACAAATGGTCAATAAGCACATGAAAAGATGCTCAATTATCACTAGTTACGGGCCAGGAGTGGTGGCTCAGGCCTGTAATCTTAGCACTCTGGGAGGCTGAGGCAGGAGGATCGCTCAAGGTCAGGAGTTCAAGACCAGCCTGAGCAAGAGCAAGACCCCATCTCTACTAAAAAATAGATAGAAATTGGCCGGACAACTAAAAATATATAGAAAAAATTAGCCAGGCATGGTGGCACATGCCTATACTCCCAGCTACTGAGGAGGCTAAGGCAAGAGGATTGCTAGAGCCCAGGAGTTTGAGGTTGCAGTGAGCTAGGCTGGCGCCAGGGCACTCTAGCCCAGGCAATAGAGTGACTGACACTCTGTCTCAAAAAAAAAAAAAAAAAATCACTAGTCACTAGGGAAACACAAATCAAAACCACAATGAGATACCACTTCACACTCACTAGAATAGTTAGATCCCAAAAATCAAATAACGAAGGTTGGCAAGGATGTGAAAGAATAGGAAAACTTACACACTGTTGGTGGGAATGTAAAATGAAATAGCTGCTTAGGAAAACAATTTGGCAGTTCCTCAAATGATCCAGCAGTTACACTTCTAGGAATATACCCAATAAAAATGAAAACATATATCCACACAAACACTTGTACATGAATGTTTATAGCAGTATTTTTTTATAATAGACAAGATGGAAACAACTCAAATGCTCATAAATGAATGAATAAACAAAATGTAGTCTAACCAGTATGGAATATTGTTTGGCTACAAAAAGGAATGAAGTACTAATACATACTATAACACTGATGAATCTTGAAAACATTAGAAGAAGCCAGACACAAAAGACCAGATTTTATAATTCCATTTCTACAAAATGTCCATAATACACATATCTATAGAGAAAAAAAGTAGGTTACTGAAATGGGTTGTGGATCTGTTCTCCATGAGAGAATCCCTGATTTCTTCATGGAGCATGTACATAACAATTTTGATCATATTACCTGTTCTTCAATTTTGTATTTTTATTCAAATGTTATCTCCTTTTTTTTTTCTTTGAGAAATACACTGTCACTATGTGGCAGGGTCCTTATGGTATTCTAACAACATGTGTATATGTCTAAAGGAAGTTGTTTTGTTTATATATTTCTAAACATTTCATCTTTAAAAAAATTGTTCAGAGAGGTTGTAATTACCTTCCCAAGGCTGGAAAGCAGGGGAATTTCCGTTTCCTAATTTTCCACCAGAGGAATATGTGTATGTAGAAAAGTATTGACTACTTACATATAGTGTGTATGTATGTACACATATAAATTGTGTGTTAAAGAGCTGATACTGATTTTCATATGACAATGTTAGGCAAAGGCCTCCATGCATTTAAAGAGCAGGTTTTCATTTATATGTATTTTGGGGATAGAAAATAAAATTTGTAAATATAGACCCATTTCAAAGAGTAATACTTTTCTAACATAGAAGACCTTGTGTTCATAGATCCATTTGCTATAAAAATAGGTAACTGTGCAGGGTATTGTGGGACAGGTTATATATAGCTGGCCTTCACATTGGTGAATACCAGTCCCTGCTATTTCATCCTCAGGCGGTGATGGTGGGGTGCTGGGTTGGGGAGAAAGGAGATGATACAACTCAATCGGTGTTGCTACTAACTGTTCCCTTTGGGCTGAAACTTATGATGCTATTAAATTAGATTATCTTCCTTTAAAAAAAAAAAAGAAGAAGAGTGGGTTACTGGTTCCCTTCACCTGGGGAGAGTTAGGAAGAAATGAGGAGTGACTACTGATGGGTTTATAAGGTTTCTTTTTGAGGTGATGAAAATGTCCTAAAATTGACTGCAGTTATGTTTGTACAACTTTGTGAATATAAGAAAAATAACTGAATCATGCACTTTAAATGGGTGAATTGTATGGTGTGTGAATTATATCTCAATAAAGCTGTTTTAAAAAGTTACAATTCCAGCTCCTCACTTGCAAAAACAAAATAAATACCAAATATGGAAGAATGCAAACAAAATACAACTAAATATATTTTAAGTAATTTATGTTTAATATAAATTTAATGCAACAGAATTTTAATGTAAAAATCTATGTGGTCCTAGCATTTGGGGAGGCTGAGGTGGGGAAATCACCTGAAACCAGCCTGGGCAATATAGCAAGACCCCATCTCTACAGAAAACATTTTTTAAAAAATTAGCAGGGTGTAGTGGTGCACACCTGTAGTCCTAGCTACTAGGGATGCTGAGGTAAGAGGATCGCTTGAGCCCGGAGTTTGAGGCTATAGTGAGCTATGAACCAGCCACTGTACTCCTGCCTGGGCAACAGAGCAAGATCCTGTCTCACAAAAAAGAAAAAAATTCTATAAGGATATTAAAAGCTTTACCCACATACAAAAAGAAAAAAAAAATCAATGCTTTCCAAGTCAAATATAAAATCTGTGGATTATTCACTAGTTTTTACTGGTCATACTCACAGCTCCCTACATAAGAGAAATTAGCTAAGAACTATTTATAAACCTAAAGGTTCAAAATAAACCTCCAGTTTTTTAAAGTAAATGAAGAATACAAGGCCAAAACATTAAAATAGATGCTTACAAATGACGATGCATTCAAATTTTCTTCTTGTTTCATTTCCTGAGCAGTCACATCTGTGTTTGAGAGCTGATGCTGAACAACAGCTATGCATCCTATATCTGGGACATTTACAGTTATTTCAAGCTGTCAAAATAAAGTTTTATTATTTCATTTTGGCATACTATAAACAGCAAAACAAAATCTCATTTTCCACATAAGTAAAATGAAATGTTAAAATGAAGAAATAATCCATATTCATACACAATTAAGAAACTAAAATGGGCCTGCACTCCCAATACTTGGGGAGACCGAGGTGGGGAGATCACTTGAGGCCAGGAGTTCAAGACCAGCCTGGGCAACATGGCGAGACTTCGTCTCTACAAAAAATAGAAAAATTAGTCAGGTGTGGTGGTATGCGCCTGTAGTCCCAGCTACTCCAGAGGCTGAGGCAGGAGGCTTGCTTGAGCCTAGGAGTTTGTGGTTACAGTCAGCTACGACGATGCCACTGCACTCTAGCCCAGACAACAGAGAGAAAACTTGTCTCAAAAAAAAAGAAAAAAGGAAAAAAAAAAAAAAAAAAAAAGGAAGAGAACAAACTGAAATGTAGTAATTCTTTTTTATATACAGACACACACAGTCTCATTCTGTCACCCAGGCTGGAGTACAGTGGCAAGATGACAGGTCACTGCTACCTCAAATTCCTGGGCTCATGCGAGTCTCCCGCCTCAGCCTCCTGAGTAGCTAGGGACTACAGGTGCATGCCACCACGGCCAGCTAATTTTTAAATTTTTTTTTTTTTTTTTTTTAGAGATGGGGTCTTGCTATGTTGCCCAGGGTGGCCTCAAATTCCTGGGCTCAAGTGATACTCCTGCTTTGGTCTCCCAAAGTGCTGGGATTACAGGCAGGAGCCACTTTGCCCAGCCTGAAATGTAGTAATTCTTAAACTGATTGACAGCAACTTGATAGAAGTAAACATTTAAGTTTTTTTTTTCCCCCCCAGGGAGTCTGTGACTAATATAACCAGTAAGCACAATTTCTAAGGCTAATCTTCTTAGTGCCTGGCATTTCACTTACCATTTTCCCCACTTTGCTCTACCTTTCCCCTAATTTCTCTCATCGGTCTATTAATATCTATGGAGTACTTCCTAAAAACTAGAGGGATACAAGGTCAAATAAGACAAGTTTGGTTCCTGCCCTCAATGAACCCACAATCTAAGAGATCAGACATGTAATCAACTAACTATACATTGTCATAAATGCTATAACAGAGATGAGTTGAAAGCACTTAAAAAGATTTATTATCCCGTCCTCCTGCGACAACTATCCTCCTACAACCCCAAATAAAAACAATTACTGTATGATTATATGAGGTTCCTAGAGTAGTCAAATTCATAGAGACAAAAAGTAGAATGATGGTTACCAAAGGCTGGCGGCAGGGGTGAGGTGGGAGGGTTTAATGGGTACGGAATTTGTTTTACAAGAAGAAAATAGTTCTGTGGATGCATGTTGGTGATGGTAGTACAACATGTACATATGAATGTACTTAAAGCCACTGAACTGTACACTTAAAAATAGTTAAAATGGTAAATTATATATGTATTTTACCACAATTTTAAAAAAAAGAATGAAAAAAATGTCCCTTCTACCTTCTCTACCAACCAGAACTCAGCCTGAGCTTATTACAAAGAGTTAATAGAAAAAAACCTGCCAAAATGTTTTTAAAAATTAATCAGAAAGTAGATTAAGCGGTTCCCAAATATAAGTGCAAGCAGATTTCTATCGTTATTGTTATACTGATTCCCTTACTGGATCTGGGCCACAGGAGCTGAGTAATCACAACAGGTCACACAAGCCTACTTTTATTGATTCCTTAAGCTATTCACTAGGCCCCAAACAAATTATATTCGGTAGAGGTTATTTAGAGAATGAACTCTTTAAATCCCAATGATCACTAAAAGAATAAATAATGATCCATTAAAAGAAAATGGAGAGAAAGAACCAAGTAAGATAAAATGTCAAGGATTCAAAAAAAAAAACAAACTACCTCTTCCATTGTTTCCTCAATCTGAGCAGAAACAGGTTCAGGAGATCTGAGACCAACAGGTACAAACACTGGAGCTTTGTTTACTTCTTCTGGAGCAAGATGATAGCTTTCTTCTTCATAGTCAGACTCAAAATCCTCAGCATCATCGTCTTCTTCCTGGGAAGCCCGAAGAGTCACCAGCATGGCCTTGGAAGCCCTAGGTTCCTTCTTAGAGGTCTTACCCCGAATTCGTTTTGATCCACGCCCTTTGGTGACATTCGGTTTAATCTTTCTATGCATTCTCCTTTCACTATGATCTACCTCACACTCAGATGCAGAAGAGATAGTTCTTCGATCAGGAGCAATTTTGGAGGAATTTGATTCTTTTAACAGTTGTGGACCCCTGGATGTTTAAGCAAAATAAGAATTTTGGTCCTATATATACAAGGATAATTTTAATAAAAACCAAATAAGAGTGAAATCCCAGTTCCAGTCATTAAAATGAGAACTACCACCATCTGTTCTTTTAAAACCTTATGCTGTGAAAATAAGAAAGGAATTAACTACTACTTAGTTTCTCATTTAGAGTTAATTCTTAGTTATCTAACTCTAAATTTTTCATAGTAAGTTTTCAATTCTGGGCTGTTTTTTCCCATAATATGAATGTAGAGATGAAATAAATACAAAACTAACAGTTGTTAGAAGAAAAAGGGATAAAAGACAGAACCAATACAGAACAGGGAATCGAAAAGTGATACTGATTTATCCTCCTGGATAAACAGATTAGGTTAAAAGGAAAGAGGCAGAAATCCATCAAAGAAATGCTGTTTTTTAGGACTCAGGTTCCCTTCTACTTTCTTTGAAAACTATAGAAGTAGGGTACTCTTCATTTGTGTCTGTGACCCCATTTGAATTAGCAGCCTAATTACTTAGGTGATACACACTATCTCTTTGGTCAGCCTTCTATTCATGTCTAATAGACTCAACATCAAGAAATTGTAAACTTGAGAAAGAAAAATCCTCCTAAGAAGATCATAAAAAAGTAAATTGTAGTAAATAACAATCAAACGTGGGGAAAAAACAAACCTGTCAATAAAAACAGCCTCTACTTCTATTAACAAGCCATCATTTTGTTCTGTCAGTAAGTTAAGGTAGGACATTTATGAACAGTAAGTGATTTTTATTTCCTACTCAGAAAGTATTTGTTAAATAAAACGTTACCTTGTTATTTTACTGAGATACTGCTCTTCAACGACTGAAGACAAAGAATTATCTCCTACAACTTCCTCTCCAACCCTTCCCGCCGGTCCAACTTCTAATTCAGCATATTTCTGGGCCAAATCAGACTCTTTGGAATCTATATAATCTTTTCTTGCTGAAACCTCCAGAGATGTCAGAAATTCAGCCTTTTCCTTAAATTTAAGAAGAAATTAGCTAATATTACTCCAGAAACAATCTTTATGTTAATTTCATTTTGTGGTTTAACCTAAACCTCTAAGCTTACACCTACACACAGGTGATGAGTTACTAATTTTTTTTTTTTTTTTTTTGGAGACAAAGTCTCACTCTGTTGCCTGGGCTAGAGTGCCATGGCGTTAGCCTAGCTCATAGCAACCTCAAACTCCTGGGCTTAAGCAATCCTTCTGCCTCAGCCTCCTGAGTAGCTGGGACTACAGGCATGTGCCACCATGCCTGGCTAATTTTTTATATATATTTTTAGTTGTCCAGATAATTTTCCTATTTTTTAGTAGAGACAGGGTCTCGCTCTTGCTCAGGCTGGTCTCAAACTCCTGACCTCAAGCGATCCTCCCACCTCAGCCTCCCAGAGTGCTAGGATTACAGGCCTGAGCCACCGCACCTCGCCCAGCCTCTGAGTTGCTAAATTTTTATAATACTGGAAAGTCACTCACTTTTCATGAAAATAGTTACAGTATAAAATTAAAAAAAAATTTTTTTCCCAAACTTACTTTCAGAAGGAGCTGGGTGTCAGAATCTCCTTGCTGCAGTAAATTATCTTCTGGCTTGCTTGCTGCACTCTGATCTGCTGTGCCTTTCTCTATATCTGGATCCTCTTTCTTACCATGTGCTCTTCTCAAATTTGGCTTAGCCTTTTGGAATTTCCTTCTTATCATTTGTGCTGGACTGGGAACATATGGTTTATTTTCATGTCTAGAATGAAGTACAAATCACGTTGAAGAACAAAACCAGAATTTCTTGTTGATGTAACAGCTGTTAAATCAAACAATTTTGGATAGAAACCAATTCTATGTTCAAAAGGCTATAAAACCAAGCATGTAAAACAAAACTACACATTGCTGATAAGAAAGGAAAAACATAAAAGCTTTAAAGCTTCCATTTTCTGTATGGCCTGAAGAATTTTACAATAATATTAATCTTTTTTTCATTCATTGATTCTAGTATGTAATTTTATGCTACTTCAAAAATAATATTCAGAGAAATAACTAGATACCAAAAAAATGTCAGTAGCTGAAGATGAATCTCATAATGGCACTTTAAACAAATGCCTTCACTGGTCTCCAAAGTATGAACAAATATACAAGTCATAACCACCTTGGTCCTTCTGGATCAAGATCAGTCTTGAGAGCTAGAATCTGTTCTCCCACTACATGCCTGAAAGATCATTGAAAGGAGTTTATTGACAGCCAATGTCATGAAGTTTTCAATATAACCCATTTATACCTGCCAAATCAGACAAAGACAAGGTTTTAACAGTCAATAGAGCAGCCATAGCTCCCAAGACAACCCAAATAGCTATCTTAAGGTTTCCTGGAAAATAGTAACTAACAAGGATCTGAATTAGGAAATTTAAAAACTAACAATAAACCTGGATTTTCATAAAGAATGATGGGGTATGTAAGTATCTATAATGATTCCTCTGAAAGATCTATATTAAAAACTAACCTTAAGTAATATTTCTAAATAAATTAGCTAGAAGAGAAAGTAGTTCACACATTTCCAAATGTACCAACCTTACTAAGCTCTGGCAGCGAAACATCAAGGAAGTTTGAAGGAATTTCTAAGAAGGTCATGATGCTGGCTAATACGTGTCAGTGTTGGCTAATGTATTTGGGAAAACATACTTAAGTATAAGCTATTACAATTAAGTGTGATTATGCAAAGCTATTTAAGAATAAAATATACATAAGCCTAATGTGGTGAGGTCAAAATGGATACAGAAGTCTGGACATAAGAATAAGCTAATTTAAAAACTATACAAAGATAGATAGTTACAGCACAGCTAACAGCTGTAATAAATGTCAAGAACTAAAAAAGGTTAAAAAAGTGGGAGGTGATGGATTTCCACCCAAGAAATGTAAAATTAGATCTTTCTCATTAAGAAATCCAAAAGCTAAGCATAAAACAATTTGAAATATATTAATAAAACTTTCTTTCAGGAAACACTGCCTATATAAATGCAAGAATTTGCTAGTCTGAAAGTCATAAATCCTAAAAACTAAACTGCCAGTGTTACTTCAAGTAAGTCATTTAAATCCTCTAGGTCTATTTAGTCAATTATAAATGAGAGCATTGGGAGCGGCTGACCTCAGAAGGTCACTAGTATTTTAAAGGCTTATTTAGGGTAAAAATCAAAATCCTTACAATAGTCCTACATAACTTAGCCTTCTTCACCCTCAGCCTTTATCTCCCATACATCTACCATTCTTCCTCTCTGTCCCACATTGGCCTCTTTACTGTTCCTCAAGCAAGCCAGGCATACTCTTGCCTTGGTGTTTTTTTTTCTTTTCCACTATTGCACATCAGTGGCAGCCTTGGTGTTTTTTAATTATTGTTCCCTCTTCCTGGACATCTGGCTTGACATGCTCCTTCCCTTCTTTCAGGTCTTTTCTCCAATAGTACCCTCTGAATGAAGCATTCTCTGGTCACTGCTAATTAAAAATTGAATCCCCAATCATGATACTCAATACCAATCATGTCACTTAAATGTTCAGTTTTAGAAAACGAAGAAATGGCTTGGTAAGGGAACTTGAAATTAATGTAAACTAAAAATTGGCCTTAATCTAGAAATGAAGGTAATATAAAAAGGCTTTTCAATGCACAGCAAAGGAAACAATAAAGTAAAAAGACAACCTATATAATGGGAGAAAATATTTGCAAACTATCCATCTGACAAAGGATTAATAATGAGAATATATAAGGAACTCAAACAATAGCAAAAAAAAAATTCCAATTAAAAAATGGGCAAAAGACTTGAATAGACATTTCTCAAATGAAAGCATACAAATAGTCAACAGGTATATGAAAACATGCTCAACATCATTAATCATCAGGGAAATGCAAATCAAAACCACACTGAGATACCATCTCAACCCAGGTAAAATGGCTATTATCAAAAGGACAAAAAATAACAAATACTGGGAAGGGTAGAGTGGCTCATGCCTGTAATCCCAGCACTTTGGAGGCTGAGGCAGAGGATCGCTTGAGGCCAAGCATTCCACACCAGCCTGGGCAACACAGCAAGACCTCGTCTCTACAAAAAAGAAAAATAATAAATATTGCCAAGGATGTGGACAGAGGAGAATGGTTATACACTGTTGGTGGGCATGTAAAGTAAGTAGTACAGTCATCATGAAAAACAGTATAGAGGTTCCTCAAAAAACTAAAAATAGAACTACCATAGGATCCAACAATCCCCAATGTTAGGTATATATCCAAAAGAAAGGAAATCAGTATATCAAAAAGACTGTAGTAGTCCCCAGCCCCCGGGCCTCGCACTGGTACAAGTCAGCGGCATGTTAGGGCCTGGGCCACTGTAGCCATCGACTCCACCCCCACCCCTACCCCCCCACCCCACTGTCTGGGGAAAAACTGTCTTCCATGAAGCTGGTCCCTGGTGCCAAAAAGGTTGGGGACCTCTGAAAAAGATACCTGCACTCTCATGTTTATTGTAGCACTATTCACAATAGACAAGATATGGAATCAACTCAAGTGTCCATCAACAGACAAATAAAATGTGGGGTGTGTGTGTGTGTGTGTGTGTGTGTGTGTGTGTATATATATATATATATAATAAAATATTATTCAGCCATACAAAAGAATGAAATCCTGTCATTTGCAGCAACATGGATGGAGCTGGAGGTCATTATGTTAAGTGAAATAAGCCAGGCACAGAAAGACAAATATGATGTGTTCTCACTCATATGTGGAAGCTAAAAAGTGGATCTCATCTACAGAGTAGAATCGTGCTTACCAAAGGCTGGGAAGGGAAGGGATGTGAGGGAGAATCATGAGAAGTTGGTTAATGGGTTACAAAAATGCAGTTAGATAGAAGGAATAAGTTCTAATATTCAATAGTACACTATGGAAATTATAATTGACAATAATTTATTGTATATTTCGAAATAGCTAGAAGAGTTGTAATGTCCCCAACAAAAAGGAAAATGTTTGAGGTGATAGATATCCCAATTAGCCTGATTTGATCATTACACATTGCAAGAATGTATCAAAATATCACATGTAGCCAAAAAATATGTACAACTATTATATATCAATTAAAAAGTTTAAAAGGCTTTTCAAGACCAAAACAAAGGAAACAAAAGAAATCCATACTAAAAAAAAAAAAAAAAAAAAGCTTCACTTTAGAAACCTGTCTAAATGAAAGCAAATTATTTAAAGCCATCTAAAATCCATAGCATCACATGTTCAGACAGATGATGTAACAGCCCAAATTCTATTTCTATGGCTTCACTTAACCAGAGAGAGCAAAAAAAGGATACTATAATATTTTTGGCATTTCCTCAAAAAGCTAATGTCATTCTATATAATTAAAAGAAGATGGAATATTCATAATGCTGAACACATTCCTAAGGAAAAGTAATAAATACTTCACTAAAACATGTTCTACTTACAAAGACAGGAGATTAGATGGACCATGAATTATATACAGAAAGGAAAGGTGTTTTTAACTAAAGAAACACATTCTGCTTTAACATCAGTAATAATAAAGCATCATACATCTCAGTGGTAGATAATAAAAACAATAATAAAGCAGATTTCAAGTAATAAAAGTGGTAATGCTAAAATTTCTTCACCTACTAGCTCACCTCATTTAAAAGATATCATTCTTACCATGTGGCATGGATGTATTACTTCTAAAAACAGTATATACCAAGTACTTCATATCACTTCCTATTTATGAGTTTTAGTCAGTAGTAATAAATTTCTAAAAAAAGATAAAGAACTTTTGTATACTATAGAAATTTAGTTTTAATACCAAAAATGAGGGTGCTTTCCAAACTTTTCAGAGAAATTACAAATTATGAGGACATCAGCTATGCAATTCTTTTAGTATTTCAGAAGCAAGATTTAGAATACTCTAGTTGCATAAGTAACTATTACTTTATCCTTTCATAAAATTTTCAGCATGTGAAATTACATAAAATCAATTATGCAAAAATTCAACCTCTATCTTTGAAAAGTTTTATGCTTTTTCATTAATGGCAAACTCACCTCATCTTTTCATCTAAAACATTTGTTTTGTTATCATTAAGGTTTTTTACAAGAACCACATGACTTTGATTTTCATACATTCCACACTCTGAAACTTTGGAAGAGATAACTTCAACTTCAGTTCCAATTTGAGAATTTGGCTGAAAAGATAAAAAATCACATAAGTGTAGTTTTTCTTTCTTAATAGCAGAACATACCTCCTAAAATATTTTAATCATTAAGAAATATATTTTGTTTTTAAAATTAAGATTCAGATTGGGGCCGGCGTGGAGGCTCACGCCTGCAATCCTATCACTCTTAGAGGCTGAGGCAGGAGGATCCCTTGAGGTGAGGAGTTCAAGATCAGCCTGAGAAAGAGTGAGACCCCATCTCCACCAAAAATAGAAAAAATTAGCTGGGTGTGGTGGCTTGTGCCTGTAGTCCTGGCTACTGCGGGGGTGGGGGACTGAAGCAGGAAGATGGCTCAAGCTCAGGAGTTTGAGGTTGCAGTGAGCTATGATGATGCCACTGCACTCCAGCCTGGGTAACAGAGCAAGACTCTCTCAAAAAAAAAGAAGATTCAGACTGAGTATATAATATTCATGTTCTGCTGCCAAAACAAGAATGCCTAGCTCAGAGAGAACGTTTCAAAGATTATTGCAGTAATATGTTTATAAAATGTTTTAAAGCTACAACAGCCAGGCCGGGCGCGGTGGTTCACGCCTGTAATCCTAGCACTCTGGGAGGCCGAGGCGGACGGATTGTTTGAGCTCAGGAGTTCGAGACCAGCCTGAGCAAGAGTGAGACCCCGTCTCTATTAAAAATAGAAAGAAATTATATGGACAGCTAAAAAATATATAGAGAAAAATTAGCCGGGCATGGTGGCACATGCCTGTAGTCCCAGCTACTCAGGAGGCTGAGGCAGAAGGATTGCTTAAGCCCAGGAGTTTGAGATTGCTGTGAGCTAGGCTGACGCCACGGCACTCTAGCCCAGGCAACAGAGGGAGACTCTGTCTCAAAAAAAAAAAAAAAAAAAAAAAAAAGACTGGTTAAATGGTCATTCAAAACAGTATAACGTTATGCAGCAAATGATGTGCCTTCATATTTCCTGATGCAGAAAGCCATTTCCCAAAGTATTAAGTGAATAACAGAAAGGTATAAAATAACATGTACACAATGATTTTATTGTTTAAATGTACATATGTGTGCCCATATATGTGCATGGAAATAGATCCAGTAAGACAGGTCAAAGGTTTTTCAGTGGTTATCTAGGGCGGAGAGATTTGGGGTATTTATTATATCATTTTGTAGTAATTGAATATTTCACAATTAATAGCTTTATTAGTTTAAAAAAACCTATTTTCACTTTTTAAAAAATACCCAGAATAGTAAATCTGAAACAAAACTGGATACTGTATTCATTGCGTAGATTGTCAAATGCCTATATTCTGATCCAAGTCTGAGCTGTATCATCTGATATTTTAATATCTATTAAAAAGGCTCCATTTAATTATATAGTGAGAACTCACCATAGTCAGGACTTTGTTTTTAATTTCATCCTTCTGTACTATTGTTCTTTCTTCCTTAATTATGCCTTTCGTTTCACCTTTTCCTACCATTTGCCTCTGTCCAGCCTTTCTTACGTTTGGTCTGGGTCTCTGAAGTCGGCCCCTCATTGGTTGAGCACTTTGGATAACACTTTCCTTCATGTCTGGTTGGAAAGTGCTTATATTATGAGTCCTAGAAAAGGGAACAGGGAGAAAGAGAGGCAGCTTGACTGTAAAAAAGTTGAAAACTACTATAAAAATGTAAAATTTCAATCTCTAATAAACTCTCTATAAAAATACGTTTGTACCATTAAAGGAAAATTACATTCTGGTCATAAACATATTTTATTTTATAAAAGAAATTAGTCATTTCAATTCTCAAAAGGTAATAAACTTTTATTATGTACCTAGAGTAGCCAAATCTATAGACAGAAAGTAGAATGGTGGTTGCCAGGAACTGGAAGAAGGGGGGAATGGAGAATTAACATTTAATGGGTACAGAGTTTCAGTTTAAGAAGATAAAAAACCTCTGGATCAGAACATGTGGAAAAAGGCAAAAAATAAAAAAAAGTAAAAAAAAAAAAAAAAACCTCTGGAGATGGATGGTAGTGCTTGCACTACGATGTAAATGTATTTAATGCTACTGGACTGTACCTTAAAACGGCTAAAATCGGCCGGGCGTGGTGGCTCACGCCTGTAATCCTAGCACTCTGGGAGGCCAAGGCAGGTGGATCGCTCAAGGTCAGGAGTTCGAGACCAGCCTGAGCAAGAGCAAGACCCCGTCTCTACTAAAAATAGAAAGAAATTATCTGGCCAACTAAAATATATATAGAAAAAATTAGTCGGGCATGGTGGCACACGCCTCTAGTCCCAGCTACCCGGGAGGCTGAGGCAGTAGGATCGCTTAAGCCCAGGAGTTTGACGTTGCTGTGACCTAGGCTGATGCCACGGCACTCACTCTAGCCCGGGCAACAAAGTGAGACTTTGTCTCAAAAAAAAAAAAAAAAAAAAAAAAAAAGGGCTAAAATCATAAATTTCATGTATGTATTTTGTCAGTTTTTAAAAAGGTAATGAACATATAGCTTATATACATACAGGTTAAGTATCCCTTATCCATAATGCTTAGGACCAGAAGTGTTCCCAATTTTGGATTTTTTTTCAAATTTTGGAATATTTGCATTTATACTTACTGGTTGAGCATCTCTAATTTCAAAATCTGAAATGTTCCAATGAGCATTTCCTTTGTGCGTCATGTCACCTCTCAAAAAGTTTTGACTTTTGGAATATTAGATGTTCAGATTAGGGATGCTCAACCTCTATTTTTTTAACACATTGCTCTGTATAGTATCTTAAGCAGCTAACAATGAAGATAAACAGAGGCAAGCATTAAAAGTTATTGGATTCAATCTGATTATCTATTCTAGGCAGTCTGCCATATCAATAAAATTAAACCAAGTATTCTTTATATTCACTTTTAAAATACATTAACATATCTTAATTTAAAAAATGAAAAAAATGTTTGAAAGAAGTCTCTCTCTTATTTTAGATTTTCAAAGAAATATCACTGTTTACCCCATAGAAACGACTAAATCATTTTCCTTGGCTTGTGTTGACTCAGACTCCTCTTTAGGTTCACAAGGATTTGAAGGTGAAAGGTCCTTTTCTGTCTGGGTACATGATAAAATCACAGCCTCCTCCTCCTTGTGACCTGGTTTGTCTTTTTCTCTTGATGTCATTAGGGAAGGCTTATCCTAGAAAGCAGAAAAAAACAATTTCATTCAGGGTTGGTAAAAAGTATAGGGAAATAAGAACTTTCATATACTATTAAAAGAATAAATAAATAGCCACAGTCTTTGTAGAGGACAAATAGGGTAGTATCTATCAAAATTTGAAATTTCCACCAATTCCAATTCTAGAAATTTACCTTATAAAGGTACTCAAACAAGTATCTAGAAAGGCATATACAAAGATATTTATTGTAGCAATATAAGAGCTTCTACTTCTCAAAAAAAGAAAAGAAAAAATAAACAAAAAGTTAGAAATAAGACAAAGCAGTAGGGGACTGAATACATAAATTTTAATTTATTTACAAAGCAATAGTATATAGCAATTTAAAGGAACATAAATTTCTTTGTACTGATCCAAAAAAGATGTTCACAATGCTGTGTTAAGTGGAAAAATCAGAATACTGTGTTAAATGGAAAAATCAGAAGGCAAGTAATGATGCCATTTTTGGAAAATAATAAAAAAACTTGCATTTTATGATTTTATAAATAAGTATCCACACAAAAAAAAGTCTATGTGGATATATTCAGAATTGCTATATGATTTAACTTGGGAAGGAGGGATGGAACATTATAAAGAACTCTCAATTTTAAGCATATATTTTTCCAAATTGAAATTTTTATAATCAAAAAATATAATAGTGATTTATCTTTTATAAACATAAGGTTAGAAGTACAAATGTTGATGCACAGTAAAAGAACTATGCTGTTTTAAGATGTCAAATAAGAATTTTAATTCCAGAAAGTACTTTTATGTGGAAAACACATAATTTATGAGTATTAAGATTTCACAAAGTTTTTGATGTCATATACAATTTTAATCTATTATGAACCAAGTTGATGAAATAAATAAAATATCTCCTTTAACTCATATCAAGCTTTTAAGTTTTCACTTCACCTTCACAACAGATCGAAATAAATGACTATTATTGCCATTTTTCTTATGAAGGCACTTGTTACATCATTTGGCTATTGTCACATAGCCGGAACTTGAACTAGAGCCCAGGCCTCCTAAATGCTTTCCCGTGACACACTTGTCCATCATCAGATATCTGAGATTATTACATAAACTACATGGAACAATGAGGCACATTAAGCACAGGAACCATATCAGACATGGTAAAAGTTACATAAAGAAAATATTTGTAAAATTTTAAATCCATATGTTTTATTTTTAGTAATCATGACAACGAAAAAAAAAACTGCACATACAGAACCTACATCTTACATATCACTCACATATTGAGAAGGGAGAGTATCAGCTTGTTCACTGTTCTGTTGCATCACTATAGTCTCCATTGTATCAGTTTCAGATTTCTTCCCAGATACATATTTTTCTGCTTCGGTAGTCTCTCTCTTTAAAGCTGCTCTTGCTAAGTTTGGTCTTGGTCTTTTGAATCGACTTCTCATAAAAGGTACTGGTTTAACTTCAAGTGGCTTCTGTTCTTGAGGAAGAGATTTGCTTTTGGAACAAAGATTATCAAACTTTAGAATGAACTGGAGGTGCAGTGAGAACGACGGAGTCTTATTAGGACAAGCTTAGAGTATTTATTTATTTATTTTGAGACAGGAACTCACTCTGTTGCCCGGGTTAGAGTGCAGTGGCATCATCAGAGCTCACCGCGACCTCGAACTCCTGGGCTCCAGTGATCCTCCTGCCTCAGGCTTCCAAGTAGCTGGGACTACAGGCGCACGCCACCATACCCAGCTAATTTTTTCTATTTTCAGTAGAGATGGGGTCTTGCTCTTGCTCAGGCTGGTCTCAAACTCCGGGCCTCAAACAATCCTCTCACCTGGCCTCCCAGAGTGCTAGTATTACAGACGTGAGCCACACACCCGGCCTTAATTCTAATACTTAACGAGAAAACAAAATTAACTACTTGGTAAATCCTGAAAAGCATGAGTAGCACAATCCAGGTATAACCCAAGGAACTCTATCACCTTTGCATGAAGAAAACATGACTCTTTCAAACCTGTGCTAATTTAGGAGTACTACATACAATTTTGTATGTGTTAGTAATTTTCATAGTCAACTGTCAGAATGACCTCAATCCTCTCTCCTGGTCTTCCCAAAACTGTCTTAAAATCCTTATCTGTATATTATGCCTTGAAACTTTACTTAGTTTAAAATAATCTGCAAATATAACTTTACATGCTTTTTCTTTAAAAGCACACTGTACCTTAAATCAACATCTGAAAACTCCTCTGGAACATCTGGAAGTAGCATCCCCAGGTCTTCTGTTTTACCAAATTCAGAAGTCTCTGACGAAGTCTTGAAGTGACTTGGTACTTCCTTTTCAGAATTTCTTTTTTCTTCTACAGATGTATGCACCACCAATAGTACTTCACTGCTGATATTCTGGAGGAATAGTCACAGGGAACCAGTACATATGAAGACTCCTTAAATATTTCATACATTTCAAACAAAATAAAAGCCTATATTCTAAACACTTTCCTTTAAAAAATTAGAAGTCCATTTTCAATTTTTAAATAAAATTACTTACAAATGTTAAAACCTAGAATCCAGGAAATTCTTTCTTTTATATTGCATATTATGACTTTCCCAAACCACAAATGCCATTTTCTGTTAGAAAAAAAGTTCTTGAAAATGTTACAAGAGCATGAACTTCAAATAACTGGAAATGTTTAATGAAGAACTTTTAGAAGTGGAGTGGGGCAGGATATAAAAAGAGAAAGATAGATATAAGACCAAAAGAAATAATTCCAATGTATGTTCATACTAAGGTTAGTACAAATTCAGTCCAATTTCCTACACCCTTTTACCTAAAAGAGTTACTTCAAACTGACATTAAGAATAACTTCTCAGACCAGGCACAGGGGCTCACACCTGTAATCCTACTACTTTCGGAGGTTGAGGCAGGAGGATTGTTTAAAGTTAGGAGTTTGAGACCAGCCTGACCAAGAGAGATCCCGTCTCTACAAAAAAATAAAAAAATTAGACAGGTGTGGTGGTACGTGCCTGTAGTCTCAGCTACTGGGGAGACTGAGGCAAGAGGATCGCTTGAGCCCACAAGCATGAGGTTGCAGTGAGCTATGACAATGCCACTACATTCTAGCTGGGGTGACAGAGACCCTGTCTCAAAAAAGAAAAATAGTAACTTCTGATCCTTTTATAGTTCATAAGCCTGATGACTGGGTTTTTACACTCATGTGTAAGATGTATCTCCCTCAAACCTTGGTATAATGTTGGCACATTACCCATCTGACTTGGAAAAGGAAAAAAACAAAAGAATTTTTTCCACAATTGGAAATTTTTAAAAGTTTAAAAAAAAAAAAAATACGCCAGGCACAGTGGCTCACATCTGTAATCCTAGCACTCTAGGAGGCCGAGGCGGGAGGATTGAGTGAGGTCAGTTTGAGAACAGCCTGAGCAAGGGCAAGACCCCGTCTCTCCTGAAAGTAGAAAGAAATTTGCTGGACAACTAAAAATATATACAAAAAATTAGCCGGGCATGGTGGCGCATGCCTGTAGTCCCAGCTACTCGGGAGGCTGAGGCAGAAGGATTGCTTGAGCCCAGGAGTTTGAGGTTGCTGTGAGCTAGCCTGATGCCACGGCACTCACTCTAGCCCCGGAAACAGAGCAAGACTCTGTCTCCAAAAAAATAAATAAATAAAAATACAAATAAATAAATAAAAGAATAGTTTCTTCAAGGCCCTGAAACAGAAATTTAGGGCTAGAAAAAACTTCGGACTTTTAGAGATTTTTAAGTGTTTTTGGACTTAAGGGCAATAATACGAAATTACTTGGGTAACTTTTCTCTGAAAAACATATTCGAAAAATTTTTTACATGACAGAAAAATACTTACTTTTATATCTAGTGAAGGTTTAGGACTGCAGTCACCACTCCCGCTCTGCATTAAATTTGTCTCAGTTTGTCTCGAGATACCAGTTTCTTCTCGTTGATTTTCTCTTGGAGAAATGTCTATTTTTCCAGTTTTTTTCAAATCTGCCACCACTTCCTTATTAATACAGATCTCTTCAGATCCTTTCTCCCTCAAGGAAATTTCTCTTCCAGTTTCTTCCAAATCTGTCTCCATTTCTTCAATGGAAGTCATCCTTCCTGACGGCATCTCCATCATGGAAGTGTCTCCTTTTCCAGTTTCCTTCAAATCAATCTCCCTTTCCCTTATGGCACTGACCTCCACTATTACCTTTTCCCTTTGGGAAATTTCTCCTCCAATTTCTTTCAAATCTGTTTCCATTTCACCTATAGTTTTGACCTCCTCTGGGGCCTTTACCCATGCAGTTATTTCTCTTCTTTCAGTTTCTTCCAAATCTTCCTTTCTTTCTTCAATGACATCAATCATCTCTGGTATCATCTCTCTTGTGGGCATCTCTCTTCCAGTTTCTTTCAAACCTGTCTCCGTTTCACATACAGGTTTGGCCTCCTTGGGGCCATTTTCTTGTGGGAATATTTCTCTTCTTCCAGTTTCTTCCAAATCTGTTTCTATTTCCTCAGTGGCATCAATCACATCCGGGATCTTCTCCCTTGGGGAAATGTCTCTTCCAGTTACTTTCAAACCTGTCTCCATTTCCATGATGACATCAATCACTTCTGGTATCTTCTCCCTGGAAGAAATGTCTCTTCTTCCAGTTTCTTTTAAATCTGACTCCATTTCCTTAGCAATATTAATCTCCACTAGTCCCATTTCCCTTGGTGAGGTATCTGGTCTTGTAGTTTCTCTCAAAGCTGCTGTCATTTCTCCAGAGACAAGAATCTCCTCTGGTACCTCCTCCTTTGAGGAAATTTCTCTTCTTCTAGTTCCTCTTCCTATGTTTGGCTTTGGTTTCTGAAATCGAGGCCTTAGAATTGGGACTTGTTTGAATATAGATGCTTTCTTATCCTCTTGAACGCTGTAAAAAAAAACACGCAATCAAGTTTTAAACCAGACTGCCAGTTGGAGATGATGGTTGAAAATATAAGAGAAACACCAGAAACTCTCAAATTAAAAAACATTAAGGAACCCCTAGGAATCACTGAGTAAAATTTTAAAATTAAGAAAAAGAAAAAAAATCCCATTTTTTGAAATTACAGTAAAAAAATTAAATATATCTACTTCTGTATAGACATATGTAGAGATATTTTTAATAAGGTCAATCAGTGTAGAAACTATTTGGCCCTAAATAGTCCCTTTTCAATTGTTCATGCCATAGTAAGAAAATACTGGCTGGGAAACACTCTTCAGTCCTCTACACTGGAAGTACATCAAGGTGTTTCTGCTATTTCTACCTCTTTGCCCTTATTATCTTTTATCCAGACACACAATTTGCCATAACAGACCCGACCATCTCAAATAGCTGGATAAAAGTATGACCTGAATACGATGAAGTCTTATGACTAAGAACTTAAGTCTGCCCTTTCCACTTTTTAAAAACAATTAAAAATGAGATTTGCTTCAAGAACACTGTGGAAGGAAATAAATAAAAACATAATAAAAAAACAAAAAAAAATAAAAATACAAAAAAGAAAAAGAAATGAGATTTGCTGTACAGATATTTCTGTTTGTGACTTTCATAATACAAATTGGGAATAAAAGGACAGATTAAAGATACAACATTTTGCTTAATGCTATTGGGCATAAAATCACTATCCAGAATAAGCATCTGGCTCTTCAGAAAAGCAGCAGCCCCCTTTGCTTTGCATTCTGTTTATCATAATAGAGGGCAAAACCAACAAAAATATATAAATGAATGAAGGAGCTCTTAATGACTGATTAGGAAAGGTTATTAATTTTGGGTGAAAGCTACATCAAATGAAACACTAGATTTATTCAGCCAAGTCTGGCTAAACAAGTGTATAATTATATAATTAATAGCTTTACAGAAAGATTTACTAGAAAGTATGCTATTGTTTATTTGAACTTCTCTAGGTCCTAGCCTATCTTTTGTCACTGAAATAATGTTTTTTTTTTTTTTAGAGAAAGGGTCTCGCTCTGTCACCCAGGCTGAAGTGCAATGGCATCACCATAGCTCACTGCAGCCTCGAACTCCTAGGCTCAAGTGATTCTCCTGCCTCAGCCTCCCGAGTAGTGGGGACTATAGGCACACGCCACCACAACCAGCTATTTTTCCTATTTTTTTTATAGAGATGGGGTCTTGCTCTTGGTCAGGCTCATCTCAAACTCTGGGCCTCAAGCAATCCTCCCACCTTGGCCTCCTAAAGTGCTAGGATTATAGGTGTGAGCTACCACATCCAGCTGAAATAACTTTTTTATAATGTAATTTTTGATAACACAAGGCAGGTCCTTAGGAACAAGACCACTTTTCAAATTGCATTTGCTTATATTTATCATTAACTTTAATAACTGATAACATTAAATGCAAAATTAATAGCCATCAATAAAGGAAATTTAATTTGATTTGTCCTGCATGGATTTCATTCCATTCTTTCATTTATGATACTTTTCATCTTCACCCAGAAACATCTAGCGTTTAGCAAGGTTGCTGTGCTAGCAATCTTGATTTGGGTATCATAAGAAAAGATAAGATATAAGGCCACGTTTTGAAAACTGGCATATTCTTCACATATGTAAATGCTTTAGGCAAGGGCTTTACTAATAATTTAATCATTTCAACATCAGTTCAGGTTTTAAGATACAAATATACAATGTTATGTTCTATGGGCTTAAATTGTTTCTAAGTAACAAAAGGACTTTAATAAGCTTTTTTTATGGATAAAAATAAACAAACATCACACCTCCTAGAGTTCGTGAACAATAAGACACCAAATATTTCTAAGCACCTATTATAGGCCAAGAAGGCAAGTGCTAAGAACTAAGGATACAATGGTGAACAAGATAGACTTTGTCTCATATAGCTTATATCAGGTGCATAATTAACTGAAGGGCAGTATCTGAGATTGGAAATCAGATATGTAGTTGAAACAGCAGATTATTCTTCAACTTAGAACATACAGTGGAGCCACAAATTCTCTCCTCAGATCATAAAATTTAAAGAAAAAAGCAATGAAAGAAAGATGCTCAAAACTGGAGAAAATAAGAGAAGGAATGGGCATAAAACTATAGATCTGCTTCAAGGTCTACAAATGTGTTTCTTTAAAACAGAATTTAAGAATTTACAAGATACTTATAAACCTCCATAAGATAAATCACAAATCATGACACAAATCTCAAAATATCTATATCAAGTGGATGGGATGCAAAATTAGCCTAGACAATTAAGTTTCAAAGAAATATTCACTAATTTGTCTAATAAAATAGAATTTTTAATGCATTCTTCATTGGAGAAACAATCCTTCCCTATTACCTCTTTTTTTTACATAACATCTTAAACAGGCCAAAGTGTTTGGAATAGGGGTGGGAGACAACTGCCCGTTAGATATAGATAGACGTAGACTTGATAAAACACAGAATCTTAGAATTGTTTTTAAGGATTCTGGAGATTCAAAGACCAGAGAGGTCACATGATAAAGTAGAAAGGACACTGCCCTTGGAAAGGAAAGTTGAGATGAGACTGAATATTAGTTATAAACAACCACCACCAGTGTTATAAAACTCAGAGGCCACTAAGGGAAAACAATTTTCTTCTGAGCCACATTAAGTAATAAACATAATCTGGCTTAAACTGAAAAAATATAAATAAAAAAACCAATTTGTCACTATCTGTAATTAAAACCTATTTTCAGAGATGTTTAAGAAGTAATGTAGCTGGGCTTCTACCCAGAGATTCTGTGGCACAGTATTAAAATAGTTCGGACTCGGCAGAGGAATAAGAAAAAAAGGGACAGTGTAGAAAACAAGGAATAAAGGAATTTAATAAAGACCAATAAAGTAGTTCAAGAAACCAAGCTTTCACTCTCAGGTCAGGTACTATTTAAACAGGCTAACACGGCTGTAAAAATAGAATATGCCAACCTTTCAATGTAAAGATTGGTAAAATATTAATTGTTGAAACTGGACTATAGGTATCTGGGACTCCATTACTATGCTTTTGTGGACAATATGCCCAAAATGAAATTTTTAAAAATATTAATAATTCCATCAATCTGGTATAGTACCTTCTGAAGAGGAAATAAAATATAAAAGGCTGTGGCTATGAGAAGTATGTGTTTGTATATGTGGGTTTTAAATAAAATAGGAATCTTAAATAAAGGCAATATGTGATCAATCTAATTCCAAGGAAACAAACATTGAAAAAGTAAGTAGCATTTTCACATTTGAACATCAATATATAATTTAATATGCATGGTAAGTGATAACACTATTCATATTAACTCAAGTTTTAATTTATGATGAGTAGCTTTTCTCAAACCACCCATAACTGAGAAATCAACATAAAGGCTATGACATAAACTACCTTGAAAAGTGAAGTTAAAGCTTTTTATTTTGTTTTGTTTTTTGAGACAGTCTTGCTCTGTCACCCTGGCTAGAGTGCAGTGGCATCATCATGGCTCACTGCAACCTCAAACTCCCGGGCTCAAGCAATCCTCCGGTCTCAGCCTCCCCAGTAGCTGGGACTACAGGCATGCAACAGGGTTTTATTTTCTATTTTTAGTAGAGACAGGGTCTTGCTCTTGCTCAGGCTGGTCTCAAACTTCCGGCCTCACGTGATCCTCCTGCCTTAGCCTCCCAGAGTGCTAGGATTACAGGTGTGAGCCACTGCACCCAGCTGAAGTTATGGTTTTAAACATTACATAACTTGATATACAGATAACAAATCCATCTAATTTGCTTTTACTTTAAAATATTGATTTATGAGTTCTAAAACTTTATCCAAAATTCAAAGATTATATAATTAACAAAATGATGCTTACCTTAGACATTCATTAAGATCCTTAGGCTCATCTGGCTGCACATCTTGAAAAGAATCTTTTTTCGCAGGCTGTGTTGTGATGTCTTCACATTCAAAATTTTTACACGACTGATTTTCCACTTGTTGGGGAGTCTTGATAACAAGAGAACACAAAATTATAACAGATTTCATTGAAAATTTTGTCCAAGTATAAGGAAAATAGTAAAAAATGTCAAAATTATAAAATGATATTCAAAGGATGTTTTTATTGTTTTCTTTAGCCATCTTAGAAAATTTCATAAGCCACGCCTTCACCATATCTCAAAGCCCTTATTCTTTTTCTCCCAACCAGAAAGCAAGTAATTGCTTCAGTTTCATCTGTTAGAATTACCCCATGGGGTCTATCTTTCTGAATTCTTCTGATTACTGTAATTACATTATAGACCATGGGATTTACAGCAAATGCAAATCTCAAATCATGCCAACTTTTACCGTTATCATGAAAACTATGTAAATAATCTAAAATTCATGATCTTGGTTCTTAGAATTTCTAGTAGGAAGCTTTTAACATTTTATTCTGTTTAAGCCAATATTAAAATTCATTTGTGTAGCTATCTCTTCAAAAGGGAAGGTTAATTCAAATATTTGCTAAGTGACAGGGAAAAGCAAGTCCAAATATGAGGTAAGATAAAAGCAGATTATCTATAATGTAAATGCTCCAATTCTAAAACATTACAATTAGCAAGGCTGCTGGCTATGAGATTTAGACCATAAATTTAATAAATGATGCACACAAATCGCGCAGCATTGCTGTTTTAACAAGGGAGTGAAGAGATGCTTATGTTAAGGCTTATGTACTTTAACAAAACTATGAGGAGAAAAAATCAGATTACTTACATCTCTATCAACGCAGGATTCATTTTCATTCTTTTCTACATTTGCCCCCATTTTTTCCAGTGATGAAAAAATTTCTTTTCTTTCAGCAGCTTTACCTACATTTGGCTTTGGCCTTTGCAATCGGCCCCTCATTACTCGTGCAGATCTGAGAGCCTTTGCTTGATCATCTTCCTGTAGACATTTTTTTTCACTCAGACTAGAATGACAACAAAAGAATAAAATCAGTATTTATTCTGAAGTCACAAACTCACTGGTTTTTGAGTATTCCATTCTCCCTGGTATGACTAAGTAAACAATATGGAATATAAAATAATTCACAAGTATCCTGAAGAGATATAATCCTGGAAGCCTGACTATAAAAAGTACTTTTAAATTAAATTTCATTACAACATTGGAAAAATCTACATCTGACAAAAGCATGTAATACTATTCCTTATTAAAGATACTATTGTATAACGTCACACTCCAGGGGATTAGTACCAAATTATGGTGTAAATGGTATCCCCAGAACAGCCCAAAATCCAATGGTCAGATTCACATTAGAGTGAGGCCTGTTCTAGATCTCCATTTCAAGTTAAATTTTCCCTGTTGAAATCCTTGATATAAATAAAATTATCCAGGAACATATATCTTAACCATGAGGGAGAAATGTAATTGCTAATTCAATGGACTCATCCATAATTTATATTTTATACTATCAGGCACAGAGAACACTATTAAAATGTTTCAACACCACCGATAGTTGAAAATAGACTTAAAGTACACTAGTTGAAAATAAAATTCAGACCCTACCAAGTAGAAAACAAGTTATTACAATCATTCCTAAGAGTTACTATTTTCATATTACTACTTAAATACTTACTTAGATACAGTCTTAGCTTCTGGGTTCTCTCTCTCTGTATTCTCCATTCCAGAAATGTCAAGTGTATTCATTTTATCCTTTTCCATGGGATTCTGTGAATTTAATTTTTTACAGTTAATCTACCTACCATAAAAAAGTTCAGACTTTGTAATAAATGAATGGAAATTAAAACAATGGAATTTCATTTTTTGTACTTCTAACTAGAAGAGATTTTCTAAAAATCATAAATATAGATGACCATATTATAAAACAGATAATCTCATACATTACTAGAAGGTCTTTTGCCAATATGAATCAAGTCTTAAAAATGTTCATATTATTTGACCCAGTATTATCATTCCGAAGACTCTATTTTAAGAGAATTATTGGAAAAAAGATTTAACTACTAGAATGTTCACTGGAACATGTAAAATAACAAACACTGTAAACAGACAAAATGTCCAATAACGAATAATGACTGGTTGAATAAATTCAGTTACACCTCACTGATAAGACTATTATGAACTCACTACACACCATGCTTTCAAAAGATGTCAAGTGACATGGAAAATATTTATGAAATGTTAAATAACAAAGAAGGATACAAAGCTGAATTGATACCACTATTCAATGTTATAAAAGAAAACCTGAAAGGATATATGTGAAAAAGATTGGTCACATCTGGATAATGCAATTACAAGTAATTTTTGTTTTAACTTTTACATGAATCTATGTTTTCCATAATTCAGTAAACATCTTTTAAGATTAAAATAATATAACTGTACTATACAAAGCAGGTCTTCAAGTTTTCACTGGAAACGTCCCCCCACCAAAAAAAGTAAGCCCTATTTAAAAAATTGTTTGCTTTCTCAGGTGACAAGTAATTTTTTAAAAAATGTTTGCTTTTATTTACAAGACTAAAAAAAGGAAACAACCTAAACATCCACCATTAGAGGAATAGTTAGGTAAATGAATAATATGTTAACCCAATATACTTATTAAAAAGACCAAGAAAGTATAAATGAATAGTCCCAAAGAAAAAGGTTTTAAATGTTACACACATTGTAGTTAAAAGCTATAAAAATGTTTATATACATAGATATAAAGAAAGTTTATAAAGGACAAACAGGAATGTCACTGCCCAGGTTTAGATGAAAGGGTTATGAGTATAAATTAATGTACAACTAGTTTAAGAAATATTTTGAATGCAAATTTTATATAAGTAAACAAAAGACAGATGTATCACCACTGAGGATGTTTAAAATGATATGTTCCAGGCTCTAAAGAAAATGCATAAACAGAGACTGATAGGTAAAAACCTAATGTTCATGTGTAAGTTTTTATATCTATTTTAAAATCAGGAACAATACTTTGTCATTACAGGTAAAAATTTTTATTCTAGACTATTCAGGGAAAATTTTTACTCCGTACCTTATCAACTGAAGTTTCAGAATGTGAATTCTTGCTCTCTGCATCTGTTTTGCCTTGTGAAAGAACTGATTTCTTTCCAACTGCCCTCAATAAATTTGGTTTAGGTCTCTGGAGTCGACCTCTCAACACTGGCTTAACATTTTCCATTTGATCAGTTTCCCTAAAAAATAAACATTATTTAAATTGCATCCAACATACAGTCATGTCCAAATGAAATGCTAAAAAATTCTAAAATAACCCACTCAGAAAGAACTCCTTTAAAAGCTTATTTACAGTAGGAATAGAAAAGAAAACTGAGGCCGGGCTCGGTGGCTCACGCCTATAATCCTAGCACTCTGGGAGGCTGAGGCGGGTGGATCTTTTGAACTCAGGAGTTTGAGACCAGCCTGAGCAAGAGCGAGACCCCGTCTCTACTAAAAATAGAAAAGAAATTATCTGGCCAACTAAAAATATATATAGAAAAAATTAGCTGGGCATGGTGGTACATGCCTGTAGTCCCAGCTGCTCGGGAGGCTGAGGCAGTAGGATTGCTTAAGCCCAGGAGTTTGAGGTTGCTGTGAGCTAGGCTGATGCCACAGCACTCACTCTAGCCTGGGCAACAAAACGAGACTCTGTCTCAAAAAAAAAAAAAAAGAAAAAGAAAAGAAAAGAAAACTAAAAAAGAAGAGACTAACTTGTTCTGTCAGATGTTAAAAATATACTATTCAGGCCAGGCACAGTGGTTCATGCCTATAATCCTAGTACTCTGGGAGGCTGAGGCAGGAGGATCACTTGAGCTCAGGAGTTCGAGATCAGCCTGAGCAAGAGCCAGACCCCATCTCTACTAAAAATAGGAAAAAAATTATCCATGTGTGGTGGTGCGCACGTGTAGCCCCAGCTACTCAGGATTGCTTGGGCCCAGGAATCTGAAGTTGCTGTGAGCTAGGCTGACGCCATGGCACTCTAGCCCAGGTGACAGAGCAAGACTCCGTCTCCTCTAAACAAAAAAAAAAAGAAGAATACCACTTTGGGAGACCAAGGCGGGAGTATTGCTTAAGGCCAGGAGTTCAAAACCAACTGGGGCAACACAGCAAGACCCCATCTTTATGAAATATAAAAAAATTAGCTGGGTGTGGTGGCACATGTCTGTAGTCCTAGCTACTTTGGAGGCTGAGGCCAGAGGATCACCTAAGCCTAGGAATTCGGGACTACACTGAGCTGGGATCACACCAATGCAATCCAGCCTGGGCTAAAGAGGGAGACCTCATCTCTAGAAACAAATACATAATTACAAGCAAAAAATATATACTACTCATCATCAGTACTTAAAACACTGTGGTACTAATATACTAAAAAACAGATAAATAAAATAGAAATTTCAGAAAATACCTATAAAATACACATGATTTTAGGATACAATAAAGGTAGCATCTCAAAATAGGAAGGATAAGATGAAATACAATACAGTACAGTACAGATATGATTTAATAAACATTAAATAAGATTAAATAAATAGTGATGGGAAAACGGGATAACAGTGGGGGAAAAAAATAAAATTGGCTCCATGTCTTGTTGTTCACTGACAATATATTCCAAGTGGATCAAAGATTTAAATAAAATCACAGAGAAAACACGGATGTGTTATTTGATAACTATGAAGTGTGGTAAGTCTTTCTAAAATATGATAAAAGACACAAAGGAAAAAACTGAGAAATCTGATGACATAAAATCAAAACTTTTATATGATGAAGACATCAAAACCTAAGTTAGAAGCCAAACTACAAATAAGTAACTTATATAACAAGGCTAACCTCCCTAAAATATAAGGAGCTCCTACAAAACGGTATCATCAATAACTCACTGGAAAAACTATGCAAAAGAAAGGGACAATTCACAAAAAAAAAAACAAAATAAAAATGGGTTTTAGATATGAAGAAATATTCAATTTCACTCTCAGTAAGTACAAATTAAAACCACACTGAGAAAAAGAAAAAGAACACACAAATTTGACAAGATATTAAAAACCAAGCAATCTAAGGGAAATAATATGCAAATGCTCACTATCCTATTCCTTCAACTTTTCTTTAGGGTAAAAAATTTTAAAATAAGAAACTGAGGTAAGCCAGGCACAGTGGAGAGAGCCTGTAGTCTCAGACAATCAGGAAGTTGAGGTGAGAACATCTCTTGAGCCCCAGAGTTGAAGTTCAGCCAAAGAAACATAACAACTCCACCATCTCTTAAAAATAAATAAACAAACTAACTAGATGGAGAAAAAAAAGAATTACATATCCCTCCCCGCCCAAAAAAAGAGGGATGGGGTACGGATACCATACCTTTTTTATTTTTTAAAGAGACAGGGTCTCCTTCTGCCACCCAGGCTGGAATGCAGTGGCCCAATCATAGCTCACTATAACCTTGAGCTCCTGGGCTCAAGCGATCTACCTTAGCCTCCCCAGGAGCTGAGACTATAAGCTCATGCCACCACAACTGTCTATTTTTTGTATTTTTATTTTCTGTACAGACAGGGTCTCACTATGTTGCCCAGGCTGATCTCTAACTCCTGGCCTCAGGAGATCCTCCCGCCTCGACTTTCCAAAGTGCTGGGATTATAGACTCGAGCCACTGTGCCTGGCCAGCATATTATGCTCAGATATCATTCTTTAATCTATCAAGACAATAAAAATTAAGTTTGATAATACTCTGTGGTTAAGGGAGATAGGTATTCTTTTATATTGTCAATGGGAATATAAACTAGTACAACCCCTACAGAGAGAATTTTGGTAATATCCATCAAAATCAAGTATGTTTAAATGTGTGTGCACACACACATCCTTTGAGCAAGCAATTCCATCATTAGGAACTTACTCTACAAATACACTTGCATTTAGGCAAAAAAAAATAGAGGTACTAGATTAATAATCATTGTTTTAAAAACCTATATAGAGATCAATAGGGCAATGATAATACCAACTATGATGTATTCATACACCGAACTATAAAAAGAACAAGAAAGATTTTTATGTAAGAGTATGAAAGACAGAAGAAAAAATTGTAAAATATTATATATAGCATGCTACTGTTAGGTTTTTAAAAACAGCAAGAAACACAAATTTGTATTACCTTAAATGTGTATTTTTTTAAATCTCTGAAGGAATGGAAGAAATAAAATAGGTTACTTGTTTGAGTGAAAGGGGGAAGGCTGAGGGAGACTTTGCTCTATCCTTTTCTATTTTTTTAGAGAAAGGGTCTCACTCTGTTGCCCAGGCTAGAGTACAGTGGCTCAAGGTAACCAAACTCCTGGGTTCAAGTGATCCTCCCACCTAAGCCTCCTGAGTAGCTGGGACTACATGCACGCACCACCACACTGACTAATGTTTTCTGTTTTTTCTTTTTTGTAGAGACAGGATCTTGCTATGTTGCCTAGGCTGGTCTCGAACTCCTGGCCTCAAGAGATCCTCCTGCCTTAGCCTCTAGCAGTGCTAGGATTACAGGTGTGAGCCGCTGCACCTGGCCTGCTCTATACTTTATTAGACTTCTGATGTTTGAACCATATGGAATGTATTGTTTATTTCAAAGACTAATCTTTATATTTTAATTGTTTTATTTTTTATTTTTTTTTCTTTCATCAAAAACCTGAAAGAATATATTTTAATTGTTTTAAAAAGTTTGATTCCTATTATTACTATTCTTAACTGAATAATAATTCATAAACAGAATAACTTTTAAGCCCATATGAAGTGAAGAGTTATGAGGAAGAAAAAAAGGAAATATGAACTCTTTACATATCTCTTCAAAGGGAGATTCTTTTGTATGTGTGTAAGAGACAGGGTCTTACTCAGTTAATCACAGCTCACTGCAGCCTGGAACACCTGGGCTCAAGGAATCCTCAGCCTCCCAAGCAGCTGGGACTACAGGCATACACCACCATGCTGGCTAACTTGTGTTTTTTTAGAGACAGGGTCTCCCTATGTTGCTCAGGCTGGTCTCCAACTCCTAGCTTCAAGCAATCCTCCCGCCTCAACCTCCCAAAGTACTGGGATTACAGATGCGAGCCACCATGCCCTGCTTTTAATCTTATTTCTAGTAAAGATAATTTAACTACTATCTGCATACCGGAAGACATACTTACCTCTTTAAAGTCATCAATATCAAAATCTACTACTTTGACAAGAGGCATAAAAAATAACTTGAACCAAGTAAAGTCTCACAGAAAGTACTTAGGATTCCAAATTATTTTAGAATTTCATCATAAATTACCAACCATCTTCCTAAAATTCATATCACTATCAAACATCAGATATGAAAGAGAATCATTCTCCAATGAAATATAAAGTGAAAAACCTTGATGTCATATTCTTTTTATATAGAAAAGGTCTCACTCTATCACCCAGGCTGGAGTACAGTGGCCCAATCATAGCTCACTGTAATTCTGAACTCCTGGGCTCAAGTAATCCTCCCACCTCAGCCTCCCAAGTAGCTGGGACTACAGGTGTTTGCCACCACACCTGGCTAATTTGTTTCTTTGTATGTTTGTTTACTTATTTCACTTTATTTATTTGATAGAGTCTCACTCTGTTGCCCCAGGTAGAGTACATTGGTGTCATCGTAGCTCACTACCACCTCCTGGGCTCAAGTGATCCTCCTGCCTCAGCCTCCCAAGTAGCTGGAACTACAGGTGCACATCACAATGCCTGGCTGATTTCTCTATGTTTGTTGATAGTAGAGCCAGGGTCTCACTCTTGCTCAGGCTGGTCTCGAACTTCTGAGCTCAAGCAATCCTCTTACCTCGGCCTCTCAGAGTGCTAGGATTACAGGTATGAGCCACCATGCCCTGCCTTAATTTTTTTATTTTTTGTAGAGGTGAGGTCTTGCTATGTTTGCCCAGGTTGGTCTTGAACTCCTGGCCCCAAGCAATCCTCCCACCTGGGCCTCCCAAAGTGCTAAGATTACAGGAATGAGCCACTGCACCCAGCCTTATATTGACAACTCACTTTTAAGGGACCACAATATATTATAATTACACATTAAATGGCCTACATGTTAATCTCTTCTAATCCCTAAATAAAGCAACATTATCATTTAAGAATGTTGTCAAAATTCTGGAAATAAACAAATCCTACCATGTAAAATACTTACAGTGATTTATTCTTTAGGTCAACATTTCTTTCTTCTGTACAACTACTGTCAGCATTATTCACTTCACACAATGTTCTAATTCCAACTTCTAATGAAGGCAAATCTGAGGTGCCTGATTCTGAAGACTCAGTTGTTGCTAACATGGCATTTTGTTGATTACTAAGGAAACGAAAATATACAAGGAGGAAAAGAATTCCTAGTAATACATATTTTTATACTAATTATTTAAAAGATTTTCTAAATACACAAAACACCACTTTGGAAGATGACATTTCATATTACGGAATAATCAAAACTGTTATGTTGGCTTCTCTATGATCCTTCTTGTATCAAATTATAAAGAACTATACCCTCAAAGAAAGCAACAGCCACAATTTAACAGGTTTGTGAAAGTGTTCAGGAAGTTTCAAAATGAAGTATTATTGATTAAATGGGGTTCACCAAATACAAGTGTAAAATCGCAGTAATATTTAGGAATTGGGTATTGTTAAAATTTGATGATATAGGCAGTCCTTGCTTTGTTTGCACGGTTGTTAACCAAAAGTCATATGAACTGAGAACCCAGTTCTAATAAGCTCAAGTTGCAGTTAACACTGCCCTATGCCAACCAAGAAGTACTGTATTATGAAAGACTTCAACAATAATATAATTTATATCCATGTACTGACCAGCACTATTCACATTTAGCCATACTTTCTTTTCCTCATTTTTTCTTCTGGGTGTTTGTCTTTTCCTGACTTATCAGGGTTCTCTCTTTCTCTCAATCACACTCTCACTCACGCTCCCTCTCGCTCGAGCTCTGTGTATATTTGTATTTTTTTTTTTTTTTTTTGAGACAGGGTCTCACTCTGTTGTCCAGACTGGAGTGCGTTGGTTGATCATAGCTCACTGTAGCCTTGACCTGGGCTCTAATGATCCTCTTGCCTCAGCTTTGCATAGTGCTGGGATTACAGGCATGAGTCACTGCACCTGGCCTCCCTTTATATATTTTTACTGACTAGATATTACCCATAAAACTTCCCAATTGATAACTTGTCTTTTACTTTCTTTTTTTTTTTTAAACATTTTTTTTTTTTTCTTGAGACAGAGTTTTGCTCTGTTGCTCTGGCTAGAGTGCAGTGGCATCATCATAGCTCACTGCAACCTCAAATTCTTGGGCTACAGTGATCCTCCTGCCTCAGCCTCCCCAGTAGCTAGGACTACAGGCACATGCTACCACTCCCAGCTAACTTTTCTATTTTTTGTAGAGATGGGTTCTTGCTCTTGGTCAGGCTGGTCTGAAACTCCTGGCCTTAAGCAATCCCCCTGCTTTGGCTAGGATCACAGGCATTAGCCACCTTGCCTGGTCACCTTTTATTTTCTTTATGGAGCCTTTGTTAACACAAGTATTTAATTTTACTGCAGTCAAATTTATCAATCTTATCTTTTAAAGTTTGTGCTTTCTTTCCACAGAAGTTGTAGTCAAAAAAAAATTAAAAAAAAGGAAAAAAAATAAATAAATAAAATTTGTGCTTTCTATGTCTTAAGCAAAAACAAATAGAACTGAAAAAAGAAACAGGCAAATACACAGTTACAGTTAGAAACTTCAACACACCTCTCTCACTAATCAATAGACGTAGATAAAGCAGAAAAAATGCAGAAGATACCTTGATGAAAGGATGGGGTCAGTTATTTTCTCAACTTTTTCACTGGAGGCTAAACCCATGATGTCATCTATGTTTTCTACACAGGAAAGCTGTTCCTTATTGCATTCATCTTCATTTACCTCAGGCCTTAAAGACTGACATTTATCTAAAAATACAAAATGTATGTTATTCTAAAATATGACAGCAAAACCACCTATTTTTTTAAAGCACAAAGTAATTTACATAACATCTTTTCCTACAAAACATTAATCCATTCAACATTCAAGTTCCCATTTACAAGGCATACATCTTATTTTTAGAGCATAAAGAAAATTTAATCAACTTATAACTACTTACGTTTTGAGGATCAGCCCAAAATTCCTGGACAATTTGCAGCATCTTCCTTGTATCTTGATTAGATTTTAAATGGTTAAATTGGCTTATTTTATATGTTTAGTCAAGAAACTAAAAGTGGATTTGGCTATTCTTTTGTTCCTTCAGAAGTATAATAATTTATTGAGTACTAAGTGGCAAGAACTCTTAAGTCCATCAGATGCATTATCTCATTTCATACTCAAAACAATCCTATTTAAAGGTATTAATATTAACCCCATCATAGAGAGAAGAACATAAATTCAGAGATTTTAAGTGACTTGCACAATGTAACATTTAGCAAATAAAAGACCTGGAATTTAAAGCAAGGTCTGTTTGATTTCTAAAATCTCATTTCTGTTGGTCAGCACCTGGCCACGAAAAAATAAAAAAAAGAAATAATACTGACATTTGGCTCTGAGAAAAAAAAAAAAAAAAAGAAATAAAAAAAATAATAATAAAATAAAATCTCATTTCTGTATCATTAAGCTATTCTGCTTTATATGGAATGACTCTTACAGTAAGCCACAAGACAGCATAATATTGTAATGCCTATAAATCATACTATATTAATTACCAGGATTCATTTATTAAAATCATATTGGTAAAGCTGACACACATAGATTACAAATTTTATAAAAGGTTGTTCTGGTCTGCTCCTCCCTTTTCCTCCTGTCTTTACTTGATTATCTGCTTTAAATAATCTATATATGAACTCTTAAAGGACCAAGCCCCCCCACCCCCAAACTCTTAGCTCCCAGGCACTAGTAACTCCTATGTGTCAATATGCTTGCATTCTAAGAGTAAAAAAGAAAAATAGGAGGAATACTTATTCCACTAGCTCTTTCACAGAAATTATTCAACCCATTGTGGGTTCACAGAGGTGCTATGTAGAGGTACAACATGAAAACCTGTCATTTATTGACCTAAGCAACATACTTTTAACTACATACATGTGATTTCATTGTTAATGGGAATACACACGAGGTGATACATCTTAGAAACAAACTTTAGAGAAAAATCTCCTTGCTTTACTTTGTTTTTTTTACAATAAATTTTTTTCTTTTAATTAACAATAAAAGGATTTAACCCAGTACCATGACTACAGAACTAATTAATAAGCATTATTAATTGCTTAATTGCTGCTATCTAGAAGGAAAGTATTTTAGTTATATACCATATTACTGCACATATCCTCTCAAGCAACATAGAGGCTGTTAAAATATGTGTAAAACTTACTCTTATGTTTTCCTCCTTTAGAAGGGCTTGACTGAACAGTGGCATTCCCTACAAGACTGTTTACTTTCGGTTCATTAGCTGCTTCTTGATTCTTCCTTCTCCTTTCCTTTTGATTTAGATCTTGTTCTAAAGCAACCTGTTCTGAATCTTGCCCTGATAAAATCAAAGAATCTTCTTCTTCAACTGTCTGAACATCCTTTGGAGATCTTTCTGTGTCTGAAATTTTAGTACTCACAGATGCATCTGGATCATTATTCACTTCTTCACAGGCAACTTTTTTCACTGAAAGCAAGAGAAGTGGTTATAAATATGTAAACAACCTACAGAAAAACTTATAAAGATGGAAAAGATAAATATTAATACTCAAGGATGTCCTCTGTAGTGTTATTTGTAAAAGCAAAAAAATTGAAAGCAACCTAAAATGTCCATGAGAAAGTGACCAAATAAGTTATAGTACATTCATGCTATAAAAATCCATGCAGCCAATAACAATAATGAGGTACGTTTATATGTAGTAATAAGAAAAATTTCAAAACATATTGTTGCATTGAAAAATCAAGTGGTAGAACAATATATATGATCTCATTTTTATTAAAAACATTAACATATGCTGATGCTCCTATACTTACAATGGGGTTACATCCCAATAAACCTATTGTACGTTCAGGATATTGTAAGTCGAAATACATTTAATTCACCTAACCTACTGAACATCATAGCTTAGCCTCCTTTTTTTGTTGTTTTTTAGAGATAGAGTCTCACTCTTTACCTAACCTTAAGTACAGTGGCAGGATCGTAGCTCAATATAGCCTCAAACTCCTGAGGTCAAAGCTATCCTCCTGCCTCAGCCTCCAGAGAAGCTAGGATTACAGGTATGGGCTGCCTAGCCTACTTTAAATGTGCTCAGAACACATCAGCCTACAGTTGCATAAAATCACCTAACACAAAGCCTATTTTATAATAAAGTGTTGAATATCTGATGTAATTACTGAATACAGTACTGAAAGTGAAAAACAGAATGGCTGTATGAGTAATCAAAGTATGGTTTCCACTGAGTGTGTATCATTTTTGCACTATTATGAAGTTGAAAAATCATGAGTTGAACCATGGTAAGTCAGACACCGTCTGTACTCTAAAGGCATACCCGCACATATATATATGCACAGAAAAGGGTTTAGATATAATTATCTCAGGAAAACCTCAAGAATTTGCTTTGAGAGACAGGTAGGAGACAGAGTTTTATCTTCTGTATCATTTTATTCAATGAACAATCTTTTTAACAAGTATTTCAGAATAGTTTCTAGTACCCTTCCCATTAAGGCATATTAATAGCCAATTGTATTAAAAGATGAAAATATGAATTAAATAATAAAACAAAAAAAATTTAGAGATCACCATGGAAACAGCATCTGCTATGGTTTGAATATCTGTGCCCTCCAAAACTCATGCTGAAATTTAATTGCCATTGTAACAATATTAAGAGGTGTAGGCTGGGCACGGTGGCTCACGCCTGTAATCCTAGCACTCTGAGAAGCCAAGGCAGGTGGATAGTTTGAGCTCAGGAGTTCGAGACCAGCCTGAGTAAGAGCGAGACCCTGTCTCTACTAAAAATAGAAAGAAATTAGCTGGACAACTAAAAATATATACAAAAAACTAGCCGGGCATGGTGGTGCATGCCTGTAGTCCCAGCTACCCAGGAGGCTGAGGCAGTAGGATTGCTTGAGTCCAGGAGTTTGAGGTTCCTGTGAGCTAGGCTGATGCCATGGCACTCTTGCCCAAGTAACAAAAAAAAAAAAAAAAAAGAGGTGTGACCTTTAAGAGGTCATTAGGACATAAGGGCTCTAGTCTCATGGTGGAATTAATGCTGTTATAAAAGGACAGGTTTGGCCTCCTCTTGCTCTCTCTCACTGCACTTCTGTCATGTGATGACACAGCAAGAAGGCCCTTGGGACATGACAATGCCTTGATCTTAGATTTCCCAGCCTCTAAAACTGTTAGAAATAAATTTTAGTTCTCTAAAAATTACCTAGTCTCAAGTATTCTGTTACAGCAGCATGAAACAAACTAAGACAGCATCCAAACCAAAGCAAGCTTAACTTTATAACCATGACTGATCAGACATCTTCTCTAAAAATATCTAATCTCAAAGAATAATAAAACTCAATGTCATTTACTTTTGTTTTTAAAAAAGTCAAAAGATTTTAAAAGTTGAGAAAATAACATTTATTCTGTCAAAATAATCAGAAATTTTTTTAATTCTGAGACTTATAATAATGTATTTGAAAAGTTCTTATATTAAATAAAATACAGTGAATTACTCAGGCTATCACCTGCAACATGATAATCACAAGAAAAATTCATATATCTAGTTGAATCTTCCAGGATAATATAAAGGAAAAGGAAAAAAAAAAAAAAAAAAAACCTATTAAGAATAAAAGTTGGACCAGGTGCTCACGCCTATAATCCCAGCACTTTGGGAGGCCAAAGCATGAGGATCGCTTGAAGCCAGGAGTTCAAGACCAGCCTGGGCAACGTAGTGAGACCTTATTTCAACAGAAAAAGGAAAAGAAAAATTAGTTGGGCGTGGTGGTGCACACCTGTAATCCTAGTGACTCGGGAGGCTGAGGAAAGATGATCACTTGAGCCCAGGAGTTTGAGGCTGCAGTGAGCTATGATTGCACAACTGCACTTCAGCCTGGATGACAAAGTGAGACCTTGTCTCAAAAAAAAAAATAATAATAATAAAAATAGTTTGCAGTTATCAATACTACTTTTAAAAAGACATAGGCACCATGCTCCAGAAGAAGAAATTCTAGATTGGGTTTGTACAGAAAAGAGTTAATACAACAGGTTTGAATGCTATCCTTTAAAAAGCTTGCTTATAAGGTTGACCCTTGGGCCATGTCTGAGAATTTGGTTTGATGGAGAGTTCCTACCACCCTAAGTAATAAGAGTGGCTCCCTGTGTCTAAACTGTTTACACAGATAACGTGGTTTATGCTGAACTGCTTTCCTTCTGGAAGTCTGGAATTTTGGTACATGCCAGGAAGAGGGTGCTAAATTCTGTGAGTTCTCTTAGCATATAATGGAACCTGGGGGTGGTCGTGGGGACCCCTAACATAGGATCTCATAGGCCTAGGTTTGAGTGCTAATTCTGCCACTTCTAACAGCGTTAAGACCCTGGGAAAAAGTGTCTTCGGATTTTGGGGGCTAGTTCTTAGTGATCAAAACAAATGGAAAGGGGAGGCTGGGCGCAGTGGCTTACACCTGTAATCTTAGCACTCTGGGAGGTCGAGGTGGGTGGATCGTTTGAGCTCAGGAGTTCGAGACCAGCCTAAGCAAGAGCGAGACCCCGTCTCTACTAAAAATAGAAAGAAATTATCCAAACAACTAAAAATAGAAAAAATTAGCCGGGCATGGTGGTGCATGCCTGTAGTCCCAGCTACCCGGGAGGCTGAGGCAGGAGGATTGCTTGAGCCCAAGAGTTTGAGGTTCCTGTGAGCTCGGCTGATGCCACAGCACTCTAGCCTGGGCAAGAGTGAGACTCTGTCTGAAAAAAAAAAAAAAAGAAAAGAAAGGGGGCTAGGACATTGGCTAGCTAACATATAAGGTTCCCTGTAGTTCCAAGATTCTTTAAATTATGTGATCATAGCTGTGCATTGTCTTCATAGGACAGAGTTCAAATAGTTAAGAAAATATAAGCCTAGGCTGGGCGTGGTGGCTCACGCCTATAATCCTAACACTCTGGGAGGCTGAGGCCGGAGGATCACTGGAGGTCAGGAGTTCAAGACCAGCCTGAGTAAGAGCGAGACCCCGTCTTTACTAAAAATAGAAAGAAATTAGCTGGACAACTAAAAATATATATAGAAAAAATTAGCTGGGCATGGTGGTGCATGCCAGCTACATGGGAGGCTGAGGCAGTAGGATCGCTTAAGCCCAGGCGTTTGAGGTTGCTGTGAGCTAGGCTGACGCCAGGGCACTCATGCTAGCCTGGGCAACAAAGCGAGACTCTGTCAAAAAAAGAAAGAAAAGAGGAAGAGAAGAGGAAGAGAAGAGAAGAGAGAGAAAATATAAGCCTAAAAATAAAAATACCTTCAGATTAACAATTTTCTACCTATTACAAGTCAACGTTATCCTTCAGAAATAAGTTGGGCTCAAACAATACAATCTAGTCACGACCCCAAAATATTAGGTTTCCATTTATTAAATATTAGAATTTTATACCAGATTTGTTTTACAGAGGAAAATGATAATAAATAACCAAACATAAAACATGACACTTCAAAATTCTGATGCTCTTTGGTTAGTGACAACTATGCTCTAGAGACTAGAAAGATGTCAAATAGCCCACCCATGCCAATTTAAAAATTTAATAGAGGGCGAGGGATAAAAACTTACCTATAGGGTACAATGAACACTATTCTGGTGACAGGCACACTAAAAACCCTGACTTCAGCATTATACAATTCATCCATGTAACAAGAACACTTGTACCCCCCTAATATTTTGAAATAAAAATTTTTTAAAAAAAAGTTAAAAGCAAGTTCCTGTTTTGGCCCAGATAACTGGTAGAATGAAGAAAAATCAATTACTTTCCACTGGATGCCCTGATGATCGTAACCACCTGAACTATTAATACATACACATGAGCTTTCAAAGATCTGAGAGACTATATTGCAAGTCTATTACTACTAAGTAAAGTAGCACACTTTCTTTTAAAATCAATACCTTTTACATTTTTCCGTGGTTTGGAGGCTTTCTTCTCCTTTAAACTGCGATTTTTAACAGACTTTTGTTTTCTTTTCTCTTCTTCAGCAAGAACTTTCTGAAGCAAATGAGCAAAAAAATCGAAGTCAAAAGGACGCTTTTCTTCTGTTTAAAAAAAAGGAAAAGAACTTTCAAGTTTTTATTCTTAAAAAAACTATTTCTAGTTTTTATTTTTTTTTTAAGTATCATAACATTAAAAAGAAACAGCCTTAACTATCAGCACAATGGATAAGTAAGCACGCAACAGACCACCACTCAGCAATAAAAGGACTAAA
>CM052439.1:134504928-134538214 GCA_028533085.1 Varecia variegata
GCTTAAGCCCAGGAGTTTGAGGTTGCTGTGAGCTAGGCTGACGCCACGGCACTCTAGCCCAGGCAACAGGGCGAGACTCTGTCTTGGGGGGCGGGGGGGGGAACCACACTGGAGCCAAAGACAAAGGATTGGTCATTTTTAAGGCTCTCCGAGTGATACTTTGTAAAAGAGGTCTTCATACTTACGGAATGCTTTGTCTATTCTCCATCCATTTGTTTTCTCTTCACGTTTAAATTTATTCTGTCAACAACAAAAAAAAACCCTATAGTAATTTTCTCTCGTTAAACAAGTTTTTAAAAGCATTACAAATGAAACTCTTATGAATAACATACTATTCTCTACTAAATATACTTATGCTAATAGGCAAGTTATTTAAACCTCTAGCTCTTTAAAAATAAGAATACAAGATTTTTACTGAGCTTCCTGATCCTCATTATTAATAGTATGAAACAGCAATGGAAGGTAGATTTACAAAGGACAGAAAAAATAACGTCAACTAACATGGAAGCAGATGAAACTTATAATCAATTAAGCTAACTAATAATAACTTTTTAAAATTAAATATCTGGTTGAAACTTGCACATTGTTCTAACAGGTGTCAAGTGGCATGGAGGGGAGACTAAGCAAAAACAACTAGAGAAACAACTAAGCAAAACTTTGAAGCAGGCCAAGTTTATCTTTAGAAACTTCTATATATTAAGGCACATTTCTTCACATTTTCCTCAGCACCAAAGACCTTCATTCTCAGTTCCACTCCAGATTACCTCCACTAAGAAGATGGAGAGGTTTTATTTAAATTTTCAGCTCAATCTATCCTAAGGTCATTAGGAAGTTGGAGGGCATATGTTTGTGTTTGAGAATGTCTCATTATGCATACACATCTTAGGAGAGAGGGAACAATCAGCCAATTTCTCCCTTTCTCAGATCAGTGATCTACAAGCTTTTACTAAAAACAGAAAAATAAAACTTTTTATTGCAAAAAAATAGATTTAAGGACCAGTCTAGATCTGCCTTACCAAAGGCTTAAACCTGGCCTTGACAAGAACCAGAAGAGATGGTAGTAAGTTAACTGCCTTCCAACACAAAACTCGACACTCTTCAAGGGAAAGAAAAACATAATCCAGACATTGTACAACATACCATCCACAATATCTGACATGAATTTAAAAAAACCTGAGAAAAGATAAGAAAATATGATTCACAGTCAAGGAAAGGAAGAAAAACAGTCAATAGAAATAGATCCCAATATAACCTAGATATTGAAATTAATAGACAAAAAAGTTAGTCTGGGCTCGGTGGCTTACGCCTATAATCCTAGCACTCTGAGGCCAAGGCGGGAGGACTGCTTCAGCTCAGGAGTTTGAGACCAGCCTGAGCAAGAGTGAGACTCTACTAAAAATACAAAAAGGAGCCAGGCATTGTGGTCTGTGCCTACAGTCCCAGCTACTGGGAGGCTGAGGCAAGAGGACTGTCTGCACCCAGGAGTTGGAGGTTGCAGTGGGCTATCATGATGCCACTGTACTCCACCAGGGGCAACAGAGAGACTGTCTCAAAAAAAAAAAAAAAAAAAAGTTAAAGCACCCGTTCGTTATAAACACATTCATGGATTTAAAGGAAAATATGGAGTGAACAGATGGGCAAATCACAGCAGAGAAATAGAAACTAGAAAAACAAACAAGTGGAAATTACAGAAATTAAAAAATAATATCAAATGAAATATTACTGAATGGGGCTTAACTGCAGAATGAAGATAAAAGACGGGGTCAGTGAACTTGAAGACATGGTAATAGAAACTATCCAAACTGAAACAGAGGAAAAAGATTAGAAAACTGTGGACAGAGCTTTAGTAACCTGTAGTACAATGTCACTTAGGGTAACCTGTAGTACAATGTCACTTAGGGTAAATCATGTAAGTGGAGTCCCCGAAGGAGAAAATAAAGCAGAAAAATTTTTAAAAGATTTCAAATTTCCCAAATATAGTGAAAAATAATCTAAAGAGCTAAGAAGCTCTGCAAACCCAAAGAAAACTAAAGCTAGGCATACCATCATCGTCATACTGCTAAATGCGAAAGTTAAAGAAAAAAATAGGCCGGGCACGGTGGCTCACGCCTGTAATCCTAACACTCTGGGAGGCCGAGGCGGGTGGATCTTTTGAACTCAGGAGTTTGAGACCAGCCTGGGCAATAGCAAGACCCCGTCTCTACTAAAATAGAAAGAAATTATATGGACAACTAAAAATATATATACAAAAAATTAGCCGGGCATGGTGGCGCATGCCTGTAGTCCCAGCTACTCGGGAGGCTGAGGCAGGAGGATTGCTTGAGCCCTGGAGTTTGAGGTTGCTGTGAGCTAGGCTGACGCCACGGCACTGTAGCCTGGGCAACAGAGTGAGACTCTGTCTCAAAAAATAAAAAATAAAAAAGAAGAAAAAAATATCCCGAAAACAGCTAGAGAAAAACAATTCATCATACACAGGGGGAGGAATGATATGAATGATGGCTGCCCACTTTTCATTGGAAACACTGGAGACCAAGAGACAATGGAATGACATCTTTAAAAGACCAAAAGGAAAAAAAAATGTCAAACCAGAGATCTACATTCAGCAAAATATATCCTTCAAAAATAAGGCTGAAATAAGGACATTCAGATAAATGAAAGCTGAGAAAATTTTTCAATGGCAGACCTGTTGTTCAGAGCTACAGGAAGGAATAAAAAGCACCAGAAATGGCACTCTGCCCAAAGACCTGCTAGAACCACACTAAACTTTTAGGAGAAAAGTCTAAGTGATTTTTGACAGAAATAAGTCTAGTGACAAACTTATCATTAATTACTCAGATCATCAGAGAGTTCCAACCCCAGACAATCAACTTCTAGCCTTCAGAAAATTTTAACATTTTATTCTCCTTTTAACAAAGATCAACATTAGAAAATGAATATAAAGAATATAAATATAAATTGTTCCTCATCTCTTGCAGAACTGTGAGTAGGACTACTGCGTTACACTGTACAATGCCCCTTATGTAATGTCCCCAGGCAATCCATGCCTAGTCCTCCAGTTCTAGGGGAAAAATATCCACCTTTCCTAATCGTTCCCTTTATTAACATAATGAACATGATTGGGATGGGAAATGAAGGAAAAAGCCCACAGTGGAGTAAAGATCTCACTATGAATTCAGAATGCAGTATGGCAACATAGTTTTATTGCATTCAAATGCACTCCAATCCAGGAAACTTGTATAAAGTTCCTCAGCAAAGAAACTAAAAAACAGAGAAAGCTCATCCTCTCAAGGTATATTACAGCTGCAAGTGGTATCAGTTTTCTTAATAGTGCCACTGGTTGTTTCCAGAGTTAAGGTGGCCTACAAAAGCAATGGTTAGATCAAATAATGAGAACTATGTAACTCAGAATTATTCTCTTTATGCCTCCCTAGGAAATTCAGAAATATATTTTGTGTTCAAAAAGCTACCTTTACAGTATTCGAGTCACAACACTGGGAAAAAAAAAAAAGGCTATCCTTAACACCTAAATATTTGGATACACTTATCTTCCCTCTTCATTATCTAACTTTTCTTTTCTTTTAGTTTTAGTGCTTTTATTGGTACTAACCTCAAATTCATTTTAGAAGTAGACAAGATATTTATAAGAAAATATGATACTAACATTAGGAGATCATACTCATATCAGAACTGAGAAATATTACATTACTTTTCAAGCATTAAAGAGGGACAAATGTAACAAAAACATAACAGTAAAAAAAGATGGACTGAGATTTAAACCAAAGGTAAAAAAAAAAAAGTAACATTTGTAATTCTGGTCTCCTTTCATTCAGCAAATATGATGGGTTTACTTTACCTTAATTTCTATCCTTGCTCTGTGAGGAAAAAGCTGTCCAATCATGGAAAAGTCAGTTCCAACCATGCTGATGGCTAAAAAAAACATATCTGTTTCTGTAAAAATAAAAGATTTAGAATGACAAAAATTAAACCTCTCAATATTTCAGAGAAAAGAAATCTTACATTAGTATATATTCTGATTTAAAAATAAATGATAGTACTTAATTTTATTAGAAAGATTTCTCATGGAATATCTAAAAACACCACGTTGTTTAAAAATTCTTTTAAAAAAACGTAGTATGAGAAATTTTCACGCTAATACCAAAGCAGCAGGAATTTTTTAAAAAGACATTCTGCCTATTTGGTCTCATTCAAAGTGCCCTATAGAAAACTGTCAGTCATAGCCAGTATAAGATTACACTATGTGAGCAACTAAGATGCACTTAGTACATAAAGAAAGTAGCTAGAAAAATACACAAGAAAACGTTAACAGAAGTTACCTCAGTAGGATACATAGGATTGGAGAAGTTGGAGAAGGGACGTATAGAATCTTTCTTTTCACTCTACATTCTTTAGCTGTGTTTCAACTTTTTCCCAAAACAGACTATTATTTTTAAAATAAAAAGTAAATAAGCACCAGCAGGCAATAGCTATTGTGTACTTTAACAGCCTAATTTTAACCTATAGAAACTTCATTACACAATCCTATCTGAAGTAGAACATTATTAATATACTACTATATTATTCATTTTCACTTAAATGATATTTTTTGTACAGGGATTTCAGCCAAAATGACCATAAAGCTAATTCTTAAAAAGATTTCTAAGATAAGCTTAGAAATACAATTCCATGGAGGAAGCAGGAAGGAGGTGCCAATAAAATTAGCTGGAAAAAAAACATGGCAGTTTACATTTTATTTACGTAGGGGAGACCTGATCTAATTCAGAAACAGAAAATAGTTCACTTCATTTCAAATAAATAACTTACAGACTTTTAAATGAAAATTAGTTACCTTTATTTGACCATGGTTTAGAGTAATAGTTTTTCCTAAAGCTGGAATATGTAGTTGTAGAACCACGCTCAAATATGGGGTCGTTTTCTTCAACAACACAGGGGCCTTTTGTCCTTAAAACTTCTACAGTTAAACTGAAAGAAATACATTTTCAAATAGATCCACACTAAAAAGAAGTAATGAAACAAATAGTAAATGAGTTTTTTGTGGTCTTTTTTTTTGAGGTTAGATCTTACTCTGTTGCCTGGGTTAGACTGCAGTGGCATTGTCACAGCTCACTGCAACCTCAAACTCCTGGGCTCAAGTGATCCACCTGCCTCACCCTCCTGAGTAGCTGGGACTACAGGCACACGACACCACTTGCCACTACTCCCGGCTAAGTTTTCTATTTTTTGTAGAGATGGGGTCTTGCTCTTGCTCTTGCTCTTGCTCAGGCTGGTCTAGAACTTCTCGCCTCAAGTGATCCTCCTGCCTTTTTTTGTTTGTTTGTTTTTTTAGACAAGGTCTCCATATGTTGCCCAGGCTGGTCTCAAACTCCTGGCCTCAAGCCATTCTCCTGCCTCAGCCTCCCAAAGTGCTAGGATTAGAGGTGTCAGCCACCAAACCCTGTCATAAATGAGATTTAAATAGTTGTATTTTGAAATTTAGGATGGCAGTCATATCAAAAGTATAACAATATACATTTGAAATATGAGTATCTTCTAAGCCATCTGTTAATTTTTACTTAAAATATTGATTCCCAGGGGATAGAAATAAATGCCAACTTATTTTCAAAATCCGTAACAGCAATATAAATTCACAAAAAATATCTTTGGGCCAGCTAAAGAAATATTTGTTTTATTGACTTTGCATGCCTCCTCTATTCAATATATATTACTGTACTAGGCCCAAAGGAAATAATGAGAAATATAAGCATTTTATATTTATATTTTATATTCCTGCAGAAAAAGCAGTTAAATATGCTTTTAACTACTTAATGACCAGTAAAATCATCACAAATTAATGGAAAACAGCTTGCAAAAACAACTAGTTTTAGCTTAGCAGTATTACACTTATGTTTAATTGACATAGAATGTAAACGCTATAAAAACGTTTATTAAACTGTCAAAATTTTCCATTCCTTTCTTATGTACTTACTAATTTATCCTCTTTGAGAAAAATACACTTAAGACAATTAAATTTCACAATGCCAGATGTGAGAAATTTAACCAGGTGAATCAAACCTCACCATGGTAAGAATCATAAAATATGTTAAGCCTATGTTTCATTGCATATCCATTAGTTATCAACACACACCAAGATATGGTATTAGTTAATAATATGAAAACTTGAATATTGACTGCAAGACTGAGTCGATCTTAGAAACCTATCTTCAGTGGAAGACAGCATGTGGTTAGTTCAGTAAGCTCAACCCAATTACTAGTAAAGTTAGTAAAACAATGGTGTTAGGTTAATGGATGACAGGGCAAGCAGTACCATCTTCTCATACAAAACACGGTATTATAAAAACTGTTAAAAATTATATATTAATCTAACCTGCTTTTCTATTTACAATATTCATTATGCAAATATAAACATCAGCATCTACTGAGTGACAATGACAAATGCAGACATAGGATCTCTCTCACTAGACAAGTATATTTCTTCTCATGAAACCACAACCTCTCTTTTTCTTAACCTACCTTTCTTCATCCAAAATAATGGAACCATCTTCTGCCACTTTCACTCGAGGAACCAGCAATGGCCCATCATCTGTCTCTTCTTCCAATGCTTCATTATCTTCAGCATCAGGAGTACTCTTACCTTCTTGTCTACCAAATGTAAAGATACGTTAATTCATATAGTCATGAGAAGTGTTTCCTAAATCCCATAAACTTCAAAATAAATTAGTACAAATTCAACATTCTAGCTATTTCCAAATTCCCCCATAACCTAACTGAAAATATTATGTGTTAAGGACATTATTATAGGATTTTCTCAAGTTTTATCTTGAAGCATTTAATTAAAAGCCTTTATTCTTTTAAAATAAAGAGAAATAAATGCTCATCTCTTCTATCTCAACATAATTTCTGAGTCTATCCATCCAATTATTATGGAATTAACAATAATAATCCTTACAACTGTACAGCACTGGTATCCAGATCATTTTATTAATTCTTCAAAACAACCCTTCAGGGTTAATATTTTCATACTCATTTGAGTCTTAGAGAAGATAAATAACTTTTACTGTAGATTATACAACAGTAAGGGCAAAAAAGTCAAACACAGTCTTTCAAATAATGACTCCAGATCTCATCCACTTTCCATTCTACTACACTGTCTCCTTAGGGTTTTTTGTTTTTGTTGAAACAGGGATTTGCTCTGTTGCCCAGGATAGAATACAGTGGCATGATCACGGCATACTGCAACCTCAAACTCAGGCTCAAGTAATCCTCCTGCCTCAGCCTCCCGCGTAACTGGGACTACAGGCACACACCACCACGCTTAGTTCATTTTTACTTTTAAATTTTTTTTTTTTTAGAGATTGGGTCTCACTATGTTGCCCAGGCTGGTCTCGAACTTCTAGACTCAAGCAATCCACCCCTCAGCCTCCATGAGCCATCACACCTGGCCTCCTTAAGGTTTTATTGAAGCAAACATAACCTATAAGCCTGTAAAACATAACCTATTATTTTTAAAGCTTCAGCACTCTGCTTTAAAGCACTCTGCCTATAGATCCTAGGCAAACAGTGATCATTAATGAACCCCTGAAGTGACAACTAGAGAACTCCCAACGTTTCTGATCATTTTCCACAGTCTCCCACTTTGAATTACAAAGCTAAAATAACTTGCTATTATAAAAGGTCTCTTGGTGAGATTTCTTGGGAGTAAGCTAACATATGACAGTTATAAACATGGCAGACAAAACGGAGCTTGTACAAAAAATAGACTACATCTCGTGGCATCAAAGCTAAAGGTGTTGCAAGACAATGTATAAACCATCCTAACGTCTTGTTTAAAAAAAAGGAAAAGAAAAAAGATATACACGTTTGTTTGGATATGCATAGACTAGAACTGGAATGATACATTAAAACATTGCTAACATTTGTTCACTCCAGGGAGGGGAACTAGATGGCAGAAAATGAATCAGAAGACTTCTCAGTATTCACTTTTGATCCTCTTGAATTTTGTACCACGTGAATATATCATTATTCTAAGACAAAACAAAGCATTCTTAATTCTAAAAGCTTTAATTTAAAATCATAATACTGGTCAGTTATATATATATGATACACAAATAGTGTAGGGTTTTCATACTGATTTAAATAGGGCAGTAACTTTTATTCTTGTTAAGTGAGAATATTTTAAAAATCCAATCAAATGTAATTCGACTATAATAGGGAGCACTATTTGATATCTCTCTCTCCTTTTTTTTTTTTTTTTTTTTTTTGAGACAGGGTCTCATTCTGTTGCTCAGGAAGGAATGCAGTGGGGTGATCATAGCTCATTGCAGCATCAAATTCCTGGGCTCAAGTGATACTCTCACCTCAGCCTCCTGAGTTGCTGGGATTATACAGGCACACACCACCACACTTGGCTAATTTTTCTTTTTAATTTTTTTTTTTTAGAGATAGGGTCTTGCTGTGTTGCCCAGGCTGGTCATCAATTCCTGGCCTCAAGTGATCCTCCCACCTCAGCCTCCCAAAGGGCTGAGATTACACGTGTGAGCCACTGTGCTCAGCTCAATGTAGCCATAACAGAATATATTTTAAAAAAATAAGATGCTTACTCTCTTGTCTGGACTGCAGTCAGTAATTTTTCTGTTTTCTTTTCTTGTTCCAGTGAAGAACTATTAAAGATAAATAACAGAATACTTATAATATGAATTATTAATTTACATCTTGTCAATTCTACCTGTAGGCAAGAAGGAAATCATTCTAACTACTGTGGTTTTTTTTAATAATATACCATAGCACTTCATTAATGATGGTGCAGCCCAACAATCAATTTTCAGTCAAAAACTTGTCATCAAGTAAAAATAATGTGGTAGGCCCTAAGTAGAGAATGCTCTTACTCCCTAAGTCCTCAGTGAAGGGAGACTACCAGTCCCAAGGTATGAAGCAACCTAGGTAGCTTGTCTCCAACTCCTAGATGTCAAACAACTCAAAACCTAGGTTTCTGGCCCTTCCTTCAACCAGGCTAAAGTCCTGGTAAACCTGAAAAAGGACTACACTGAAGAACATGCCACAATTCACAATTCCTACTACCTCCACCTACTAAATCATCAACACAACAAGATTTATTACAAACCTCCTGCCTCCCTGACCCCAGATTAACTTTGATTAAAAAAGCTTTATTCTCGACAGACTTGTTAAACTGCCACTATATTTAATCAAGAGATAGGGCATAAAAATTAGATCATTCTTTTAGATCAGGTTACAGTATATAAGAGATAGAAATTACAATATTAATTAAAGAAAAGTTGCTTAGCTGGTTTTATCTTTGTAGTTAATGTAACAAAGGAAATTTTTTATTTATTCATTTACTTTATTTCAAAAGGCGGGATCTCACTATGTCACCCAGGCTGGAATACAGTGGCACAATCACAGCTCACTGCAACCTCAAACTCCTGGGCTCAAGTGATCCTCCTCAATCAGCCTCCCAGTAGCTGGAACTACAGGTACATGCCACCACACCTGGCTAAATTTTAAAATTTTTTTGTAGAAACAGGGTCTCGTTATGTTGCCCACGCTGGTCTGGAACTCCTGGCCTCAAGCAATCCTCCCACCTAAGCCTCCCAAAGTGCTGGGATTACAGGCATGAGCCACCATGCCCAATCAGGAAATTTGTTTTTAATCTCAGAGATAAAGGACATCATTTACCATCTCCAGTAAGCAGTTACTTGAAATACCACTAATTTTTGTTAGAAAATTCTATCTATGGGACTGCAAATTAGTGCAATCTCTGTGGAAAAGAATTTGGAGATACCTTAAAGAGCTAAAAATAGAAATACCATTTGATCCAGCAATAGCACTATTAGGCATCTACCTAAAAGAGCAAAAGACATTCTATAATAAAAACATCTGCACCCGAATGTTTATGGCAGCACAATTCACTATTGCAAAGACTTGGAAACAACCCAAGTGCCCGTCAATTCATGAGTGGATTATTAAAATTTGGTATTATGTATACAATGGAATATTATCTAACAATAAGAAACAACAGTGATCTAGCACCTCTTGTATTTTCCTGGATAGAGCTTGAGCCCATCATCCGAAGTGAGGTATCACAAGATCAGAAGAATAGGCTCCACATGTACTCGACATCAAATTGGCACTTAACTGATCAACACCATGGTGCTCACACAGTAGTAATATTCTCCAGGGATTAGGAAGTTGGGAGCGGGGCAGAAGGAAGTAAACTCACAACTAATGGACGCGGTGAGCATTGTAGAGGGGAAGGGCATGTCTCTAATCCTTGCCTGGGTGAGGCAAAGACATAAAATGTAACCAAAATGTTTGTACCCTCATAATATCCTGAAACAAAAATAAAAAAATTTAAATTAAAAAAAAAGAAAATTCTATCTATACTTTTGGGATCTTCACAGGAAAAAAATTTCTATCTAAAAGGACATCATGTGTTACAAATTTTGTCAACAAACTTTAGGAAAACATGAACTAGTGCTCTAAAAGTGATAGTTAAATCACCACATACCCAAATAAAGTAAAACAAATTTTACTTACCTCATTGGATTGTTATCTGGCAGATAATATATGAAGTCTCTCATAGTCATTTTTGAACGATCTGGTGGCCTCTGACTTTCATTTATAACATATTTGTTTTTCCATTGTTTCTATATACACAAACACACAGATCCTCTTTTATTTGATATAGAAGAATTTCAGATGTACTATATTCAAATATACAATCGTCTGTTACATTCATTGCAAGTGCTTTAATATTATTCTTACCCCAATTACACAATTTTATAAACTGAATATTAAATTGTACATTACCCTTAATAGTTTTTAGTTTTGAAAAATTAAGGTGTCTAGGACTAGATAAAAGCTCGATGTATAAAATCATGCTTACAGATGCCTTCTAACTAAATCCTAAATAGCTTACTGAGAATTACATGTATATAGCTTTTGTTTACCGTGTAGTGAACTAAGATTCTGTGTATTCTATAGAATTCTTGAAGCAAATGTTAATTCCCCAAAATAAATCTAATTAAGCAGATTCTATAAAACACAGAACATTTTAGGAGTTTACATTTTTAGAGGCATAGATTTTAGAGGATATGAATTGAAATCCCATATCCTGAACTTAAGTTTGACACAAAGCAAATAATAGATTTGAGCTTGTTTCCTCCTGTGTAAAACAGTCATATTTACTTCGCATAGTTGAAATAATTAAATAACAAACATAAAGCACCAAGCAAAATGCCTTCCTCTTAATTAAAAAAAAAAGGAATTCTATAACTTATAACATGAGTTATTAAATAAATACTGCCTGGGCACTATTTCAAGACACCAGTTTAAATGCCTTTTACATACATTAACTCATTTAATCTTCACAACCCTCCAATGAGGTAGACACAGGCTGAGTATTCCTTATCTCAAATGTTTGGAACAAGAAGTGTTTCAGATTTGAGATTTCTCTGGACTTTGAAATATTTGCAGAATACATATGAGTTGAACATCCCTAATCCGAAAGTCCAAAATCCAAAACGCTCCAATGAGCATTTTCTTTGAGCATGACACCGGCATTCAAAAAGTTTCAGATTTTGGAGCATTTCAGATTTTCATATTAGGGATGCTCAACCTGTACTGTTATTGGTCCTATGTTACAGATGAGGAACAGACATAGATTAATTAAATTGTCCAAGGTCACATAGCTACTAAGGGATGAAGCTAAGATTCAAACTTTAACTATCTAACTCCAGGGCCAGCAAGCTTCACTACTGTTACACTGCCCTTAAAAAAAAAATAATAATAATTCTTCAAGATTAAAAAGAACATGGACTCTATTACATGCATACCACAAATTTTTCCCATTTGTAATTTTCCTTATTGTCAATTTAGAAAATAATAACAATTCATTTTGCTCAACTACATTTGTCTTAATTCAAATAAATATACCACATGTCACATGGACATCTTCTTATGAAAAATCTGATTGAAGGTTTAATTTATAAATATGTCTGGGTGTGTATCTGTGTGTACATGATTAAAACTTTGTGGCCTTCACCAAAAATATGAAAAATATAAATGAATAAAATATGTAAAAATTATCATCAGTGAAAAAAGTAGTTTAAGTTCATGGTGTTTCTCAACCATTCTATTAACAAAGGGGGATATTCTGTTAACATAAGGGATGTTATATGGTTTTGTTCTCCCATAAAAATGCTACAGATGTTTATTTTTCTTCCAAATGATGCCTTACTAACATAAAAACAGAAATCTAGCAAAATGTCAAAATTCTGATTTTCCTCCCTTACCTTCTCTTTTCTCAATTCTTCCCTTAACATTTCCCTCAGTTTCTGGGCTTTATATATTCGGTATCTATCTGAGCAGGGCTGTTTCTCTTTTGTTGGAATGGGGTTTGGCTGTGGAGTTTCTTGGTTAACTGTGGATGAGGGATGAGATTCTGTAGTAACACTAACACTAGGTTTAACCAGACTAGAAGTACTTGATAGTCGCTTTCTTCTCTGGGAAACAGTAAAGGAAGATTTACTGGATTCTTCAACATCTTTCTCAACACCAGTCTTTCCATCACTGCTGAAATTTAAAAAGAAAAAAAGGGTACCATGAATCTTCTTTCGAATACTAGCTTCAAAATGTAGCCTGGAGAAACATCCAAAATAGTAAAGTCTATTAAAAAAAAAAAATCAATCACTTGAGATTTATGCTATTTATGACAGAAATTACAAAAAAAAATTTCGTTTGGTAAATCTTTTTAATATATGTAAATCCTAATAAAAACCATTACTCTTTTTCAAACTTCAAGTCCCTAAGCACATTAGAGCACATAATTAACTATATGCTTAGCTCCCTCAAAACAAACAAAAAACTAAGTTACAGAACAAAGCTTAATTAGCCTAATTTGAATTACTAGATAACCAAGAGTTGCTTTTTAAAAATAATTTATAATCAAATTTATGAATTGTATATAAAATTTAAAATTCACAGTGACATCTCCTTACACTGGGCTAAACTACTGGCATATTACTTTACTTATCAACCTGAGATCAGTCAAATCCAATACACAAAACTTCAAACCTCTGAAATATTTGTATTGTAGTATTTGAAGATACACATTTAGCTACATAAGCCAAACCAAATTCTTTTTGAGGCAGAAATCATTTTTCTTTTATCAAGTATAACTCTACTTACACAGCCATCAGAATAAACTCTTCAGTCAAAAAAAGTACTCAATACAAACTCAAAACCAGACTTAAAAAAAAAAAAAAAAAGTACTCAGTCACTCCAAATTACATGTTAGATATGGTACAGCTTAGATGTAAATATTTCAGGAATGGCATTAAAGCAAATTAAGTCAAAAAAAGAGGTGGTATAAGTTAAGAATTAAAAACATTTTTCATATTTTACAACTGATTTTATATAAAAATGAAAAATGCCTTAACCTACAGAAAACCCTTTCCAGGAAGTCTCCAATTTAAATTATCTCAGCCCTTATAACAATGTGATACATGTACCATTTGCATTTTACCCAATTATGCCAAATACATACGAAAGAACATATACCTTACAGATCTTTACAACTAGGAAAGACCAACACACAAAAAAGAAAACATGTGATTAAAAAACAAAGTAACAAAGTATACTACCTGAATTACCAAGTCTAAGAAAATAAGCCGATAATCCTAGCACTCTGGGAGGCAAGGGTGGGAGGATCCCTTGAGCTCAGAAGTTCCAGACCAGTCTGAGCAAGAGGGAGACCCCCTCTCTACTAAAAATAGTAAAAATTAGCTGGGTGCGGTGGTGCTCGCCTGTTAGTCCCGGCTACTTGGAAGGCTGAGGCAGGAAGACGCTTGAGGTCAGGAGTTTGAGGTTGCTGTGAGCTAGGCTGGTGCCAGGGCACTCTAGCACGGGCAACAAATTGAGACTCTGTCTCAAATTAAAAAAAAAAAAAAAAAAGAAAAGAAAAGAAAACAATTAAATATCCTCCTGCCTCAGCCTCCTGAGTAGCTGGGACTACAGGCGCACACCAGACGCCAGGCTAATTTTTCCATTTTTAGTAGACACGGGGTCCCGCTCTTGCTCAGGCTGGTCTCTAACTCCTGAGCTTAAGCAATCCTTCCACCTCGGCTTCCCAGAGTGCTAGGATTACAGGCGTGAGCCATTGCACCCGGCCCAATTAAATATCCTTGAGCTTAAATATTTGTCAATACTACAATCTCTGGGTAATTTATTACATGATCAATTATCATACACTCATATATAATTAACAAAATCTGTAAAATTTTTATTAATTTATGAGCTACTGGCACTGGTATCTCCACTTTGTGTAGAAATTTTGAAACATTCATTTAAGAAACTTGGAAATCACTAAGCATCACTCTGAGCTATCAAAATAACACCCTGTAGCCAGCGCCAATTCAGGCCAATAGAGGAAAATGTGCCAAAAAGATAGAAATTTTTCACCTTTCTGTCACAGCATAAATTGTTTACTGGGGTTTCCTCATATATATAATATAGAAACAGAGACCCTCTTAACCTGACTTGTCTTAAAGGTGTTTCCATCACCTTTTTAAAAAATGAATAACCTTTGGTGGGCAAAAGTCATGTCCTGTGCAAGATAGTTTATATGCATTATCTCTAATCTCCACAATCATGCACCAAGCAGGTAATTTTTTTTTTTTTTTTTTTTTTTTTGTAGAAGCAGGGTCTGGCTTTGTTACCCAGGCTGGAGTGCATTCCAGCCTTGAACTCCCAAACAAACTATCCCCATTTTACAGATGAATAAATTCTGCCTGGGAAGTCTACTTAAATTGTTAAATTAAGTAAAAGAGTTGTGGCCAAGCACTGTGGCTCAGGCCGGTAACCCTAGCGCTCTAGAAGACCCAGGCAGGAGGATAGGTTGAGGCCAGGAGTTCAAGACCAGTTTGGGCAAACTAGGGCCTGTATTCCCAGCTACTCCGGAGGCTGAGGCGGTAGGATCCCTTGAGCCCAGGAGTTCGATGTTACAGTGAGCTATGATCTTGCCACCACACACAAGCCTGGGCGACAGAATGAAATCCTGTGTCTTAAGAAAAAAAGAAAATAGAAGAGTCCTAAATCCAAACGTGGTACATGACACTAAAGCCAGGCTTCTCCATTCGGGAAACATGGTCACCATAAAGAGGCACACCCACAATCAAGTAACCAGAACTCTTTCCCATTGACATAAATCAGCAGAACAAAAGCAATACTGATCTCCTTTTAAAAATAAATATTTCAAAAGACAAAACTACTTTCTCTGCCAAGTATGAAAACTATGGTAGTCTAAATTTTCAAATGAATAGTGTGGATATTCACTTTAGAATTGTTATACCTGGATTCTCCCCTCACCACTTGAAGACACCGTCTTCTCTCCGAGAGTCTACAGCCCATGACAAAATCTACACATGCCACACCCTGCGGGTCAGAGGGACACACTGCAGTTTGGAGACTCAATTGAAAGGCTTACTGCAAGCGAGAGACTATCCTATGGTAAAGTTCATTTGCTCAGCTTTCAGGTGACAGACCCGGGGTGGGGGCAGATGAAAATACTCCTCTCTGCAAGCTCTTACCTGCTCCTAGGAGCCTTTTCTTGGGGCTCTGCTCGCCCGACATCCACCACGGGTGCATCTGTAGGCTCTGCTAGCTTCGAAGCAGAGTCAGCCGCAGGCTCCGGAGGCCTGGGAGACTCCTGTCCACGCTGGAGACTGGGGGCGGTGGCGGCGGTGGAGCCCCTGGCGCCTGTACCAGGCCTGACATTCGGCTTCACGCTAAGGCGTGCCCTGCGGAACATGGCGGAGCCAGGGGGCCCGGGGAGGCGGCCCCACGGCCGCTCTCAGCCCCGAGCCCCGGCTGCTGCCCCGAACGGGGGTTAGGAACTACGCCTTCCCCACAACCCACACCACCAGCCCAGCCGGCAGCTACCGCAGTTTCACACCCCCGCCGCCTCTTCCTCCTCTCTCCCGCCGCCGCCGCTTTTTCATGACCCTGCCACACTCACTAATAACTAAATTTCTACCTCCTTCCAGCAACCCCGCCCTCAGAGGGCGCCGGAACTCATTTGCGTCATCATCCAGTGCCGCGGAATAACATCAGACGCACGGTGCCAAGGAGCCACGGTAACTACCAAGCTACGGAGCCTTCGTTACCTTTGAACCGGAAATTAAGATGCGAAGATTTGTGCTGTCCCTCTAAATGTCTTTAGGAGCAGTTGAAAAGAGGGAAAAGAGGTAGTGCGCTCATCAGCTTAAACCTTTATGGGAACCATTAAATTTGCTGGTCGATTTGTTTTTAGAAGGTCCTGGAGAGGAGTTAAACGACATGAGAGCAGTGCCTCATCTTGCTCACCAGCGTATCCCAGGGCTTAGAAATTCTAAATTGAGTAGAACATAGATTAGAATATTCTGAAATGGCCGGGCACAGTTGCTTCACCTGTAATCCCAGCACTTTGAGAGATTGAGGCGGGAGGATTGCTTAACGCCAGGAGTTCGAGACCAGCCTGGGCAACATAGCAAGACCCCCGTTTCTTAAAAAAAAAATTACGGCGTGAAATTGATAATGGTTACCTCCTAAGTGGGAACTGGGTTTCTGGAAAACACGTCGTGCTTGGAAGACCATTCACTCTATACTCTTGTGTACTGTAAAAAAAAATTTTTTTTCTCTATACTTTTGTTCTTAGAATCCTATGTACTTTTAAATGTGAATGTATTACCCATCCAAAAATTATTATAGTTGAAACTTTATAAATTATTGTGAGTATTCTCAACCTACTTAAAGAGGTAGCAATAAACAAGGTGTTCTGGGTTTGGGAGGAAAAATACAACAAACAAATGAACAAGATAATTTAAGAATGTATTATATGCCATGAAAGAAATTTAAAGGGTGAAAGCCAGGTAAAGGATGATGCCTGTAGTCCCAAGTACTCCAGAGGCTGAGGTGGGAGGATCACCTGAGTCCAGGAGTTTGAGACCAGCCTGGGCAACATAGTGATACCCTCCCACACCCTCCCCCCAACCAAAACTAAGAAATGTACAGGGTAATATGATGGAGAGTAACAGGAGCCTAGCAGTAGGATGGTTAGGAAAGTACTATATGATGAGAGGGAAAATAGCCAGAGATGAGGATAGCCCTGAAGGTGTGGGCCAGTGTTTGAACCAGTGATACAAATCTCCTGACTCATATTCAAAGGAGGATTTGGAAGGAATAAAAAATTCCTGGCTCATGGAAACACAAAGGCCTAGCTTCCTTCTTAGAAGGAAAAGAAGATTCTGGGCCAAGCACTGTGGCTCACACCTATAAGCCCAGTACTTTGGGAGGCCATAGCAGGAGGATCTCTTGAGGCCAGGAGTTCAAGAGAAACTAGGCAACATAGAGAGACTGTCTCTACAAAAAATTTAAAAATTAGCCAGGTGGCCGGGAGCAGTGGCTCACACTTGTAATCCTAGCACTCTGGGAGGCCGAGGCCAACCTGAGCAAGAGCGAGATTACTTCTCTACTAAAAATAGAAAAAATTGGCCAGGCAACTAAAAATATATATAGAAAAAAATTAGCAGGGCATGGTGGCACATGCCTGTAGTCCCAGCTACTTGGGAGGCTGAGGCAGAAGGGTTGCTTGAGCCTAGGAGTTTGAGGTTGCTGTGAGCTAGGCTGACGCCACGGCACTCTAGCCTGGGCAACAGAGTGAGACTCTGTCTCAAAAAAAAAAAAAAAAAAAGGAACAGGATCTCAGTTGTATCTAAAGAAGCACAAGAACTCAAAAAAGAACCCCCTGCTGAAGATGTCTGGGGAATCTTGCAGCCACTGCCAGAAACATAGCTTTGGACAGCATATTCTGATATAAACTGAAGACACAAGGCCTTTTCCCAAGTGTTCTGTACCACCTTAGAAGCCAGGGCATTTTTACAACTTTGTAGGTAAGGAAGTCAATAATGACTAAACTTTAATTTCCCACTAGTAAAGGGATGGGAACAGAATCAGATTAAATTTTATTATTAAATATAAAGTCCTAAGACATTTGTTACACACCAAAGTTTGTGGAGTAAATTCTTACTGGCATCATAGTAATTTTAAAAATTTTAAATTTCTCCAATGTTCTCTGACAGACACACCCAACATATCTTGGGTACGTACGTGTACCCCTATCACTCTAAAATTATATTTTCAGCTGCAAAGAAAAAAGCTCAATTAGGCCAGGCACGGTGGCTCACGCCTGTAATCCTAGCACTCTGGGAGGCTGAGGTGGGAGGATCGCTCAAGGTCAGGAGTTCGAGACCAGCCTGAGCAAGAGCGAGACCCCCGTCTCTACTAAAAATAGAAAGAAATCATCTGAACAGCTAAAAATATGTATATAGAAAAAATTAGCCAGGCATGGTGGCACATGGCTGTAGTCCCAGCTACTTGGGAGGCTGAGGGAGAAGGGTTGCTTGAGCCCAGGAGTTTGAGGTTGCTGTGAGCTTGACGCCACGGCACTCTAGCCTGGGCAACAGAGCAAGACTCTGTCTCAAAAATAAACAAATAAATAAAGGACCTGAACAAAGGGAAAAAAAAAAAGAAAAGAAAAAAGCTCAATTAGACTGTAAATTGAGAGCACGTACAAAAATAACAACCGTAACATTTACCTCCCAGATCCCAAATTCCTCCCCTCCCTTCTCTCTTTAGATGATCTCAAGAGCTGTGCCAGAAAGTCAATCTTAGGGTTCCCTAAGTGGAAACAGTCCCCTGACCTGTTAGCAGCATTGAGGAGGAGAGGTGGAGTGTGGTAAGTATGCAAGGCTCTCTGAGGTTGAAAGAATAATGACAATAAGAGCTAACATACTGAGTGCTACGGTATGTATGTTGGGCACTTAATACTTGACATATATTAATTCAATTAATGATGAAGGTATAATGCATACCTCCCCGTTTTACAGGTAAGAAAAATTTTAACACAATGAAATAATATGTCCAAGTTGACACAGCTACTAAACCGTAGAGCTGGGCTTTCAACCTAGACATTCTATCTCCAGAGTCCTCAGTGTTCATCACTATCTCCCACCCTCTCTAAAGTAGGTAATTTTATGAGGTAGTAATTTTTGAAGTTTGGCCATATGTACTTGGGGGTCCACTATAGTATTTTCTATACTTTTGTACTGTATAAATTTTAGATCTTCCAAAATAAAAGCTTTAAAAATATAGGGCAATTTTATCGTGTCCCAACCATCTCACTTTGTAATAATTAATGAAACAGGTGAAGAAAATAAGTACCAGCCAAATGAACCACATGAGCATCTTTACACGTTTCTAGCAATGGCAGACGGTCTACATCTTTTACGTAGGTTCCGAGGTTATTCTAGGCTATTCTGACTCTGTAGTAAGACTGCACTCCTTGTCATCCTCCCCCCACCACATAACCCAACCACGAAGCCGGTAACTCCTAAAACATTGCTGATTGTGACAAGAGCACTGGGATAAAATGGGAAATGAGCACGCTTTAGAGTCCGTCTTAAATTTGTTTCTCTTTTTAACCAATTTCTGTTAGGTCATTCTCTTCTGTAAAATTAGAAAACAATGAAGCGTACCTTGCAGTGTAGTTGCTAGAATAACGAAGGAAAATAGATACAGGGCCGATACTGCCTTTCGCAGAGTTAACCCTCAATCTGTTCAGTCCCCTTCCTCCCCTTCCCGCCTCTGCAAGGGCATGAATGAAAGCTAGCGTTCTTTGTCGAAAAGTAAGATATTGTAGTGTTTATCGTCGTTTGTTATCAAAAAAGGGGGCTGCTTAAGCCCCCGTGTCTGGCGCACAGTGGGGAAAACCCACACACGCCTACCCCTCTCTCCCACACACAGGACCTGCCTCCCCGAGTCTCCAAAACGCGCGTGGCTGCAAGGCCTCCGCGCCCCGGGCGCGCACGCGCAGTGACTGGCCGGCCACGCCGGCGGCTGGGGTCGGGCCTCGGTGGGCGGGGCCGCGGACGGAGCGGGGGCGTCCCCCGGCAGAGGGCCCACGCCGGCTCAGCCTTCGCGAGCGACGAGTGGTGACGGCAGCTGAGCGTGTAAGGAAGCCGTTGCTTTTTGAGTCGCTCTCTTCCAGGATCCGTCTGGCGGTCGGAATGGCCCGTGAGTGTGCGGACGAGTGGGGCAAGCGGCGGGGAGCGTCCGGCGAGGGAGTCTAGCGCCGAGCCTAGCTCTGAGGCGCGGCTGGAGGGGGAGGCGGGGACTGGTCCGAGAATCCCCCTGGGTCCAGCAGGGCGGGGACCCCGGCTTCCATCAGCAGAGAGAGGTCACGGTTGACTCCGGTCTGGCCTCTCAAGCTGGACAGGTGCCTGCCTCTCAGGTGCGAGTTTGCATGATAAATAACACCCCCCCGGAGGTTTGTGAAGACGGCAGCCCCGGGAGGGAGTCTCGTTTGGAGATGGTTTATAGCTGGCACCTAAAGTCTTAAGGCCTAATGAGGACCGGGAACTCCTCCCTAGTTCTTTTGTTTGGCCCTTGCAGGTAATAGTGGAATTGTGATGGGCTGAACTTGTGATCTGTGTGTATTTCTTCTTTGCTCCACCTACGCCCCTCAAAAGCCAGAACTTGTTTTGGGATACTGGCCCATATAGACGATTGGAATGCCTGTTTTAAAATGTCTAGTATTTATAGCTAGTAAACACTTAGATTGGTATGATAATACTCTTAAGTCCTTAAGTGTTTACCTCTAAGCTTCCTCCTTGTCAGATCTGTAAACACCATCAATGCAGTACTCTGCTGCCTTGTCTATTAAAAATCAAACTTCATTCCTCTGAGTTTCTGAGAAAAAATAAATAAAAATAGAATCAAATTTCAGATGCATTTAAATAAGAGTCCTTTAATGAACTTATTAATTTTGGAGATGGGAAAAGAGCATGATTGTTTGTCTTTGTAGGTGGAAATCAACGAGAACTTGCCCGCCAAAAAAATATGAAGAAAACCCAGGAAATTAGCAAGGGAAAAAGAAAAGAGGATAGCTTGACTACCTCTCAGAGAAAGCAGAGGTAAATGGTACTCATAGAACTCTCAAGTCGCTAACATGATTGAAGCCACATTTTGGAAAATGAAAAGCATTTTTTTCAAAACCCTTTGTAGAACTGGGCCTAACCTGCAGAAAAGGGTAAAAGTAATGAATATCTGTTTTGTGCCAGGCATACTAAAACTATATGGGGTGTCATTATCCCAACTTATGGATGAGGAAGTTAAGGTTCTGAAGCTATTTGTTTGGCAGAGAATCTCACGCAGCTCCTCCACAACCATAAGAACTTTATTCAAAATAATTGAACATCCTCCACACACAAGGCACTGTTAGGTGCTAGAGATACAACATTTTCAAAGCAGACACCATACCCAAACTACTCTGGATGACAGGTGACTGAGTTATAGTAACAACAGTTCTGAAGAAGATAGAGGCTCCATTGGGTTGGGGAGAATGCACAGCCTTAACATATGACTATATGTGCCAATATAAAAGCGCTACAGAAACACTTTAATGAGACTGCAGCTTAAGTAAAAAATATGGCATTCACATTTCTAAAAAAGCTAATCAAAGATTAATTTTATTCTGAAATTATATTTTGTCCATATGGAGCTTGGAAGTTTTAATAGGTGAATAACTGATTGCACATGCTTCAGTGTGGCTTCTCAGGGGTTCTCAATCCTGGCTGCACATTAGAATTATCTGGAAAACCTTAACAGCTACTCAAGCCCGTACCCTACACCCAGTTCTTATATTTTTGTATGCCTTTTGGGTTTTTTTTATTTTTTTAATTGATATAAAATATTTGTACATATTTTATGGGTGTGTGTGATGTTTTTATATCTGTATACAATGTGCAATGATCAAATCAGGGTAATTTTCATATCCATCACCTTAAACATTTACCTTTCACCCAGCTCTGATTTAATTGGTCTGGAATTGGGCATTAAAAAGCACCCTAGGTAAATTTTATTGTATTTAGGTTACACCTTAAACCTGACTTAAAAACAGCTCACAGGTGATTCTTATGTACAGACACTCTTAAGAATCATTGGTTAAGGAAGTTAAAGCCATTAACTATCACTTCACACTTTCTTTTTTTTTTTTGAGACAGAGCCTCACTCTCTTGCTTGGGCTAGAGTGTCGTAGCATCAGCCTAGCTCACAGCAACCTCAAACTCCTGGGCTCAAGCAATCCTCCTGCCTCAGCCTCCCAAGTAGCTGGGACTACAGGCATGTGCCACCATGCCCGGCTAATTTTTCCTATTTTTAGTTGTTTGGCTAATTTCTTTCTATTTTTAGTAGAGACGGGGTCGCACTCTTGCTCAGGCCTGTCTGGAACTCCTGAGCTCAAGCGATCCTCCCGCCTCAGCCTCCCAGAGTGCTAGGATTATAGACATGAGCCACCAAGCCTGGCCACTTCGCACTTTCAATAACATTTATTATTAAAGTGATGAGCTTTGCTTTAAATTTCTGCTTACTCACATTGAAGTACAAGTGAACATGGTACGAATCAGTGACTCTCAAATAGTGTTTTTATTGGAGAGCCTGGTATAACTTGGTTCAGAAACAGCCATTGTTTACTGAATTACCCACTCCTTATAAAACTCTGTATATGCTCTATATGTATTATCTGTATTCATCACAGCCCTGAAAAGTGATATTAGCACCAATGTGTAGAATAGGAAACAGGCTTTGAATTTTAATAATATTACTAAGGTTATACAGCAAGCACAGCTTTGTTTCAAATAGAAAAGTAACTATTACTGTTCTTTTCCATTGCATTTGATTTCTTTGTAGCTGTGGTGGTTTACCTTCCTTCTATTCCTTGTTTTTGCTGTTGGCTTTGCAGAATTATTAATATCTTACTGTCATGGACAGAGCTATTCAATCCTGAATTACCTAATGTTTACAGAAACACAGGTATGAAAAAAAATTTAAAAAAATTAAAAAAAAAAAGATCTAATGTTAAATCTATGCAGTAACAATGTAGGAAAGAGCCTGGACTTTGAAATTTGGCAGGACTTGGTTATTATGTGATTTGTGGCAAATTGTTTAGTGCTGAGCCTTTTAAAGAAAAAAAAATATGAAACGTGAGGATAACTCAGAGTTGGGAGACTTTAGCCAGCACCTATAGTGCTTGGCACATAGTAGGTATTGAATATATAGCCATTTAGTATACTTTAAAAATGTGGGTTCCCATGGACTCATAAATCACCTAACCCAGATAGTGTGGTTGTAGTTAATAGTTAATATGGCATGTGGAGGTTCAGCCAGAGACTCAAAGGCTTAAGAAAGTGCCCTGAATATCCTGCTTTTCTCTAGGGTAATCCAGTTTTAATCACTAGCTATTGGGCTTTTTTTCATTTTGAGAAACTGAATTGCTTCTTAACACCTATGTCCTAATCCCAGACGCCAGTTAGGATATCTAGGAGACTTCTTAAATGTGTCTTCTTTGAGGAAAATAATTAGAGTGAATTAACTTTTTAACAACCAAGAGTAATTACCATTATTTCTACATATAGCTGCCTACTTGGCAGACACTTTTTAATATATATATACATTCATGGCTATTCCTCAGGACAACATTGATACATATTGCTCCAGTTTTGAAACAGCTTAGAGGTTATTTGCCCAAGGTCATGATAATGGTAGAAGTGGCATTCAAAATAATTAGATACTATAAAATATGTACACTACATGAAACAAAAATTAAAAACAACAAAAAAAGAAAAGATATGACTTCAAAGCCTTTCTAGTCTTTGCCTTTCCATTCTGTCTCATCCATGAAACTAGAAAGCCAGGTGTGGTAATTCGCACCTGTAGTCCCAGCTACTTGGGAGGCTGAGGCAGGAGGAATGCTCAAGACCAGGAGTTCAAGGTTGCAGTGTGCTAAGATCATGCCATTCCACTCCAGCCTGGGCGACAGAGCAAGACCCTGTCTCTAAAATTAAAAAAAAAGAGAAAAAGAAAATGGAGGCCGGGCGCGGTGGCTCACGCCTGTAATCCTAGCACTTGGGAGGCCGAGGCGGGTGGATTGTTTGAGCTCAGGAGTTCGAGACCAGCCTGAGCAAGAGCGAGACACCCCGTCTCTACTAAAAATAGAAAGAACTTATATGGACAGCTAAAATATATATAGAAAAATTAGCCGGGCATGGTGGCACATGCCTGTAGTCCCAGCTACTCAGGAGGCTGAGGCAGAAGGATCGCTCGAGCCCAGGAGTTTGAGGTTGCTGTGAGCTAGGCTGATGCCATGGCACTCACTCTCTAGCCCGGGCAACAGAGTGAGACTCTGTCTCAAAAAAAAAAAAAAAAAAAAAAAGAAAATGGAAAGACAACAATGTTTATATCTTCTTTTAAATTGTCTTCTAACGTACTAAATGGGTTATGTGTAGAAAACAAGTGAGAACATAAAATCAGTTTTTCTGTAACGACTTTTCCCCCATTATAGGGACTCTGAGATCATGCAACAAAAGCAGAAGGCAGCTAATGAGAAGAAATCTATGCAGACAAAAGAAAAATGACTGGCTATTTGGAATACTGCCAACTGGGTGTATCATAAGCTCTAAGATCAAGATTTTGTAGAGTGAACAGTCATTAAATATGTTATAACTTACCCTTATAAAACTGTCTATTTTAAACTTTACCTTTCAGCTTTATTTAGTGTGATGTTTTAGAACCATTCTTCAAAAAATAAAACACTGTGCATGTGACATATTGGTGAACATCATTTTTTATCAGCAGTGAACAGTTATATAATTTCTTACATAGGTAATGTAATCAGATAATAGTATCTCTTATATAAATCTACAATTTTTGTCATCAACTTTGTTAAAGTAGATCTTTAAGTTAAATTTTATTATACAATAGAATTGAAGATCCAGTTATAATTTTGCTTTGAAATCAACTTACAAAATTTGCTTGAAGACAATAGATAATACAAACTACTGAAATAGCAACTAAATGAGGTCTCAGAGTTCTACTTATAGCTTTAAAATTTTTTGGAATGAGTGCTATATTTTAGCCTGTTCTGAGCCTCTTCATAAACATGTGACTTGATGGTGGTTATAAATTAGGAAACACACAAAAATAAAATAAAATAAATTAGGAAACACAACCTAGAGAAATGAAGATTTAACACCTTGTTGTATTCCAAAGTAAATATGCATAATTATGTAAAGAGAATAAAAATGCCATTGAAGTAGTAAATAAGGTAACTTTTAAGTATTCTTCAAATACTGGATTTTTCACATAATGTGATCCAACAAATTTTTACTGATCACCCAATATGTCAGCCACTGTCTGAATAGACAGATCTTTAAGAGTTCGCTTAATACCTTAATATCTTATGATAGGTGTCTTACCAATGGTACCTACCACCCATAAATAGGATGGAATCCTAAGTGTCTCTCTAATGTCTCATGGTTGAATGAGACAACCATGAAGTTTTTTCAGCCTGAGTTATTTTTATTTTTATTTTTTTTTTGTTTTGTTTTCTTTTTAAGAGAGAGGGTCTTGCTCTGTCACCCAGGCTGGAGTGCAGTGGTGTGATCATCATAGTTCACTGCAACCTCCAATGCCTGGGCTCTCTCTTTTTTTTTTTTTAAATAGAGATAGCATCTCACTCTAACATCCAGGCTAAAGTGCAGTGGAGCGATCACAGCTTACTACAACCTTAAACTCCTGGGTTCAAGCAATCCTCCTGCCTCAGCCTCCCAAGTAGCCGGCACTACACGTGCATGCCACCACACCCAGATAGTTTTTCTTATTTTTTGTACAGACAGGGTCTTGCTATCCTGCCGAGGCTGCTTTTGAATTCCTGGCCTCAAGCGATGCTCCTGCCTCAGCCTCCCAAAGTGCTGGGATTACAGATGTGAGCCACTGCACTCAGCCTAGTGTAGATGTTTCAAAAATTACTTCTTGGCCAGGTGAGGTGGCTCACGCCTGTAATCCTAGCACTCTGGGAGGCCGAGGTGGGAGGATTGCTTGAGCTCAGGAGTTCGAGACCAGCCTGAGCAAGAGTGAGACTCTATCTCTACTAAAAATAGAAAGAAATTAGCCAAACAACTAAAAATAGAAAAAATTAGCCGGGCATGGTGGCGTGTGCCTATAGTTTCAGCTACCCGGAAGGCTGAGGCAGGAGGATCGCTTGAGCCTAGGAGTTTGAGGTGGCTGTGAGCTAGGCTGACGCCACAACACTCTAGCCCGGGCAACAGAGTGAGACTCTGTCTCAAGATAAATAAATAAATAAATAAATAAATATTAAAATCCTTATAAATCCAAGGAAAGGTACAGTTTCAAAAAAAACATGGTTATTATTATAGAGTAAGTAAGATCTCTATTTTTCTTTCTTTTTTTTTTAAGAGCTTCTTGTCCAGAGCCAAGGAAGATCTCTAGACTATAATTAGTCATTAAGGCTTAAATCCAAAACATTGTTCTTGATTAATTTTTATGACAAATTCATTGTTAAGAGGTTTTTAACTTCAATGTGATCATTTTTTAAAGGCAGACAGAAAAATTATCTGAGAGGAAGAAAAGTAAGTGTAATTGTTGCAGTATATTGATACCTATTACATAGTATGAGCAAGGTAAACTAAAAATAGCTAAACTACTGAAAAGGGAAACTGGTCAATTATAATAAGGGAAAATACAGGTGAATAATTTTAATCAGTAGAATTAATTCATGTACTAGCTTTATTTAGTTGGGATAGTTCTTTTGTTGCTAAAGCAAGATAAAATTATTTAGGTGAAGTAGTACCAACTTTGGAATGTAATACAGAAAATGCCAAACTCCATGGAGCACCCTCGCAGACATTAAAAGGACTATCTTGCATCATCTTCAAGAGGAGGTAGTGAATTATCAGTAGGAATTTTCATTATGTCCTGCTGGAAATAAGAGGTAGCAGCTGTTACTGCTCAAGATATACTAAGGTTAGTTTTATCAGTTGATCTTTTTGAATTTTTTTTATTAGTGGCTTGTGTAAGAAATTGTGATCCAGTTATTAAATGCCAGCCTGTTTTTGAAAAATAAGGCTAAAAGGAAGCATTGATTACTAACATTATTTTCCTAACTTTTATTTTTTTTTTAATTTCTGAAATTTTTTGTTTGGAGACAGGGTCTTGCCCTGCTGCCCTGGCTGTAGTGCAGTGGTGACATCATAGCTCACTACAGCCTCCAACTCCTAGACTCAAGTGATTCTCTTGCCTCAGCCTCCCAAGTAGCTAGGACTTACAGGTGTGTGCCACCACACTAGGCTAATTTTTTTTTTTTTTTTGTAGAGACAAGGAAGGTCTCGCTGTGTTGCCCAGGCTGGTCTTGAACTCCTGGCCTCAAGCGATCCTCCTGCCTTGTCCTGTCAAAGTGCTGGAATTACAGGCATGAGCCACTGCAGCTGGCCTAACTGAACTTTAAAAAAAATGTTATTTCCTGACTTAAAAAAACATATATTTTGTCATTTCCCCCCACCCCATGTTTATATAGATGGGAAGAGTTTGCTCCCTCAATCTTTTTGTTTAAAATTCTTTTCAGGTTCTATCTTGTAAACAGTTTTTCTATTTTTTTTTTCTTAGCAAAGACAACTACAGAAAGGAGCTTTTCTATTTGAGGCAGGCATCATAATACTACCTTTAGCTTTGAGTTTAGGATCTGTTTGAAAGCATAACAGGACATGGTGGCATACATGTGTAGTCCTAGCTGAGGTGGGAAGATCACTTGAACCCAGGTGTCCAAGTGTGCAGTAAGCTATAATTGTGCCACTGCACTCCATCCCAGTCGACAGAGCAAGACCTCATCTCTTAAAAAAAAAAATTATGAAGTAAAATCCTAATAAGAAATTGACTTTCACAGATAATGAGATTTGTATGTTTTACCATCTGTGTCAAGGTTTTCTAGCAGTGATATAAACTGAGCAAGGAGCATGTTAACTTCTTTAGGTAAATTCCTGATTACTGTTGGTGATGAGGACCTATTTAAAAAAAAACATGAAATTGAGTATGAGTAACTTATTTAAAAATATGAAATTCAATTTAAAACTATTTGGTCTGTTATTTTTATGAAATCGTCAATTATAGTTATCTATTAGATCAAAACTGAGTAAAAACATTTGTTACACTGCCTCCTCCAACTTTATCTGCTGATGTACTTGCTGTATAGTAATTACATGATGGAATATATTGTCTTTTGAGATGGCCAAGTCATAAAAAACTGTTACTAAGAAAAGAATGACAATAAGTATGCTCAAATGCACTTCCCTATAAATTCCAGTAAAATTTAAAACTTATAAAGATTTTTTCTTATACCTTCACTTCTTCAAAACAAAAAAAGGTTTTACATAGCACTAATTATCTAATGCGCATTAAAGTTTATAAGTAGTCTACTATTGGATCATTTGCCTGGAAAAATCAAGATTTTTAAATTTGATTATAACTTTTTTTTACTTCTAATTTTTTTTTATTTCTTCTACACCAGTTATAAGATTATAATATAACTTCTGTAGAAATATTTTTTTGTTTTGTTTTTTCCTTCGGTGTACCTTGGAATGGGATGTAGAAATATTTTCCATGCCACATACAACTCTTGCTACTTTACCAGTTGGATGTTTACTCTGGTATACCAGTGCAAGAACATTTCCTTGCAACATAGTTGGTTAAGCCTCTGTCCATACTTCTGTGTTTACAAGAAATTTGGCTACCAATTATAGCCAGTACCAATTGGCTATAATTGACACAATTCTATTGAATACTTTCCCTTTATAAACATACATGACAAAGGCTTTTGTCGAAGACTTTTTTGGGGGTGGCAAAGGCTTATTTGGCCTTCTACCACTCAAGGTGACTGTTAGGGTAGCTTATAAATGGATACTTGACTATGGAGTTATGTATTTAATATATTCTTGAAGAAATATGACCATATCAAACATCTGATTTCCTGGTATGTTAGAATTTTTGTTTGCAAGCAACAGAATCAGATTAATTTATTAACAACAAATTATTTGAAAGAATGAGAGACTCTAGAGTCAAGCAAAAGTTGGCTCAAAGCTTTGGAAAGGTCAAGAATTGGAACAGCTCCAGTTATCTTAAGAGTAGGTACTATGATACAGTTTTTTCCACAGTGCTGAATGCTGTCATCAGGTGGAAATTCTAACAACTATTTCAGTCTTATGTCACTCAGAGTTCCTCCAATTGGACTTATTTGGGTTATGTGCCTATCCCTCAGCAAGAGGAGGGCAGGTTGCCTAAGTTCATGGAAAAACCAAGACTATATCCAGTAAACAAATTTAGGGTTCTTTGCCAAAAGGCAGAGTGGATGCTGGGCAGACTAAAACAATAGATGTTCATTCCTCTTATTACAAGGCCAAGACTAAATTTAACAAATACACGGTATAGCAAATTATGAAGATGGTAAGTATCTGAAACATAAGAAACAATGACGTAGTTTATACTGTCCGTGTGTCTCCCAACCTTTCAACTCCCCAAACTACAATGTTTGCTCATTATAGAGAATTTGGGAAAATGCAGCAAAAGGGCTAAAAAATTCTAGCAATAAATTCTGAATTTCAATAAATTCTAAATAATAGTTTCTTAGAAAACTAAAAATACTGTACATTTACTATTTGACCTAGTAATTGCACTCCACACTCCCTGGGCATTTATCCCAGTGAAATGATAATACAGAGCATATATCTGAAATGTACATTTCAACTGACTTTTGCATCTAAATACTCTGCTTAGATCAAGATGTAGGATGTTTTCAGCAACCTCTTAGATAATGCCTCCCATCTGATTATCAACATAGATTAGTTTTGTCTATTTTTGAATTTTTATATAAGTGAAATCATATAAAATCTCTCCCCCTGAGCTAACCAGCGTTAATGGTTGTAGTCTCTCAGTGCTCATGCAAATATGTGTAAACACACATACACATAAATAAGAGATATGGGGAGTATATTTGATTTCTAGAGCTTCCATAACAAATTACCAGAAATTTGTGGCTTAAAACAACAGAAATATGTTTTCTCACAGTTCTGGAGACCAGAAGTCTGAAAGCAAGGTGTCAGCAATTCCACACCCCCACTGAAGACTAGGAGAGAGTCCTTGCTTACGTCTTCCAGCTTCTGGTGGCTGCAGGCATTATGTGATTTGTGGCAGTATAACTCCTGTCTCTGCCTTCGTCTTCATGGCCTTCTTTTCTCTATTTTCTTCCCTTCTCTTATTTGGACATTTGATATTAGATTTAGGTCCCATTCTAACCTAGGATGATCTCATCTCCAGATCCTTAATTACATCTGCAAAAACCCTTTTCCCAAATAATGTCACATTCACAGAAATCAGGTGGACATATCATTTTGGGGCCCACCATACAACCAACTACAGGAAGTTTTTTAAATATAGGAAATCTAGATGTAACTTGGTACTTTTTTTTTTTCCAAATAGTCATGCCTATAGATCAGCACACACAGATTTAACTTAAGTATGGTTGTATGGATATACAGTAATTTGCCCAAACATTTCCTTACTCATAGACAATTAGGATGTTTGCAACTTCTGCTAAAAATTTAAAACGTTTTCTTTGGGAATCAAGAATTGCAATTCAGGGCATACACACAAACCAGGGTGGTCTTTGGTATGTTGGAAGAATAAAGGGACAGCTGGGAGTTTTATTAGAAAGAGAAATGTGAAGTATTGTTTTCAAAGAAAGCTCACTAACACTAGAGAATTTTGGGGGGACAGGTGAGCTCTGATTGGTGAATGACAAAACTAGTTGATTTGTATAATCAACTTTCACAAGTATACATGTTTTTAATTTTAAACAGATATTTTCAACAAGAGGGTAGCACTTCATTTCCCCATACCCATACTAACATCAGATGTTATTGATCTCTGATAATTTTGCCAACCTGAGTGAAAAATGATGATCTTAGTTTTTAATTTGCAATTCCTTGGCTCTAGAGGTTGGGGATAGTTTAAAATTTTTATTGGACTTTTGGATTTTCTTTTTTGTGAACTGTCCACTTTTTCTCTCTATTTTAAGTTAGTTGTTTTTGTTTTTGAGACAGGGTCTCACTCCATTGCCTGGGCTAGAGTGTAATGGTATCATCATAAATCACTGCAACCTCAAACTCCTGGGCTCAAGTGATCCTCTTGCCTCAGTCTCCAGAGTACCTGGGACTATAGAAACGTGCCATCATGCCCAGATAATTTTTCTAATTTTTGTAGAGACAGGTCTCACTGTGTTGCTCAGGCTTGTCCTAAACTCCTGGCCTCAAGTGATCCTCCCACCTCAGCCTCCCAAAGTGCTAGCTTTCCAGGCATAAGCCTCTGCACCCAGCCAGTTAAATTTCACATTTATGTAAGTGCCTTGAAATCTGGTGAAATGGGTTCCTTTGGAAATTCACCACACTTTGTTTTGAATGCTTTGTCTATCATATTAAATCACTTATAAATATAGTAACTCAAATCTGGATATCACCATCACAAAAAAAAAGAAGTCCATCCATATTTTCTTTGAGAACATAATTGCCTCAGGTTCATTTTTGTTGAGGAAACAAGTTCTGATAAGTAGAAATATTTTGTGTGACAAAGAATGTGTCATTTAAAATTCATTAAAACTAGTTCCAACTTGAAAGCATTATGCTAAGGAAAATAGGCCACATATTGTGATTCTATTTAAATGAAATGTCCAGAATAAGTAAATGTATAGAGACAGAAAGTATATTAGTGGTTGCCAGGGGCTGGGGCAGCAAAGAGAATGGGGAGTGACTGCTAAATGGGGTTTTTATGGGAGCAATGAAAATGTTCTGGAATTAGTAGTGATGGTTGCACAATCTTGTGAATATACTAAACACCATTGAATTGTACGCCTTAAAATGGTGAATTTTATAGTATGTCAATTATATCTTTAAAAATAAATGAAAACAAAAAGACACCTGGTTCCATATTTTGTTTACATTTCTACATCAAATGCTTTCTGAGAATTTTTTTTTTTTTTAGCCAGTCAAATTTAGCAGTGGGAGGTTGAAGACCAACTTTAGTGACACTAATGTTAATAAGTTCTGATAACCCACTACCGTCGGACCAGCCTTTTTTTTTTTCTTTGTGAGAATTTTTATGAGTGAGAAAAATCTGAGTTTCTAAAAAATATTTTGTCTTTTAAATTATGTTGTGACAATTTAACTTTCTGACATATAAAGCTGTATATAATTAAGGTACACAAGTTGAGGTGTTTTTTAAAAAACATAAATTTCTCACACAGAGTACAACTAGATGTTTTGATATGCACCATGAAATGATCTCCACATTCCAGGTAAATAATATCTAGTACCTCAGTGTAATTACCGTTTTTGTACCCTTGACCAACATCACCCGTTCTCCCTTCCCTCCACATAGATTTATTTTTTGATTTAGGTATATATTTTTTTAATTTTTTTAAATTATTTATTTTTTTCCCTTTTTATTTTATTTTTTCTCCAACCTTCTCTAACCTTGTAAATTTTTTTGTTTTTATTTTTTAAATTTGAGACAGAGTCTGGCTTTGTTGCCTGGCTGGAGTGCAGTGGTGTCATCGTAGTTGACCACAACCTCAAACTCCTGAGCTGGAGCCATCCTCCTGCCTCAGCCTCCTGGGTAGCTGGGACTACAGGCAAGCGCCAGTAGGCCTGACTGTTTTCTATTTTTTTTTGTAGAGACGGGTCTCACTTTTGCTCAGGCTGGTCTGGAACTCCTAAGCTCAAGGGATGTTCTGGCCTGAGCCTCCTAGAGTGCTAGGATTATGGGCGTGAGCCACCCGCTGGGCCTAAATTTCTTTCATACTGAATACAAGCCAAAAATATTTAGGAGGAAGCCTTCAGACTTCCTTTGGTGAACTTTAAAAAAAAATAAATTATAGTATGTACGTGGAAACCATTTGAGAACTCTCGATACTAAATAAAGAAAACCGGAAAAGTAAATAATAACGTCCTACCAGGAACTTAACACCTGCTTGATTTATGTAAAGACAAACATGGAAAGACATACGTGGGGGGAGAGAATGCAGAGCCTTAAGCAGTATACAACGTTTTATCCCATTTTTTTTTTTTATGTTCAAAAATGTACTAGAAAATATTTCAAAGAATAGATATTAACACAAATGTTAAGGTTGGTAAGAGTCTAAAGGCATGAACTCTGCTTCCTGGACTCCAGGCAGGTTTGTTTTAAGGATTAAATAAATAAAAACGAAACAAAAATTCATGAAATATTAAGCACACTTTAGAAAACGGTAGCTATGAGGGCCGGG
>CM052439.1:134538714-134549474 GCA_028533085.1 Varecia variegata
AAAAAGCCATCGGAGTTCTTCCGGGCCGCCCTCCAGGCCACTGTACTCTTCCGCTCCCAGAAGCCCCGGGTAGCGGAAGTCGTCACTCAGCCGAGACAGAGCCCACGCCGCGCACCTCGCACTAGGCTCGCCATGGCAATGGCCGGCGGCGGCGGCGGAGGCGGCGTCCCGGAGGAGGACTCGGTGCTGTTCCGGCGTGGTACAGGCCAGGTGAGGCTTTCGCAGCACCCTCCTCCCGGCCCCCGCACTCCTTCTCCAGCCGCAGTGTGGAACTTGAGCCGTCTGTTCACCGTAGAGTCGTGGGCCCGGTGTTTCTACATCTTTTCCTACTCCTCTCCCTGCGATCCCCGTACCCAAGCTCTTTGCTCACGCAACTTGGGCTCCCTGATGGCTTCGGCCCGAGGCCTTACCGCAACTTGACGATATCTTGGTTTGTCCACCCTTCTCTGACTTGGGGCAGAGCCAGGGGGAAATAAGGAAATCGGTTGGGAGCCTTGAAATTATCCCAACTTAGATCAAGGTGTTAGTAGGAGTTAAAGTATTTGGATTCCGAATATATTTTGAAACCAGCGGGAACAGTCTTGCATATGGAGTTGATTATGGAGGTTTGAGAGAGGAAGGTTAAGGATAACTCGTTGTCCTGAACAGTTGAAAAGATGAGATTGCTTTTTACTAAGATGTACTAAGATGGGGAATAGGGAAGATTGAAATAAAGCGGGTTTATAAGGGGGATATCAGAAGATGGCACCGTGGGGATAAAAGCTGATTGAAGTAAGTTCGAGAGTGGGAGAAATTCAAGGCAACATTTGTAAGCAAGTATTCAAGGAGTTTTATTACTAATATAAGTAGAAGGTAGAAAAATTGGGCAATAGATGGAGGGGGAAGTGAGGTAAAGAGAGTTTTTAGTTGTGTTTTTTGTTTGTTTTTAGGTTTTTTTTTTTGTTTTAAGATGGGAGCAACGTTTCAGCATGTTTGTGGGCTGATGGGGAAGATTCAGTAAGGGTGGGAAAACTGATGATGCAGAAAAGAAGAGAATTACTGGAGCAACGTTTTATAGTGGGTAAGAAGATGGATTTGGCCTTTGTTAGAAACACTGGCAGTTCATGTAGTGAGGCGGGTGCAGATATGTGTGAATGGGCAGATTTGATAGCAGGAGATTGTGAAGATTCTGATTGTTACTGTTAGTGAAGGAAGCAAGGTCATCAACCAGGAGCTAGCATAGAGGGGAAGGTGTTGGAGGTTTGAGGAGAGAGAAGATAGGGAGTAGTTCTCTAAGAAAGTGCGTCGAGTGTTGAACTAGGGAAATTCAGTGGAACTGTCGATAGGCAGCATGAAGGGTCTGCTTGAGATTTGTGGTCATGAGTTTAAGGGGACCAGACAGCAAGATTGTGTGTGTGGGGGCGTGCATGTAGTTAACGGAGAGTTGAAATTAATAGGGTTGTAGTTTTACCACGTGGATGTGAAGAAGTGAGGGGGAGAGGCACAAATGAATTATCTTAAAGTGGGAGGATGGGCTGGGCGTGCTGGCTCACGCCTGTAATCCTAGCACTCTGGGAGGCCGAGGCGGGTGGATCGCTCAAGGTCAGGAGTTCGAGACCAGCCTGAGCAAGATCGAGACCCCCATCTCTACTAAAAATAGAAAGAAATTATCTGGCCAACTAAAATATATATAGAAAAAATTAGCCGGTCATGGTGGCGCATGCCTGTAGTCCCAGCTACTCGGGAGGCTGAGGCAGAAGGATTGCTTAAGCCCAGGAGTTTGAGGTTGCTGTGAGCTAGGCTGACGCCACGGCACTCTAGCCCAGGCAACAGAGTGAGACTCTGTCTCAAAAAAAAAAAAAAAAAGGTGAGAGGATCAACATTTTTTCAGTCCCAGTGAAGTGGAATGATTGTCATCATTAAACTACTAGAAAGAATAACTTGCAGAGCCTAAAAGGTGGTGGGTGATTACAGAGTAGGATTCTTTAAACTGTATTTACGGAGAGGTTGTAGTAATTGGTTTTAAAAACCATAGAAGTGAGTGGCTGAGATTGGGAGATGTACAAGACTGTTGCTAAAGAGGAGTTTAAAGACCTACAAATACAGGTTATTAGAAGGATCATCTACGTGGATTTTTTTAAAAACTTTAATTTTTCTTTTTTCTTTAAAGACAGGGTCTCCTTTTGTCACTCAGGCTGGAGTGCAGTGGCGCCATCATAGCTCACTATAACCTTAAACTCCTGGCTCAAATAAATGATCTTCCACCTCAGCCTCCACAGTAGAGTCATGTGCCACCACACCTGGCTATTTGTTGTAGCAGAGGCTTGCCCAGGCTAGTCTGGAACTACTGGTCTCAAGTGATCCTCCCACCTTGGTCTCCAAAAATGCTGGGATTACAGGTGTGAGCCACCATGTCTGTCCTTTCTGTTCATTTTAAAATGTCACATTTCCCAGTCTGGCAATAACCATTGAGATATGAAGAGTTTGGGTTGCTGTATGTCTAGGTATCTTAGTGTAAGAGTGCCCTCTTCTGTTGATATGGTGGAGTACAGTTTCCTATATCAGTAGTGACTTTTGCAGTTGCAGGAGAATTAATGTCTTCTGATTTTGTGATTTTCTTACTTCTTCAGGACACTTAATTTCTACTGTTTACTCTCCTTCCTTTTGCCAAATAGCCAAGGAACAGTTCCCCTTGCAAGTAGCAGTGTAACCTTTAACAAGTCAGTTAACCTCTTTGTGGTTACTTTCTTTATCTGCAAAGATAGAAAGATATTGTAAGATTTTTTATCTTATAGAGAGATTGAAAATTTTACATTGGAACATACTTCTCTATATATAATGGAGATTAAGAGGAGAATGACAAAAAGTAGTGTTACAACTAAATGAATTTTATGGCAAACTTTTTTGGAATTCATTGATTTACTACTACTATACCGAATCTAAGATTCTGGCTGAAGGTGTTTTATAACCTGTCTTCTCATCACCCACATGATGTATCCAGACTATCTCCAATTGCTCTATAGTAAGAATTTAATTCTAGTTGGACTTGTCTCACTGATCCCTGAAATACGATGTGTTTTATTTTTAATTTTTAATTAAAGAAAATCATATAACTAAATGTATCATCCTAGCCATTTTTAAGTGTATAGTTCAGTAGCATGTTCATATTGTTGTGCAGCAGATTTCCAGAACTTTTTTATCTTGCAAACTAAAACTGTACCCATTAAACAACTCCCCATTTCCCCTGGTAATCACCATTCTTTCTTTTTTATTATTGTTGTTGTTATTATTATTATTATTTTTTTTAGACAGAGCCTCACTCTCTTGCCTGGGCTAGAGTGCCGTGGCATCAGCTTAGCTCACAGCTACCTCAGACTCCTGGGCTCAAGCAATCCTCCTGCCTCAGCCTCCCTAGTAGCTGGGATTACAGGTGCAAACCACCACGCCCAGCTGATTTTTTCTATTTTTAGTAGAGATGGTGTCTTGCTCTTGCTTAGTCTGGTCTCAAGCTGGTCTCAACCTCCTGACTTCAAGCAATCCTCCTGCCTCAGCCTCCCAGAGTGCTAGAATTACAGGCATAATCCACCATGCCTGGCACATTTTATTTTTATTTCTGTGAATTAGACTACTTTAGATACCTCATATAAGTGAAATCCTCTTATAGTCAATGTGTTTATTTTTGTTTCCATGCATTTTTTTTTTTTGTTGGGCTCATGCTTTTCCCCAGAATGCTTTCTATTTTTTTCTCTACCTGTTCAAATCCTGTTGATTTTTATTTCCTAGGCCTGTTTCCTCCATATGATCATTCAGTATATGTTAATTTCTTTCCTTTTTTAATTAAAACATTTATTGTTTATATTTCACATTTTAGTGTTTTATAATTTTTTTCTTTTGTGTGACAATATGTCTGAAATCCCTAGATATCTCTTGAGAGCAGGTAGCATATTTTCATATACCTCTTAATGATGTGCACAGTGCTTAGTAGATAGTGGGTGTTCAAAAATATTTCTTTTTAAATTAAATTTATACAAAAATAGAAATAATGATTTTTAGCTCTTTTTCAGATTACTAAATATTACTCCCATTTAAAATGAAAATTAATTGATTAGTCATTATTAATAGTTTGTATCCTTAAAATCTACACACATTATAATGTCAAGAGAAAAAATATTCTTTGGACCACAGTGTCTGTGGTTAGAATGGCATTACCATAGTCTAGATAAAGTCAAGTTGATGGCCGGATGTTTTCCCACCCTGCCAAACTAAACCTTATCTTAGTTGAAATGTAGCTAGCCTTGAACAAATCTACTCATAGTTGATGGACAGGAATTAAATTGTGGGGGCATTCACTTTATAACATACCTCTTAGAACATTTACATTTGTCCAGTTTTGAGGGTAAAGTCACATAATCTCTAGGCAGATAGGCTTCCTGTAACTTTAGGGTTTATAATACCTAAATATTTTAAATTCAGTGTAATTTGGTTATATTTGGGTTAAGATGGCTCATGGCACTATCTAACATATGGGATTTTTTGGGTTTTTTTCCTGAGACAGTGGAGTCTTGCTCCGTCGTCCCAGGTAGAATGCAGTGGCATCGTCATAGCTCACAGCAACCTCAAACTCCCGGGCTCAAACAATCCTCCTGCCTCAGCCTCCCAAGTAGCTGGGACTATAGGCAATGCCACAATGCCTGGATAATTTTTCTATTTTTAGTAGAGGTGAAGGTGTTCCTCAAGCTGGTCTCAAACTAACATATGATGTTTTTGATGAAACCTATCTGAACATGAATTGTTTTTATTCCTTGCCCTCTCCAGAGTGATGATTCTGACATTTGGGATGATACAGCATTGATAAAAGCTTATGATAAAGCTGTGGCTTCATTTAAGGTATGAAATATTTACTTATTCTTTTTCTTATTTTCTCATGTTATTCATTTAGAAAAAAATTAATTGCTAACATACTTAAAGTAAGTGTTAACTTACTTTATTCAGTTTTTTTAACTTACGTTATTCAGTTTTCATTTTGAAGCTAGATGCTAATATGGTTAATTAAATCAGATATCTTCCTTCCAAAGTTGATAGCCTATCTGTGTCATCCCTTTTGAAGAGGCAATAAATATAAACAAACTTTTAAACATTTATTCCTTTTAATATTTTTACATTGTATCAAACTGTAGAAGTCCTCTAATTCAGATTGGTAAGAAAAGGACAATCTGAATTACAATTTTAAATAGTAAGCTTTTAGTGAAATAATAATGATGAAGACAAATACCAGTAGTGCAGTAATTAATACCTGTAGAGTATTGACAATATTCTAAGCGCTGTTCTTAGTACTCTACATATAGTAAATTAATTCAGTCCTCCCAAATCCTATAAATTGGATATTGGGTCAAGTGTTCTTCATGGTAGGAATATACAGTTCTTTTAGAACTGTATATTTCCAGTGTAGTCTGGTTCTGTGGCCCAAACAAGACATTTATACAGTTGTCTGGCATCATCACCTTCCCCCCTATCTGAGGTCTTATTGAGCACCAAGTATGCAGAGTCATCAATACTGTATTCATCTGGCCCTGTATGTTGAGTCGGCAGTAGTCTAGGCTAGGTTGAGCACACACAGCATACACTCAGAGCATAAAGAGCACCAAGTACGTGGAGTCCACTTCCTTCTCATACTTACTCTTGTAACATGAGATAAGGATCAGGCCTCTATGTTATCTTTGCAGCTGAATTCTAGATATTTTTGTAAGCTTTTCAGTATACACTGAAACTAGAAGTGGACTAGGAAAGAGTTACCAAGAGAGTTCTATAAAATACAGGTTGAAATGGGGCTCAGTGTGGGATAGAGTTGGTGATATTGCAGGGGGAAATAGTCTGAGGAAGGGAGGGAAAGAACTGATTTGGGGAAGAGATAGTTTAGTTTTAGTGATGTTGAGTTTCAGGTATGTGTGAGCCTGTGCAATTGGTAATTGGAAATGTTGGGCTGAACTAAGGAGAAAAGTCAGAGCTGGATAATAGCTTTGGAAGGCTGATTGCGGACTGTTGTAATTGAACTAATAAGAATAGATGGCCTCAAGCAGCTGAAAAAGGATGGCTAGTTCTTGTTGGAATGCCTAACTTGAAGACTTGATCTGTCATTGATACACAGTAACGAGAAAAAAAAAATAAAAAGACTTGATCTGAGGCTGGGCACAGTGGTTCATTCCTGTAATCCTAGCACTTTAAGAGGCTGAGGCGGGAGGATCACTTGAGGTCAGGAGTTTGCTACCAGCCTGGGTAACAGTGAGACACTGTCTCTACAGAAAAAAAAAAAAAAAAAAGACTTGATCCAGAGAAGTAATAAAAACACTGGGGCCCTACGTTGCTATGTCATAAATACCAGAATAAAGAGGTGATTAACAGGATCTAATGTTACAGAGAGGTTGAAAGCAAGAAGACTTAATTAAAAGGATCTTTAGAGCTGATAATCAGATGTATGATGCCTTCGAGAGCAGTTTCTTTAGTGTGTGGGATGGTGAAAAGAGGAAGTAGAGATTTTCTGAGGTGATGGGGCCTTAATACTAGCTTATAATGTTAACTGAGTTACATTGTGACTTTTTTTAATGTATCACTCTGTAACATGTACATTTCTATTCTTGTTTTCATAGCATGCTCTAAAGAATGGTGACATTTGTGAAACTTCAGATAAACCAAAATGCACACCTAAAAGAAAACCTGCTAAGAAGAATAAAAGCCAAAAAAAGAATACCGCAACACCCTTGAAACAGGTTATTTTATTTTATTTTTTTGAGACAAAGTCTTTCTCTGTTGCCTGGACTACATTACAGTGGCACAATCATAGCTCACTGCAACCTCAAACTCCTGGGCTCAAGTGATCTGCCTCAGCCTCCTAAGTAGCTGGAACTACAGGCGTGCACCACTACGCTCGGCTAAATTTTGTATTTTTTGTAGAGAAAGAGTCTCACTGTGTTGCTCACTGGTCTCAAACTCCTGGCCTCAAGCAATCCTCCCTACTTGGCCTCCTGAAGTGCTAGGATTATAGGCGTGAGCAATAGCACCCAGCCCTGAAACGGTATTTTAGAATATTGAGATTTAACTTTAAAGGATTACTTGTTACTGTCCTTATTAAATAGTGTAAACTATCTTTAACTTCAGTGATTAGTATAGTATTTTCTATTGATGTGTAATCATAAAGTGTTTTTTGTTTTTTGTTTTTTGGTGTCGCTTGATTTTAATAGGACATAAAACTTCTAAAGCAACTATTAAACTTTCTGTTGTTTGAGATCATGCATGTAAAAGGAATTAGATGGGAAAGATAAATGCTAACATCAGGACAGTGTTTACTTTGTGGGTTGGGAAGAAGGTGATACTGTTTGGGAGGAGTACCTGAGGGCCTTAAATTGAATTGGCTGTATTTTACTACTTTTTTTTTTTCTTTTTTTTTAAAGCCAATCAAATTTAGTGTTTTACTTCTTAAGTTGAAAGATGGGTGTCTTTTTTTTCCTTTTTCTTCAAAAACCCCAAAACTATTAATTCCAGGGAACCCAAAAATCTAGGTAGAGTCACTTCTGCTAGTTAAAAACAGGAGACCTGGAAGCTAAGCATTTTGATGTCTTAGAAGTCAACTTTAATTTCATCTGTACTAACCGTTGATGAACTCTTGCTCCGTGCCAGACCAGAGTGCTGGACACTTTATACACTTTCCCTCCTTCTTATTCTTCACAACAAATATGGGAGGTAGATTTTATTGTAGCCATTTAACAGGGAAAATAAGACTCAAAGAGATTAAGAAATTTGTCCATGATTATATAAATGGAAGAGTTGGAATTCAAATTATGCATTTTGGGCCCAAGCCTTTTTCACTATATCATGTAGCCTTCTAAATCAGTTAACTATTCTCTCAACCCTCCACTCTCCACCCCTTCTCCATACAAGATTATAGTTTGCCCCTTTAAAAGAAATTTGTGTACATGTTTGTATCTTTGATTTCTTTTGTAGTGGAAAGTTGGTGACAAATGTTCTGCCATTTGGTCAGAAGATGGTTGCATTTACCCAGCTACCATTGCTTCAGTTGATTTTAAGAGAGAAACCTGCATTGTGGTTTACACTGGATATGGAAATAGAGAGGAGCAAAATCTGTCTGATCTTCTTTCCCCAACCTCTGAAGTAGCAAATAACATAGAACAGAATGCTCAAGAGGTAAGGATACAAAAAGATTCAACTCCTGGGAGCAGAGACTAGATGAGAAACTAAGCAGTATACCTAGTTGTCAGTTTGATTCACTGAGGCATTACATTTTTCTTAATGACACCTTTTAACAAAAATATTTACATTTTTTTCTTTTTAAAGAATGAAAATGAAAGTCAAGTTTCAACAGATGAAAGTGAGAGCTCCAGGTCTCCTGGAAATAAGTCAAATAACATCAAGGCAAAAGCTACTCCATGGAACTCTTTTCTCCCTCCACCTCCCCCCATGCCTAGGTCAGGCCTGGGATTAGGAAAGGTAAACCTCCTACTCAGAAAAGGTTTCTCAGGAAATAGTTTATATTGGGACTTTTAACCCCTCCATTAAGTGGTTTGTAACTTTCCCATGAAACGTTTGTAGTTCTCTTTAGATGTTATAAATATACTCTTGAGAATTCTTTGAAAAGGAAATAAGGTAATAGTGCAAAATGATTTATACTGAAAGACTTACCCAATTACTTTTGTGGAGTATTGAGTATTAGAGTAATAATTTAGCGAAGTTAAATAAGTTAGTTTTTTGAGACAAGGTTTCACTTTTGCCCAGGCTGGGGTGCAGTGGTATCATCATAGGTCACTGCACTCTCCAACTCCTGGGCTCAAGTGATCCTCCTGCCTCAGCCTCCCTAGTAACTTGGACTGTGGAAGCATGCTACCACACCTGGCTAATTTTTTTATTTTTTGTAGAGGCAGGGTCTCACTATTGCCCAGGCTGGTTTTGAACTCCTAGCCTCAAGCTGTCCTGCCTTGGCCTCCCAAAGTGTTAGGATTACAGGCCACCACATCTGGCCAGAAAGTATTATGATATGCTGTAGTTCCCCATGTCACCTATATAAAATATGTAAAACAAACAAACAAACAAAAAGAATACAGTATTTACATCTATCTAATACAGATAGAATCCTGAGGATCTCCCAGATTGTTTTGTAGAGTTAAAATATAAGCGTTGTTTTCATGTATGGTTCTTTTGGTTATAAGTAACAAATCAACTTAAGATAGATTTTTATTATAGGTTAGGTTATGTCATGGAACTCAAGGGTATGTCCCTTTTTAGTTCTTTTGTGTAAAGCAGTGATTTCCCTGAAGAGTATGGTATTTAGGCAGTAATTTTTAAAAATCAAGCATGACTCATCAGAAGTTTTTCTTAAGATTTTCTGTGATCACTTTCTTATTGAGGCTTATTGTATAACAGTTTCTTGACTCTAAAATGATTAAACCTCTTAGTTAATGTATATCATGCTTCATTGGTCTCAGGGAGCTGATTTTTATTAGGTGAGAGGTTTGCTAGTTTTCGAAATATATAATTAATAAGTTAGCTAAAAGGGGTTCCATTCAAAAATTACACGATTTAGTTAATGAAATTGGGGATATAGTCTTTTGTGATTAAAATGTCTTGCTGAATACACTGTGTCTGATTCATTAAGTAATCACACATCTTCCTTACTTTTGTTTTACTTCCATAATGTCTATGAGAGAACATGAGAAAAATCTAGAGGTCATCATTTGACTTCGGGATTTGGTACATGGAATTGCATTTAATCTTTTTGATATGTATAATACAGATATTCTGGGTAATTGTTTTTACCCTTTTGATATTGAATCCTTTTTCTTCCTTTTATATTGATATCAGTAAATTAATTTTCCTTTGAAATACTCTTTATAGCCAGGTTTAAAATTCAATGGCCCGCCGCCACCACCACCACCACCACCTCCCCACTTCCTGTCATGCTGGCTGCCGCCACTTCCTTCTGGACCACCAGTAAGTATAAAAGGATTCAGATTAAACTTTGCTTTCATATATAGGATTTAGCAGAATATAGGGGATTGTACAATGTCAATTTAGACCATCCCTAAGGCCAAATTCTAATGAGTAAAAATTTGAATTCAACCTCCGGGTTTTTTGTTTTTAACGCCCTTCTATTACTTGGACACAGTACTCTTATAGCCCCAACTCTAAGCTCTATATTGCCTGATTCTTTCCTGACAGAAATTGCCATGTATCTATAGGGAGGTAATTCTCATTCTAAAGAATTTATTAATGTTTTGCCCTGCCATATGTACTTAGATGTCAGCTTCTGATCATGTAAAGTGGATTTCTCATGGTATATTTTTAGGCATGAACAACAGATACAAAGACACTTTTTGGCAGACTGTGTAGATTGGGGTGGGGGTAAGGCAGATGTTCTACCAAGCCCTTTACTAATATAGCCCTTGAAATGAATGCTCCGTGTGTGTGTGTGTGTGTGTGTGTGTGTGTGTGTGTGTGTGTTGAGAAAAAACATGAAAGGATGCTTGATGTTTCATTCATACCTTCATAATGGTACAGTAATGTAGTCTAATTAAATAAAAATGTATAAACATTTTAAGTCACCTATTGTTTTTTAATCCTTATTGAATTTTATGGTCTTTTCTTGTTATTCATTGGCTTTCTCCAGATGTTAGATTTTTTAAAAAATTTAAATATGAGATGACATGGGATATAAGAAAAGATACAATTGATATCTAGCATTCTGTATATATAGTGAATCTCCAGAATTCACTTTT
>CM052439.1:134549574-134559621 GCA_028533085.1 Varecia variegata
TCAGCATATTTTCCTGACAATTTCTTTGTGATTACCTGACTTTGTATATAAGTTTAAAAAATACAACTATCTGTCTAAGGCTTAAATTACTCTTGCATTGTCCCTAAGTGTAATTGTAGTTCATTTTTAAAAATCTTTCATGCTGTTATTAAATTTTTTTTTGTACCCCAAGTAGATAAAGGAAGTTAGATTATTTTGATTGTACATTTTTTAATTTAAATAACATTCTTTCTAAATTATTTTTAATCTCAGCAGTTTTCTGCTTTGATGTGAAATAAAATGAATTGTAGGGGATGGACAAAGGGGTAATCTTTTGCAAAAGAAAGATGAAATTCTTTCTGTGCATAGGAAAAAGTCTGAGGTAATATGTACCAAATTAGACCTCGGTGACTGAGGCTTCAAACTTGTCATTTTATACTTTAGTCTACTACAGACATGTTCTATTATATTTTAGTGCAAAATTTTAAAATTATTTTTAAAAGAAAGCTATTATGCCACGCTGAAATTATGATGTGATATTATAGACACTTGAAATTTTAGCTAATATAGAAGAAAAGAAACAACTGACTTCAAGGTATAATTTTTTAAGTGTATCATCTGTGCATGCCCCCATTAATGCTTAAAATCTCTTCAGCTGTTGTGTAACTGTGGTATATTTGTATATATGATAAATTTCCCACTTTAGTGACATCTCAAACCAGATGCACCCAGAACAGAACTCTTGGTGTCACTCCGTGCACCCATATTCCCATAGCTTCTTACGTCTCAGTTAGCAATATCATGTGTACTAGCAGCACAAGTTGCTTAAGCAGAGTTAACCTTGATTACTTGCTTTCCCTCACTTACTATATCCAGTCTGTAAGAAAGTCTTTTTTTTTTTTTTTTTTTGTTTCCTATATATTTTTAGTTGGCCAGATAATTTCTTTCTATTTTTAGTAGAGACGGGGTCTCGCTCTTGCTCAGGCTGGTCTCGAACTTCTGAGCTCAAACGATCCGCCCACCTCGGCCTCCCAAATGCTAGGATTACAGGCGTGAGCCACCGCGCCCGGCCTATAAGAAAGTCTTGTTGACTTTTTCCATATTGATACTGAATCAGTGTACTTGGCTTTCTCTCTTCTGCTACTACTTCATTCAAGACAACATTTCTCTTTTTAAAAATTTGAGATATAATTCATATGCCTTACAATTAACCCTTTTAAAGTGTGCAGTTGGTGGCTTTCATTATATTCACCATATTGTACAATCACCACCATTATCTAATTCCAGAACATTTTCATTACCCACAAAGAAACCCCATACCCATTAGCAATCACTCCCTTAGACCCTCTCCTCCCAGCCCCTGACAACCACTAATTTACTTTATATGGATTTGCCTATTCTGCATATTTCATATAAATGGAATCATACACTATGTGGCCATTTGTGCCTGGATTCTTTTACTTAGCGTAAGTTTCTCAAGGTTCATTCATGTTGAACCATATATCAGCACATTATATCTTTAATTGCTGAGTGATATTTCATCACATACATATACTACATTTTGTTTATCCAGATGGGTATTTGAGTTGTTTCCTCTTTGGGGCTATCATGAATAATGCTGTTACAAACACTTCTGTGCAACATTTTGTTACGGACATGTTTTCAGTTCTCTTGGGTATATACCTAGGAGTGTAATTATTGGCTCTTATGGTAAAATCTGTTTAACTTTTTGAGAAACTGTCAAACTGTTTTCCAAAGTGGCTGTACCATTTTACATTCCCAAGAATAGTTTATGAACCTCCTTATTTCTCTACATCCTCAAGCAGTCCTCCTGCCTTAGCCTCCCAGAATGTTAGGGTTACAGGCATGAGCCACTGCACCCAGCCAACTCCTGGTCTTTATTTTAATAAATGAGTATGACACAAGTAATTTTATGTCATATATTTTATTTGATGAAAATAAGGTATAAGTGGGCCTAGGAACATCACTGGACTTAGTAAAGGAAGAAAAACTTCTTAATTGCAGCCTAATAACTGTTCATTTGGGGATCATTTTAAAACCATAGTGGAAGGCTGTAAACTTATATTTTGAACATATTTTGTTAAAATTAGTAAAATGTCTTATGTGAAAGAAAATGTTTATCAACATTTATTTATAATATGTATGTTATTCTTTTAACAACTTCTCCTTTATTTTCTTTATAGGGTTTCAGACAAAATCAAAAAGAAGGAAGGTGCTCACATTCCAATTAAGGAGTAAGTCTGCCATCATTATGAAAGTTAATCTTATTTTTGTATAAATTTTGTGGAAAACAACTATGTAACATTTTAAAAATTTGAAATGTTACATAGTTGAAAGGTTAATGTAAAACAACATTAAAGACATTTTGATGCCAAAGATTAGATACAACACTGAGATGTACAACCCCCCTAAAATTCTCCTGGTGTCGAAGTGTCATCTCACCAAATTCTTGCTGGTTGGTTGTATGGGAAAAACATACTTTTACAATAAAGAGATCGGTAGGATCTGATTACATTTTGCATCACTGGTAATCAGATAACCAGGCATTTTTTTTTTGATTTGTGATGCTGTATGAATGAAGTACACTGTATTACCTATGAAGCATTCTCATCAAAAAAGTTTAACTGGAATTTAGTCAAGCGTTTAGATCTAATTTCCCGTTTGCAGGAAATAAACTGGGGATAGAGCAACAAGTTAAATGACACCACTAAAGAAACGATCACACAGGTCCAGAATGTGGAATGCCATAGAAGATAACTGGCCTCATTTCTTCAAAATATCAGTGTTGGAAAAGAAAAAGCAAGGTGGAATAGTTAACTATTCTAGATTAAAAGTTACTTAAGAGACATAATAACCAATTGCAATGTGGAATCTTTGATTGGACCCTGGTTTGTAAAACCATTTGACTTGGGGTGGGGACGATTGAGAAAATTTGAATATGGACTAGATTTTAAATGATATTATACAATTATTGCTAATTGTATGGGCTGTGAGAAGGGTGTTGTAGTTTATAGAAGAATGTTTTAATTTGCATACTGAAATATTTTTGGAATGAACTGTTAACAGTGTTTCTAAAATATTTTAAAATGGTTTAGCAAAATGTATGTGAAGCATAAATGGCAAAATTGTCGGTTACTAACTGGTGTGTATATGGATGTTCACTGTACTATTTTTTTCTATTTCCTGTATGTTTAAAAGTATATAATAAAAATATTTAATTGTTTTTAAAATTAGCTATGTGTCTGTCATTGTATTCCTTTTTTTTTTCCATGCATCAGGTGTGCTGTGATGTATTCCTTTTTTACTTATTACTTTATAGTTTTCACCCATATTCATCTATATTTTGATATGAATGCCATCATAGCATTTTGTGTGTGCGTATTTGTGTGTGTGTGTCCCACTTAATGTCACATTTTTATGTCTTTACATACTTTTTCTGTCAGTGTTCACCTATGGTATGTCACTATACCTTTTGTGAAGTAGTTTTTGCCATTCTGGACAACATTATAGTAAATGCCTTCGTATATGTAGTAATTTTATTCTGTTAGAGTTTCAGGAAATATTTCTGGATTATGACTTTGATATAAGATTATGAACATTATAATTCTTGGTAGATGTTTCCTTGAAAAGCAAATTTTTAAAAATCACATTTTCTTTTCTGTTTGCAGAATGGGAGTTGTAGTCCTGGGAGGGGTATTTTCTAAATTATATAAATCATCACAAAGTGTAATTACTCATATTTCATTCTTTGGTTAGTCATTTTTTTTTTTTTTTTTTTTTTTTGAGACAGAGTCTCCGCTCTGTTGCCTGGGCTAAAATGCCATGGCATCAGCCTAGCTCACAGCAACCTCAAACTCCTGGGCTTAAGCAATCCTTCTGCCTCAGCCTTCCGAGTAGCTGAGACTACAGGCATGTGCCACCATGCCCGGCTAATTTTTTCTATATATATTTTTAGCTGTCCAGATCATTTCTTTCTATTTTTAGTAGAAATGGGGTCTCACTCTTGCTCAGGCTGGTCTCGAACTCCTGACCTCGAGGGATCCTCCCGGCTCGGCCTCCAAGAGTGCTAGGATTACAGGCGTGAGCCACCGCGCCCAGCCTGGTTAGTCATCTTCATTCAGTTGAAGATATTTACCTGGCTTATTCAGCCAAGTATAAAAGGATAAATAGAAAAATCAGGCCAGGTGCGGTGGCTCACGCCTATAATCCTAGCACTCTGGGAGGCCGAGGCTGGTGGATCGCTTGAGGTCAGGAGTTCGAGACCAGCCTAAGCAAGAGTGAGACCTTGTCTCTACTAAAAAAATGAAAGAAATTATCTGGCCAACTAATATATATATATATATACATATATATATACACACAAAAAATTAGCTGGGCATGGTGGCGCATGCCTGTAGTCCCAGCTACTCGGGAGGCTGAGGCAGGAGGATCACTTGAGCCCAGTAGTTTGAGGTTGCTGTGAGCTAGGCTGACACCATGGCACTCACTCTTAGTCTGGGCAACAAAGCGAGACTCTGTCTCAAAAAAAAAAAAAAAAAGAAAGAAAAATCAGGCAGAGGATGGAATGAGTTAGTCTGTTCCAGGCAGAGAATGTACAAAGCCAGAAGCATTAGGGCATGTGTGTTTAGAGCCATAAGGTGGCTCAGATGTCATATCATTATTACTAATGCCACCCAACTTTCTTATCCACCACCCCCTATTCCTGTAATTTCCCCTCCTTGAATATGCTCTCTGCTTATTTCTATTACATAGCTTTTTACATTATATTATCTTTATTGTTTATATATCTGTCTTTCCTCTGTCATTAGAGGAAAGGTACTACATCTTGTTCTTCACTCTTTCTATAGTATCTGGCAGTTTTTGGAAGCTGAGGATGAACTTAGAGTATAGGGTGGAGGGACTATCAAAGAAGAGAGAAAATGGTAAATGGAAAAAAATTTTGGAGTTGTTTTCAGATCTGTCTTTCATTCATAATGAAGGGATTTAGGCATTAGTTTTATTTCTTGCTAGTTTTGAACAAGACTTAACAAACTCTGCATTAGGTTAAATGGTTTTAAATGTTGAGTTAATCATAATGGTGTTTGACTTAGGGTTATTTTTAGGCATTTACCTTAAATATTGAATAATGAAGCTGCTTCCCTCTTAGGTGTAGACAGGAAATAGTAAAGCTACCACACTATTCCTAGTAATAAAGTCAAAACAGAGCTGGTTCTCTGGCTTTCGCTATAGTAATTGTCTTTGTGGTTATAAGGGATCCCAGATGGGAAATTCCATGGTCTGTTCTACAGCCACAGCAGTACCTACATGCAGAAGACAGAAAAACATAAGGTGCTATCTTTGAAGAGAGCCTTCAGTAAGGGATCAGCCAGAGATTGCTCTGTCTGAGATACAAGTTTAGCTTTTCTGCAGGGTTGCCATTAACAGAAGTAAACTACAGGGCTAATGTCTTTTAATTTTTAATTTTCATGAACTTAAGTCTTAATAGAGTTTAAAGCTCTTGGTGATTGCAAAAACAATGGATTCAGTTCAGAAATCAAATTCTAAAAGTCAAGAAGGGCAACTCCTGCTTTCGCATTACGTCCATGTTTTACGTACAGCACTCAGTAGAAGGCATTTGATATTTAGTTAATCTCACTAAGTACTTGGGTGTTTTTATGTACGAATCATGGCCTTTCAAGAGAATTAAAGATTTGTGCATAGGACTCCTTTTTTTTAATAGCTTTTTGGAGGTATAATTTATATACAATAAAATGCACAGATTTAAATTGCAAAGTTTGGTCAGTATTGACACATACTTGTTATACCTCAATCAACATAGAGAACGTTTCCCTCAACCAGGGAGTCCCTTTGTGTCCCTCTCTTGCCATTCACCACATTTGCCCACCCTGGCAACCACTGTTCTTTTTTTTTTTTTTTTTTTTGAGACAGAGTCTCGCTCTGTTGCCCGGGTTAGAATGAGTGCCGTGGCGTCAGCCTAGCTCACAGCAACCTCAAACTCCTGGGCTTAAGTGATCCTACTGCCTCAGCCTCCTGAGTAGCTGGGACTACAGGCATGCGCCACCATGCCCGGCTAATTTTTTGTATATATATTTTAGTTGGCCAGATAATTTCTTTCTATTTTTAGTAGAGACGGGGTCTCGCTCTTGCTCAGGCTGGTCTTGAACTCCTGACCTCGAGCGATCCACCTGCCTCGGTCTCCCAGAGTGCTAGGATTACAGGCGTGAGCCACCGCGCCCGGCCCACTGTTCTAACTTCTATGAGCAGATTACTTTTACCTATTTTAGAACTTCTTATAACAGAATTAGACCATATTCTTTTGGATAGCATTATTTTTGAGGCATAATTACTTGTGAGTTCAGCTATTGTCTTGGGATGATATAGGTAGCATATTTTGAAGATAGCAATATGATTGGAGAAGCTTTTGGAAAAACTAGTTTCTGAGCTTTGAAGTTCTGATTCTTTGATCACTGGTTATTGTGACACGTAAATTAACCTTTATATTCGAAAGTGGCATGTAATTTATGGTTAACCTATATTCACTTTAAGTAAAACCAGTTCTTGGTTACTAGGTAGAGGAAGGCAAATGTGAAGCAGTATACCTGCACATTAATGAGCCTTTGTGTGAACCATTAATTATTAAAGACTTCTGGTTAATAATAAATAAAACCCCATATTATAAATCTTGATTTTAATAGACTGTTAACTATGTGTTAGTAGATTTGGGTTTTTATCGTAAAGGAAACCAGGAACTGCCACATGAAATTTTTCTTCCCATTATAGGTACTAATAATAATATTAGCTAGACTTAGTGATTATTGTATACTACACATATTTTGTTTAACCTTTATAACACCAATCCATTTAGATAATATTATCCCCATTTTACAGATAAGAAAGCAGACTCACAGGTAAAATGACTTGCCTTGGGCCACACAGTAAATGTACAACCTCTGAACTCTCCAGCTCTCAGCTCCTCAGTAACTGCTTTTGCCAGGCCCTGTGGAGTCTTGTCTTACATAAGTGCAATTTAGGATTTGGACAAAGACCTATGTGGAAATCCTATACAAATTTCTGAAGCTTCTTCTCTTCAAATCCCTCCTCTCTAGACCCTGCCTCCTTGGAGCTGCCTTCTTCCAAGGCCTGAACTCCAATCTCTGTTTCTTCCACTCAGGGAGACCAGTAATCTCAGGAAGTATCCCCCTTCCAGTCTGCAGTTTGGAAATCATATCCAGCCAGAAAGAGTGAATGCAAAGTTTACCTTATGGGTTTCCCTTTCTCGAGGATCTCAGCCCTGTACCATCTGTTGCCCAGTGTCTGAAAAGTGTTGTAACATATATTGTGCCCAGTTTTATAGTCTATGGCAGGAAAACAAGTCCACTACCAGTTATTCCCCCTTTTTTTAAAGACTTGTTGGTTTTAACAAATGTTTCAGCATTTTCTCCGTGAATACTTGGCTAGATAGCGCAATACATTGCATCATGTTTCCTATTTTGGAACAATTAATTTTTAGTTGTTGCATGTTCTCTGAAAAATTAATCTGATGGTTAAAACAAAATGTATTTTTTTTTTTTTTTGAGACAGAGTCTCACTCTGTTGCCCAGGCTAGAGTGCCGTGGAGTCAGCCTAGCTCACAGCAACCTCAAACGCCTGGGTTCAAGCAATCCTACTGCCTCAGCCTCCTTAGTAGCTGGGACTACGGGCATGCGCCACCATGCCGGGCTAATTTTTTTTAATATATTTTTAGTTGTCCAGCTAATTTCTTTCTATTTTATTAGTAGAGACGGGGTCTCACTCTTGCTCAGGCTGGTCTGAACTCCTGGGCTCAAACGATCCGCCCAGCTCGGCCTCCCAAGTGCTAGGATTACAGGCGTGAGCCACCGCGCCTGGCCTAAAACAAAATGTATTAAACAATGATATTCTTCTATACTTTGCATTAGGTCATCAAATATGAAATGTCCGATTTCAAATCGAAAGTGTAATTTATTATATCTCAAACAAGGAACAGTATGATTAATCAAAGTATGTGCCTAAACTATCAACACAAGTTTTGCCATCTTAACAGTAGCTTGTTTATGCCAGCAGCAAAGAAGCCTGGAGAGCAAGTGGCAATGAAATTGCAAAAGGCGTTTTCCACAGCTTGTTGAGAATTCAATGTCTTTCCTTTCAAGAAGTGGTCCAAAACCTGGAAGAAGTGGTAGTTGGTTCAAGATCTGGTGAATACAGTGGGTAAGAGAGAGTGTCCAAGTCTAGCTTCTGTAGTTTGAGCAGCATTGTTTGTGCGACATGTGGTTGAGTGGTGTCTTGCAAGAGAATTGGCCTGTCTCTACTGACCAGTCTTGGCTGCTTAATCGCAAGTATCCTTATCGTTTCATCCAATTGGTTGCAGTAGACATCTGCCGTAATCGATTGACGAGGTTTCATGAAGCTATAGTGGATAATACCAGCACGGCACCATCAAACAGATACCCTCAGTGTTTTTTGATGAATATTCGGTTGTGGACTGTGTCGGCACTTCATCCTTATCCAACTATTGTACTGAACGCTTGCATTTGTCAAAAAGAATCCATTTTTCATCACACATAATAATACGGTATAGAAATTGTACACTTTTATGAGGTGACGCAAAGAAAGGCAAGCTTCAAGAAGATTTCTCTTCTGATGCTCATTTAATTCACACAGAACCCATCTATCCAGCTTCTTTACCTTGCCGACTTGTTTCAAATGGTCCAACGTTGTTGGAATAGTAACGTCAAACCTTGCTGTTAATGCACACGTAGGTTGAGATGGACTTGCTTCCACAACAGCTTTCAGCTCATCATTATCCGCCTTGGTCTCAGGTTGCCCATGTGGCTCATCTTCAAGAGGAAAATCACCAGAACAGAACTTCTCCGATCATTGGCATACTGTGCGTTCATTAGCTACATCCTTCCCAAACACTTCGCGGATTTCGAGCTGTCTGTGCTGCATTTTTTCCACGATGGAACTCATATTCAAAAATAATAGGAATTTTTGACTTACCCTGGTTTCACAAAAATTGCTCTAAGAAAAAATCTGAAAAATAATCACAAGCCAAAACATACTTTTGAAAGACTGAGGATGTATCTTCATAATAAAAATAAAACAAATGTCAAAGTGAAATGTCAAAAGATATCAACTGTCAAACTTGGTACTTAAGGAAATGGGACATTTTATACTTAATAATACATAAGATTTAGATGTCAAATTTGGCGTTATTGATATATATTTCTACATGGCAAAAATAAGTCTATTTTGGGCTCTTTTGCCCTTATAGTTACATAGAGGTATTTTTGTGTGTATTGATTAATTTTATATACTGGTTCCTGGAATCTAAATAGTTGTATATATCATCCCATATCATATTGCTTCTCCCAAAAGAATAAAATAGTTAATAATGCCCTGATTCTTCACACTTACCTAATTATTATAGCCTCTTCTGGGTAACATATGGTTTTCTTTTTCCTTTTTCTTTTTTTTTTTTGGAGACAGGGTCTCACTCTGTCACCCAGGATAGAGTGCATTGGCGTCATCATAGCTCACTGTCGAATTTCTGGACTCAAGCCATCCTCCTACCTCAACCTCCCAAGTAGCTGGGACTACAGGTGCAAGCCCCACCACACCTGGCTAATTTTGTTTTCTTTTGGTAGAGATGGGGTCTCGCTGTGTTGGCCAGGCTGGTCTCAAACTCCTGACCTCAAGTGATCCTCCCTCCTCAGCCTTTCAAAGTGCTAGGATTACAGGCATTTGCCACTGTGCCCAGCCCCCTTGTTAGATTTTGTTTAAGAATTATTTCTTGGCTGGGTACAGTGGCTCACACTTGTAATCCTAGCACTCTGGGAGGCCGAGGCAGGAGGATCGCTCGAGGTCAGGAGTTCGAGACCAGCTCTGAGCAAGAGCGAGCGAGACCCCCGTCTCTACTAAAAATAGAAAGAAATGATCTGGACAGGCTGGGCGCGGTGGCTCACGCCTGTAATCCTAGCACTTGGGAGGCTGAGGCAGGTGGATCGCTCGAGGTCAGGAGTTCGAGAC
>CM052439.1:134569774-134581056 GCA_028533085.1 Varecia variegata
TTTTTAAATATCAAAATAGGGGCTAAAAAAAGAATAAATAAATATCAAAATATATGGCATCAGAGGATCTCTATTCTCAGAAGGGAAAAATAGGCTGGGGCTAAATAATTGTTACCTCACTTAAAACACTTTTTTTGTTTGTTTTTTTTTGGACTCAGTAACAAGTGCATATGTGTAAAATTCAAAGGTACAAAAGGATGTACAATGAAAACATCTCCCTTCTATCCCTGACCCCCCAGCACCTCAGAAGCTGCCTCCCTTAGATGGGACAAGTGCTTTCCATATGCTACCACTCAGCATTACCCTGGCCCCCTTCCACTTATGAGCATTATCAGTATGGCCCCTTCAGACATTTGATTGCCTCCAAACCCACTGCACAGCGCCTCCTTTGCATTCCCATGGCACTTGGCATATTGTTAGCATTTTCACATAGATTTCTTTGCAGGTCTGTGTCTTTTTAGACTGAGAGGTTCACAGATCCATGAGGCTAGGGTTTATATCCTCTTTTTAGTATCCATAGCCCTAATGCCCAGGATCCTGTCAGACTTATAGCAGATATACAAGGTTTGCTGAGTGAATTAATTAATTAATGAACAAATTGTGTATTGTTTCTAGGATCCTGGCCTGGGGTAGGACTCAAATAATTCAGGTGAAACCAAGAATTTAAATCCCATAATGATGCCAGTAGAGTCCCCAGTTCATCTTGTAATACCTCTCCCAGAACAGAATTAGATAACTTGGAAATAATGAATCCTCTGACCTTATAGAACGGGACCCAAAAGGAGTACCAGTGCATTCCAAAGACTACTTCCCAGAAGTGTGACAACCAACGGGACCCAAAAGGAGTACCAGTGCATTCCAAAGACTACTTCCCAGAAGTGTGACAACCACCTGTGCCCCTTTCTTCCTTACTATAGGCCCCAAGAACTCAAACTTGTTCATTCTTCTAAACTCAGCCACCCACTAAAGCTTTGGTCCCCAACCCCTGGGCCACAGCCCAATAGCAGTCCGTGGCCTGTTAGGAAACAGGCCTTGCCTCACCCCACCCCCCACTCCCACCCTCCAGTCCCTGGAAAAATTGTCTTCCATGAAATCAGTCCCTGGTGCCAAAAAGGTTGGAGACCACTGCACTAAAGGCCTCAAGATTGGGATTCCACCAACCCACTTTCCAAGGGCTGGTTGTAGCCTTTCTCACCACTCATGAAACTATTTCATGTTATGAATTTGCCAACCATTAGGGATACAGACAGCTGAACACAGACATGATCCCAAACATGAGGAAGTTACAAAATATTGAGAAATTTACAAAATCCTTACAGTTCTTCTTTCCTACTGCCATTCTGGGCAGGCGAAGCCCTGGTGACCCCTAACTATTTCTTATACAATAGGCAGCACACCACATACCCCATATTCTGAAGGATGTACTTAAGGTAGAAGGAAAATGATCCTAAATATATATGAGATGCAAGAAGAAATGAAGAGCCAAGAAAGTGGTAAATATGTGATTAAATCTTAATAAACATTGACTGGTTAAAACAAATATTAATATTTATGAAATAGAAAAAAAGAATTAAACATACAATAATAATAATGTGTATGTGAGAAAGGAGGTAAATGAAATTAGGGTACTTTTTGTCCTTGTGCTGTGTGGGGAGGTAAAGGTATACATAATGATCTTTAGATTTGATAAGTCATGAATGAGTACTGGACACAAACTTCTAATGCCTCCTGAGATTCCCTTGGCTGCTTCCTTCTTTCCAAAGGTGTTGCCTCCCTTTTACTTTGCACTGCTGCTGCCTTTGTTCACCTTCCTGAGCTGGCTGGAGTCCAAATTGAAGTGCACCAAGACTACCTGACTTGAGTTGCCCCTACACCTTCCAGAGTTGGGTGCAATGCCGTATCACTGAGCACGAGATCTGGCTTCCGTAATGCTTATCAAAGAAATGGATGACACAGCCCTGTGGGCAAACTATGACCAATGGGAAATGGAAGAGGTTAGGAAAATAAGTACCTTTCCTTCCTCCCTTCAAGGGACTGCTCCGAGGGTCAGGTTCTCCTTATAAAGCTTCCAAAGAAGTCCTATACTCTAAGTGAAGACACTTGCTGGGAAACTCCTGTATCTCTTCACAGCTTGTCATGCAGTCCAGCCACTGTGTTAACACTGCATCACATTTCTCCTTGCCTTGCTCTCCCTTTTCTTCTCACCCTCACCACCCCAGACCTGCACCTCCCAAATACAGGAACAACACTTTCATCTTTGTCTAGGGCTCTACTTTCTAGAGGACTTAAGTTAAGAAATGTTGTCTGTTGTAATTTCTCGAGTAACCACTAAAGGAATAAAAACAGAGTATACAATTTTCAAACTAGTGAGGAAAAACACACAGAATGGTGGAAAATAATCCAAAAGAAGGCAAAAAAGAAGAGAAAAGGAAAGATGAAATAGTTAAAACCAATAGTACAAAGATGGTAGATTTAAACCCAAATACATTGGTGGTAATAAATATTTTTATATAAAAGTATATTTATCAAATATAAATTTAATCTGCACATTAAATATGTGAACTAAATGCTTTAGTTAAAAGACAAATATCAACTAGAATAAAAAAGAATATGAAGTAAAAATGTATACATTTAGAAGTATTTAAAATAAATCTAGCTTTCATAATAAATTTTAAGTATTATAAGCAGTTTTCTTTTTCTTTGTTGTCTGTTGGGTTGTTTTTTTTTTTTTTGAGACAGGGTCTCACTCTGTTGCCTTGGTTAGAGTGCAGTGGCATCATCATAGACCTAGCTACTCGGAAGTTTAAGGTGAGAGCATCACTTGAGCCCAGGAGTTTTGAGGTTGCAGTGAGCTATGATCATCACACCGCTCCACTCCAGCCTGGGCAAAAGGGTGAGACCCCATCTCTAAAAAAAATAAAATAAATTTTTAAAATGGAGAGAGATTGGCTCCTTGATGCCTGTGGAAGATCTTATTTTCTTGCGCCCAAACTGTATTAGGTGGACTGCTACAAGGACTTCTACTGCTAACGAGGACTGCTTGATGCTGCCCTGCTGGCAGGCGGTTGTTCCTGTCTTTTGAGTAAACTGGTGCCAAGAGCAGCCATGGCAGTCTTGTGGGTTTGAATGTTTAACCTAAAAAGACCCCCTCAGCCACAAATGATTTCAGATGTATTTATTGTATCATTATATTCCAAATGTTTAAACCTAAAAAGACCTGTGTGGTGGATATGCCAGTATATCATTTCATATGTATTAATTTCCTAGTAATTGATTAATTTTCATCTTTATATGTATTAATTTCCTAATTGATTAATTTTAATCTTTTACTGAATTTACACTTATACTCAATTTTCTTCTTATGCTAAGTGAATTAAAATAAATCATAAAGATTTTGTATTTTAACTATAAAATAAAATTATCACATCAATTTAATTATTATAGTAATTTACACATAATAATGCATAATGACTTTGAAAACGTAACTCAAAATAATAAAAAACAAAATTGAACCAAGTACTATTTGAATTCCAGGCATTTCTGTGACAAGATACAAATAAAACACTTAATAAAATACTGTATTTTCTTAGCAAAAAGTTTCTTAAATTGTTACTCATGTTTTAAAACAAGCTTCTTATAAAGAATCATTTTATTTACAGTTGCAACTTTCTTTTTAACACATACAATATCTACTACATGCTGGAATCAAATACCTGAATGACTTGGAATCTTATGAATACAGCCTGGACAACAGTGTAGAGAATCATGAACAAAAACATCACAGTCCACACAGAAAACATTTTGGCACACAGTGCAAATATAGACCTACAGTGAAAAGAGGAAAAGTGAATAAATAAAAGTAGTTTCCAAAAGTCAAGTATAGCATACCTAGAAAACATTCAAATTGCTTTGCTCTTTTATATCCCTATCAATTTTTCCCCACCCATCTATCTACTTCATTACATCCAATGTACTATTTATATTCCCAAATCTAAGGTGATTTACGTTTTTCCCCCAAATTACCCCTTAGAAATGAGGGAATGACTTTGTCTTTGAGTCTTTACTTTTTTTGAGACAGAGTCTCACTCTGTTGCCCAGGCTAGAGTGCCATGGCATCAGCCTAGCTCACAGCAACCTCAAACTCCCGGGCTCAAGCAATCCTACTGCCTCAGCCTCCCAAGTAGCTGGGACTACAGGCATGTGCTACCATGCCCAGATAATTTTTTCTATATATTTTTAGTTGTCCAGATAATTTCTTTCTATTTTTAGTGGAGATGGGGTCTCGCTCTTGCTCAGGCTGGTCTCGAACTCCTGAGCTCAAATTATCTGCCCGCCTCGGCCTCCCAGAGTGCTAGGATTATAGGCGTGAGCCACCGCGCCCAGCTATCTTTGAGTCTTTAAAGTCATTCTATTATAGTACACTCTCAATTACTTCATTTTTTTTTCCTGTGGTTCCCCCCACCCTCCGCCCGCCCCGGTAGAGACAGGATCTCACTATGTTGCCTAGGCTGGTCTCAAACTCTTGCCTTTATGTGATCTCCCACTTCAGCCTCCCAAAGTGTTGAGATTACAAGCATGAGCCACTGCTCCTGGCCTCAATTACTTCATTTTAAGGAACTATTTGGGGGAAGACAGATGAGCTTGAAACCAGTGCTATTAGGTTATTAAGTACGGAATGTCTGATATCCTTAAGTACTATATTTGACAATTGATATCTCTGACATTTCACTTTGACATTTCTTGTTTTTTTTTTTTTTGTATTGTGAAGGTACATCCTCGTGCTTTCAAATGCACGTTTCGGCTTGTGATTATCTTTCAAATTTTTTAGAGCAATTTTTGTGAAATCATGGATAAGTAAAAAATTCATGTTATTTTTGAATATGAGTTCCATCGTGGAACCAATGCAGCGCAGACACTTCAAAGTATTTCAGTAAGTGTTTGGGAAGGATGTAGCTAATGAAGGCACAGTATGTTGATGGTTTGAGAAGTTCCATTCTGGTGATTTTAATCTTGAAAATAAGCCATGTTGGCTGGGTGTGGTGGCTCACGCCTGTAATCCTAGCACTCTGGGAGGCCGAGGCGGGTGGATCACTCGAGGTCAGGAGTTCGAGACCAGCCTGAGCAAGAGTGAGACCCCGTCTCTACTAAAAATAGAAAGAAATGATCTGGCCAACCAAAAATATATATAGAAAATATTAGCCGGGCATGGTGGCGCATGCCTGTGGTCCCAGCTACTCGGGAGGCTGAGGCAGGAGGATCGCTTAAGCCCAGGAGTGTGAGGTTGCTGTGAGCTAGGCTGATGCCACAGCACTCACTCTAGCCCGGGCAACAAAGCGAGACTTTGTCTCAAAAAAAAAAAAAAGCTAATGGTGTCTATTTGGTGGTCCAGCATTGGTATTAGCCACTGCAGCTTCATGAAACCTGGTCAATCGATTACAGCAGATGTTTACTGCAACAAATTGGACGAAATGATGAGGATGCTTGGGATTAAGCAGCCGAGATTGGTCAATAGAGACAGGCCAATCCTCTTGCAAGACAATGCTCAACCACATGTCGCACAAACACACTGCTTGAACTACAGAAGCTGGACTTGGAAACTCTCTGTCATCCACCGTATTCGCCAGGCCTTGTACCAACTGACTACCACTTCTTCCAGGCTTTGGACCACTTCTTCCAGGGAAAGATATTCAATTCTCAACAAGCTACGGAAAATGCCTTTCATGATTTCATTGCTACTTGCTTCTTTGCTGCTGGCATAAGCAAGCTACCATTAAGATGGTAAAACTGTGTCGACAGTTTAGGCACATACTTTGATTAATTGTATCACTTCTTGTTTGAGATATAATAAACTAAACTTTGGATTTGAAATCGGACATTTCATATTTAATGACCTAATAGTTCTGAATGCTTAGAGAGGTCACCTGACTTATTCAATTAAAAACAGAAGCATAAAAATTTAACACAGTTTAGTTATTCTTAGGGAATGGCCTCACAATCTCAAAAGTTATAATTCCCTTTTAATTAAACCTTTAAATGACAAACATAAGACAAATAAAAAGGAAAACAATCCATTGTACTTTCCGCATTATAAATACAGGTACTCGTGCCTTGGGATAAACTTTCCAGGGCAGCATCACAACACAAGTTCAAAAATCACTAAAACTCAACACAAAAGTAAAGATGAGGTGTTATTTAAAAACTGTCAAATGATTCAAAAAGTAGTTCTAGTAAAGATGAAGCTACTGATGTCAGAGATATATAAAATTTAATAAAACTGTTTTATGAAGTGTGAGAGTGGAATAAATAAGCAATACGTAATTAATATTTTACAGAGTTTATAAGGTATAGTTTAAATATGGACCTGTAACTAAATTACTAAAAAAATTAAAAATAGATGGTGATCTATATTATTTGCATCTATACAAGTTTATATTCAAATTGGCCCTCTTCAAAATTTAAAAAAATATTTTCTCATTGGCACAGTGGAGGAATCACCTTTAATATGTGGCCACCTTAAATGATGACTTAAACCTAAAGTGTAACATGCAGAAAAAATCTTAAATACTTCCAAACTAAATACAGTTTAGCTTGAAAACTGAAGACAAAGTACTAAAATATCTTCATAGCAAAATTAGAATCAGAATAACAAAACTATTTAAACTATTTTGTTCCCATTTTATTGCTACCTACTGTAATTATCTTTAGGAGGAATAACCTGATATGAGCCTGGTCTTTAACAACCTATTGAAAACTTAGAGAGCCAATGAACTTACGTGTTGGTCTTTCAATTCCCCCTGGCATCCATAACAAAATCTGAAAAAGACAGTTGAAGAGTAATTTTTTAAATTCACTCATTCAAATAGTTCAGTAGAATCTCAATAACTAGAATCCTTTAATGAATAAGTAATTGTTTTACAATTAAACTGTTTTGGGAGAAAGAGTTAAAAATATCAGTAAGTTTTAAAAATTCCACAGTATATCTGACAGCCCAAAATTTAATTTTTATTTTTATTAAGGCTAAATATGAGCATGCTTTCTCAACTGAGATTCTGTGAGAGAATTAAGCCCTGCAGAAAATGATTTGAGTTACTATCTTTTAATTCTTCTAAAGATGGTAGATAGCCGGTACAATTCTAGATGGACAGAAATTAATTTATTGTATATAATGGATGTCTAATGGCTTAATTTTCAAGGAGTGGTTTAAAGAGTTAGAAGTTCTCAAAACTTATGACAAAAATTGTCAGTTCCCTGTATACCCTCCCCTACTTCATTTCCAGCTTCCCAGAAGCACTTTCAAAACTTTTAACTATTTGATAGTTACTTCTGCCAGTAAGTGCTTCCTCATGGTTCTTCATAGGTATTGGCTATCAACCTCCAACTACAAAACATGAGAATTCTCTTTCATCCTCTTGAACCAATAGTATATACACGTATATTATACATGTAATGTCATTCTCAATTCTTTCTATATCATTACGTCATCATTTTGGATAGAATAGTAGTCAATGTCTAGTTTATTATGCCTATACAAACATTCTAGGCTGAGCCATGTAATGTAACTTTTCCTCTCTTTAAAACACTTTTTTCCTAGAGTTAATAACTGTATTGCTATTCCCAGGCTTAGTTTCCTATGTAATTAACACTTCAGTCCCGATCTTTCCCTGAACAATCTAAATATCCTCTCAATATGTTGACATACATCAGGAATTCTATAGTTTTCATTCTCTTGGTGACATCTCCTCCTGGAGCATTCTGACCTACTCCAACCTGAACTGACTGTTCTCCATACCTGACACACAGTTCTTTCTGGGATCTTTTCTTACTATCATCCTAGGGCTTTCTTTAGCCTGTTTTGAATTAGATACATATTCTTAAATCCTATATATTCTCTCTCTCAGTTCATTTGAATCACCTGGGAGGTCTTCCAGAGCTTCTCCAGAAAATCTCTTTTTGAGAGCTTATAAGTCTGAAAATGTCTTTATTCTACCCACACTTAATTGACAGCTTGGCTGGGTATATAATTTAAGTTGGTAATAATTTTCACCCTAAATTTTGAAGGTGGCTCCTCTCTGTTGGCATCCAGTATTGCTGATAAGAAGCCAAACTATTGTAATTCCAGATCCTTTGCATGTGACTTAATTTTCCTCTCTGGAAATGTTTAGGGTATTTTGCTGCATACTCTGAAATTTTACAATTATGTACTTCAGTGTGGGTCTGCTTTCCTTCAATATGTTAGGCACTTGACAGTCCCTTTCCATATAGAAAGTTCTGCCCTTCTACAGACAGAGCCACTGGGTAAAAAAAAAAAAAAAAAAAGAAAGTTCTGCCCTTCAATAGTAGAAAATTTCCTTGACCTATTTCTTTGACGATTTTCTACTCTACATTTTATCTTTTCTTTTTTCTCATGTTATTCTGATATTGGACTTTCTGGATAAATCCACCAGTTTTCTTATACTTACTCTCCTATTTTGCACCTCTTTATTTTATACCTTTTACTCTACTTTCTAGGATATTTCTTCAACTCTATCTTCCAAACCTTCCACTGTATGGGGTTTTTCATTTCTACTATACTAAACCTCACCCCTAAGTAAACAAATGCAAGCTAAAACAATCAGATTTTTTTTTACTTGTCAGTTCTGGCTAAAGTTTCTCATAATACCTAATGTTGGCCAACTGAGGGAAAACAGTAAATGAAACCTCTTGGAAGGACAATTTTATAATATCTATCGAAGTTCACAAAACATACATAACTTTTGACTCAGCAGTTCTGCCTCTAAGAATTTACCATGCATTTGTACTTGCATTGATGTTCAAAGATACAGATATAAGCATTATTTGTTAATAGCAAAAGAAATAATCTTAACTATCCAACAGGAGGAAATTGGTTATATAAACCATGATTCATCCATAATATATGCAACAATTTCAAAAACAAGATTGGTCTAGGTATGCTGCTATGAAATGACTTCTAAATGATTTTTTAAGTGTGAAAAGCAAGGAGATGGATGGATACATAATTGTCTGCTAGCCAATAAGTATTTAACATGGTTCTTAAATCCTGGGTGTTCTTAAAAGTAGCAAATCTTTATCTCCCAAAAACTATTTTACAAAAGATTGACCAGTTCGACTTCAGACTTTATTAGTGAGATTTCATATGAATAGCACCAATTAAAGTACTTACGGGCTTTAGATTAATTATGTAATGCCAGCCTCTTATTTTCAGTGGTATGCTAGAGTTGGATTGTACTGGCTCAACTATTAAATATGTTTTTAGGAATTTTGAGAGCTGGTTGTTAGTTGGTAGCTACAAACTGGCCATGGTGGGAGTATTTATACCATGGAAATCAGCAAATACTACCAATGAGGGTTTTTTTTTTTTTTCTTTAAACCTTTCAGAGAGCTAATTTATCAGTACACCATCACTCTTATTATAGATAGCTGGGCTTAAGGGAAATTAACAGATTTCTGGAGATCCAGATCTGTTTCATAATGAGTCATTTCAGTCATAACCAAGGCATTCTTCAATTCATTTTCTATATTAGAAGTATTTTTGTACAAGTTAATATTACTATCTTTTTTAAGGTAGTAACAATCTATTCAAACATTAGCTTACCACATATAACAGGTATAAGTTAATCAAAACTCACATACCTTTCTCCATTATATTCTTCTAGGGGAGTTTCTTGAAAAGCATCCAAAGGAAATAAATGATGGTAAGACCGTGCCAAATGCGGAGCTGACACCAAAGTAAGACCTAACACATAAAGCAGGGAGACATGTTTCATAGCCCAAACCTCATAAAGGCAATGGCTGAAAAGCCAATCAGCAGAAATCGGATTAGAAAAAAACAAAACAAACAAACAAAAAAACAGTGGCTGAAAAGCCATAAGATAAAACTTAGGCTAAATATTTTCAAGTGCTTTTAAGATGGCAGGTATTCATTTCTTCAGTTTACCCGTGGCCATAAAAGGAGATTCAAAGATAGAGCCTTAGTTCTGTCACTAAGTGTGTGACCTGTCTTGGGCTATTTACTTACTTGTAAAAGAAAGAAAATTCTACAATTCTATTACTTTAGTTCCTCATTCTACATATATATATATGTATTTATTTTATAAAGGTAAAAAGCTGGAAAGATATCTATTAGATCTATTGCATTACCTTTAAAGCATATACTTTTTTCAGAAAGAGGATCAGGAAACTCTTCTAGAATGCCATGTTTATTCTTGGAAGTGGAGTACTAGGCATTCAATGAAAAAAGTAATCTATTTCTCTTTGCACAGATAAAATTGAAAAACATAAGCAAAACTCTGTATTTACATTTATTTTGGCAACAATATAGATAAGAAGTTATTCAAGATTAATTTACTGAATAGTGAATAGTTGGTTTCTTACCACAGATTTTACATTCAACAGGTAGCTCACAGTACTTTGCCCGACACTGTGGACAGAAATAGCCTCCTAATGTAAGCCCTGGCTCAGTATTGCTATCCAAATGCCTGTGGGGGAAAAAATACTTTAAAAAGGTGATATATAAAGATACAAAAAGTTAGAGCTAAAGAAAGTATGCTATCTTGATGTTAAAATCTTGAGTCTATTTTAAAACCTAGTTAAAAGTCTATTTAGAAATCTGTTAGTACATCTTATAGCTTACTTATACTATGTTCTTTTTTTTTTTTTTTTGAGACAGAGTCTTGCTCTGTTGCTCAAGCTAGAGTGCCGTGGTGGCAGCCTAGCTCACAGCAACCTCAAACTCCGGGGCTCAAGCAATCCTCCTGCCTCAGCCTCCTGAGTAGATGGGACTACAGGCATGCGCCACTATGCCCGGCTAATTTTTTCTATTTTTGGTAGAGATGGGGTCTCACTCTTAATCAGGATGGTCTTGAACTCCTGAGCTCAAGCAATCCTAGGATTACAAGTGTGAGTCACCACGCCCGGCCCAAGAATTACTTTCTTAAATTTAATTTTGTTTTATATTAATAATTATGTAAGGCCGGGCGCGGTGGCTCACGCCTGTAATCCTAGCACTTGGGAGGCCGAGGCGGGCGGATTGTTTGAGCTCAGGAGTTCGAGACCAGCCTGAGCAAGAGCGAGACCCCGTCTCTACTAAAAATAGAAATAAATGATCCGGCCAACTAAAAACATATATAGAAAAAATTAGCCGGGCATGGTGGCGCATGCCTGTAGTCCCAGCTACCCGGGAGGCTGAGGCAGGAGGATCGCTTAAGCCCAGGAGTTTGAGGTTGCTGTGAGCTAGGCTGAGGCCACGGCACTCACTCTAGCCC
>CM052439.1:134589255-134604972 GCA_028533085.1 Varecia variegata
AAAAAAAAAAAAAAAAAAAGAGATGAAAATTACCTAAGTCCAAATCCCTCATTTCATAAATGAGAAAACAAATTTAAACAAGTAAAATGATTTGCTCAAAGATATATCATTAACTAATTGCAGGACCAGAAGCAATCAAACTTAGATCTCTTGGTTCTCTAACCACTCCTCTTTCTACCATATCATACAAAATGTTTTTTAAATCTCTCACAGTGTTGTGAGTATAGGAGAAAAGCATACTACATTAGTGTCAGTGTAGTTTATGGCAATGGTCTAAGTAGAGGGAGAAAGGGTGCCTTCAAGAAGCCTGTCAGAATCTCCAGATTTTCATCTTTATACATGTGACTTCACTAGCATCTACAGAAAATTGCTATTAGAGTGGGGGATGGCAAGAGGAATGAGGTTGACCCTACATCCCTTCCTTGGGGGAACTCTCCTTTCTCCACCATATAATAATCCTGCTTAGTCCATGTGGTGCTGACCCTACTTTTATTCTGCTCTGGGTACAGGCATGTAATCCAAGACTACCAACAAAATACTTCATTCTCCTGGCCACTTTGCTCATGGATGGGCAGATCGTAATTAGGGCCAATAGCAGTCCTCCCTAGATTTGTGCTGATGCTATAAACTACGAGAGCCATGTACACTTGAGGCTATCAAAAGAAATCTTTTCACCTCCCAGAAAATCTACCAGAGAAATGAAGGCAGACAAAGCCAAGATCCCTGAAAACAACTATATATGAAATCAGGCCACCTTTGAACATAAGCCAATAATTTCCCTTTTGCTTTTAAGCTAGTTTGAGATTCTTTTTTTGGTTACTCAATATTGAGTTTCATGGATCACTCTAGGCTAATGTACATTTCACACTTTACTACCGTAGTGAAAAACTATTAATGAAGAAAGTATGTCATTTTCCTTATGTGTGTTAGTGAGAATAAAAGGTTGAGAACCAGATTTAAGGGATAGTGTATTACAAAGAAAATAAAACAGAATCAGTGATGTAAATTTGTAACAGCACATATACCAAAGCAAATAAAAACAGCTATTATTATCTTTTGAGACTAAAATTCAGTTAGGTATGTCATGTAAACAGAATTGATTCATTAACAATAACTACAGGGCTGGGCGCGGTAGCTCACGCCTTTAATCCTAGCACTCTGGGAGGCCAAGGCGGGAGGATCGCTCGAGGTCAGGAGTTCGAGAACAGCCTGAGCAAGAGCGAGACCCCATCTCTACTAAAAATAGAAAGAAATTAGCTGGACAACAAAAAATACATAGAAAATATTAGCCGGGCATGGTGGCGCATGCCTGTAGTAGTCCCAGCTACTCGGGAGGCTGAGGCAGGAGGATCACTTGAGCCCAGGAATTTGAGGTTGCTGTGAGCTAGGGTGACGCCACGGCACTCACTCTAGCCTGGGCAACAAAGCGAGACTCTGTCTCAAAAAAATAACAATAATAATAATAATAACTACAACAATTCAATTTTCACACATTCTGTTCTTTAAATTAGATGATTAACTTTTTAAAAAATTAATTTTAAAATTAACTGGATCTTATGAATGGTTATATTAATCTTATCTTAGTATTTTTCAGAATAAGCATGTATAGATCTTAAATAAACACATTTACATTCAATGTAATACTATTGACCACTACACAGAACTCAATTTAGACCAGTTAACCTTAGATTCCAAGAGTTTAATGGTGAGGGAGATATTATTAAGTGGTTTTACCTAGAGAGCATACAGGAAGGTTTCACTTTACTTATTAAGCAGCCATATAAACAGGATTACAAGGTTGAGTAAATAAAGCAAAGTCCTTGAGTCATGTAAAGGTAATTATATGCATACCTGAGAGTTCAGTCAGTTTTTCAGCTCTTTTACTCTTAGTTACAATTATTCCAATCTCAAAATAAAAACAAAAATGATTATTAATATAACAAACTATTTCTTCTTGATAAGAATTTATACAACTAAAATAAATTAATAAGCACAAAAGAAGCAACATGTGAGAAACTTTTTCTCATGGTGTTTTTGGCAAATAAATTTACCTATGAGTTCACTGTACATTAACTTTTATAGTTATTATGCATTTCATTGATAAATGTACCAGAAACTGGTATACAATCTGGGTCACTTAATTAATAATTCACATATACACGCCCTGTATTTTAAAAATAAATTATATTTGGCAGCAAAATAGGTATCTAATTCTGAATTCAATCACTTATCTACATACCTGACTAATAGGATTTTGATCAAAATATTCCTCTACGAAGTATTCCAACAACTGTTTAAAAAAAACAAAAAGTAAATACTAGATCAGGGCAAAATAACAACCACATAGAACATGTCTGATTAATGTTTTATGAAACCTACTTATCAAGCATCACTTCTCATGATTTTTAAGCTTGTAGATTTTTAAAAAATATTCAGTAGTAAAAATATTAAATAGTAAAAACCTTACAATGAAGACAGAGATGGGAGAATGAGCAGAATTGAGGATGGGTTTTGATAAATTAGGATATGAATGTGTTTGTAAGGTGAGGAGTTAAGAGTCAAGTAAGTCAAAGGAGAATGAAGATTCAAATAAAGAAAAGGGCTGGGTGTGGTGGCTTATATCTGTAACCCCAGCTACTCAGGAAGCTGAGGCAGAAAGATCACTCGAGACCAGGAGTTCAAAACTAGCCAGGGCTACATAGTGAAACCCTGTCTCTAAAAATATTTTTAAAAATTAGCCAGGCATGGTGGACACCTGTAGTCCCAGCTACTCAGAAGGCTGAAGCAGGAGGATCACTTGAACCCAGGAGTTTAAGGCTGCAGTGAGCTATGATGGTACCAATGTGTTCTAGGCTGGGCAACAGCCAGAGACACCATTAAAAAGAGAAGAGAAGAGAAAAGAAAAGGGATAACTGATAAAGCAAGATCCTGACTTGGGGTAGGGGAGTAGAAATAAAAAACATAAATAGTTAGCTATATTGGCTTACCATTTCCCTAAATGATCTGGCAGTACTTCTACACAGCTTTACTTTGTATTAACCAAAAACATAAAACAAAAAACTACTGTGTTCTTTAAAAATGTTTTTTAGAATTCAGTGTTCTTTCCCACATTTAGTAAAAATTTAAGTGATTTTAGTATAAATTTAAATGATTTAGTATAAATGTAAATGATACCTTTAAAGTACATGTCAGTCTATTGGGCTTTAAATCTTGGTCTTCCATTGTTCTTGATCCATCTACTACCACATAAAGGTGGCGCATCTACCAGGAAAAAAAAAAAAGACAATTTTCAAGTACATTTTGGACTGAGGAGTAAACATGGTATTTAATATTCACGTATTCTATGCATATATTTTAATATATTATTTTTAAAAGTGTGTTGTCTTACTATTATTTATTCTATCAAGCCAGAATATTTCTCTAATCCAAAGTAGTTCTGTACCAGTAAAAGAAAAAATAATTACATACCATTCCAAGTCGAACTTGTCCATGGTGCTCAAATACTCTGTTAAAATTACACAAACATTTTAATGGAATACCATATACTACCCCAAAAAAATCAATACAACTTTCCAACTAACCTGCATTTTTTAGTGAAGTTAATTATTAACTTAAGGAATACACATAATTATAGGCATTGTGGATAGTCCCTGAAGACCATTTCCCTGCTGAGGCAAGGCTGGGTAGCTAGTTCTTTCCCCCTATTCAGAAGGCTACAGGTCAGTTTCACAGAAACACAGCTGAGATGAAGTAGTGAGGAGTGTTTATAGATGAACAGAAAGGTTTAAGGGAATGTATTTTACCTTTTGTAACACAGTTAGAAAGAGGTTACATACCTTTTCCTCTTTGCCTTGAATAGAATGTCTTCTATTGTAGCTTTAAGTGATCCAGACTCATCTTCTTTAAGGATCTCCCTATAAGCAATAATTATTTGTTTAAAAAGCTAAGCTAAAATGATTATTAACCCAAGAGAAATGAAAACATATGCCCAAAGATTTGCGTGTGAGTTACACAGTAGCATTATTAATAAGTCAAAAATTATAAACAATCTAAATGTCCAACAACTGGTGAACAGATAAATGTCATATAACCATATAATGGAATAATATTCAGCAATAAAAAAGTAAATTATTAATACACTCTACAGCATGGGTGAGCCTTGAAAACAGTATGTTAAGTGAAAGCCAGACACAACAGACCACAGATTAGAGTCACGTGTCACTTAACAACAGGGATATGATCTGAGAAGTGTCATTAGGCAATTTCGTCATTGTATAGACATCACAGTGTATTTACACCAACATAAATGGTATAGCCTACTACACATCTATTGCTCCTAGCTAGAAACCTGTACTGCATGTTACTGTAATGAATACTGTAGGCAATTGTAACAAAATGGTCAGTACCTGTGTATGTAAACATAGAAAAGGGAGAGTAAAAATACAGTATTATAATCTTATGGGACCATCCTCATATATATGATCCATCATTAACTGAAAGAGCACATGACTGTATATGATTACATTTATGTGAAATGTCCAGAAAGGGCAAATCTATATAGAGACAGAAAGTAGATTAGTGGTTTCCTAGGGGTGGAGGTGAGACTGAAATGAATTGTAAATGGGCATGAAGGATCTTATTGGAATGGTTAAAATGTTCCAAAACGGGTTTATGGTGATGGTTGTACAACTCAGTAAATTTTCTAAAAAAATTATTGAATTGTACAATGGAAATGGGTGAATTTTAGCATATGTAAAATATACTTCCAGAAAGTTGAAAAAAAAAAAAGACAATTTCTAAAAGAAAAGAGAAGGTAATAATGCCCCACTTACCATGTTCTTTCATAGCCTCCTTCCCATCGTTTAGTTCTTTCAGGTTCTTCATCCATTTTTTTAAAAAGTATTTTTATTATTTAATAATCTGCAAAAGAAATTCGATCACAAATTTTCTAAAGATGTTTGTTACAAAATGTATCCAATTAAATTTGGAAATTAGAGAAAGTAAACATATAAAGGTAAAAAATCAGAACGCCAGGTCATTTTATGCTCTGTAGTTTATTCAGTAATTGTTGGAAAAAAATACAAAATCCTCATGGTATTCTTTTTCCCATTTCCAAGAAAGAATGTAAAAACTTGACACCAATAGAAATAAGCATCTTTCTACAAATTTGTAAAAAAACAAAAATGCTTCAGAGATGTATTACAGGAAAGACCATAGAATTATGGGAAGTGGGTATGCATATAACTGAAAGAAGATTAGCCACAATTGATGATTATAACTGAGTGATAAATACATTCTGATTCATTGTCCTATCTCTCCACTTTTGTGTATGTGTGAATTTTCTCACAATCAAAAGTTTCTAATGACATTTATTATTTATAAGTGGGTAAATGTTTATGGCTCATAATTCCAAAAAGAAGACACAAAACTGAACACACAGTATGACCTCAATTATTATAAGAAAAAGACAAAGGAAATTATTTATTCAGTCATTCGACAAATAGGACAAAGAGTTTTGTCTGGATGATAGGATTAAGGATGACTGAGTTTTTGCTTCTTTATTCTTTTTTTTCTTTTCCTTTTCTTTTAATTTTAGAGATAGGGTCTCACTCTGTTGCCCAGGCTGAAGTGCAGAAGAGCAATCATATCTCACTCCAGCCTCAAATTCCTGGACTCAAGTGATCCACCATGCCCGGCTGATTTTTTTATCTTTTGTAGAGAGCAGGTCTCACTATTGTTGCCCAGGCTGGTCTTGAACTCCTGGCCTCAAGCAATCCTTCTGCCTCAAACTCCCAAAGTGCTGGGATTACAGGCAGGAGCCACCTGTAATCCACCTGTAAAGCCACCAATTCTTCATTCTTTAATGTACTTCTTTAATAATTAGGAATGATATTGGTGGGGGTGAGGGGAACCCATTAATCATAACCAAGTAATAAACATCCCATACTTCCATCTTCCCCAATGTACTCTCCCTACCCAACCCACCTCTTAGTTTCCTTTTTCCATAAATTTGACATCAAAGGAATTTTAAGTGCTAAGACATAAAGAACAAAAGCATATTCCCTGTCATTGGCAGGGGCAAAGATGAATTTTTGTGAAGAGGACCATAACTAAGACTTTGCCCTCCATTTATATCATTGCTTCTATAGAAAAATATAGTTAAAAATCTAAAGAAATTATCTACAAATAGACTTCTGGAGCTAAAACCTACTGACAAGTTGGAGACTGCTTCTAAGGCATCCCTGCTTTCTGTGGCACCTGCTATGATCAGATGTCATTAGGTAAAATTCTGTATATTCACCATTGAATTAATAAATCCATCCCTGGTTTTATAAGAGATTCATTTGTTTCAGGCAATCTGATGATCTACTTTAATATTCTGAATTAGAAGCGACAATAATTTTAACATCTTTGCTATATCAATACCCTAAATATGTAGGTACCTTGTACATTTGATGATGAGTGTAGCAGCCTAGGATACAGGCAGTAAATTACACATTTTGATACTCCCTGTATTTTCTGTATTTATTGTGAATTTCACAAATAAAACTGGCTGGCACAGTGGCTCATGCCTGTAATCCCAGCATTTTGAGAGGCTGAGGCAGGAGAATCTCTTGAGCACAGGAATTCAAGACCAACCTAGGAAACACAGCAGGATCCTGTCTCTATAAAAAAATTTTTTTCAAATTAACCCAGGCATGGTGGCACAGGCCTGTAATCCCAGCTATGTGACAGGCAGAACCAGGAGGATCCATTGAGCCCAGGAGTTGAGGTTACAGTGAGCTATAATCTGGCCACTGCACTCAAACCTGGGCAACTGAGCAACACTCTGTCTCTAAAAAAAAAAATTAAGAAAAAAAAGGAAAACCTTGCATAATGTTCTCAATGTTTTTAAACTCAAATTCTTAAAAATGCGGCTATTGCCATCCATCACATCAATAATTAAATTGTATTTTTAGTTTATTATTAATATTATTTTTTTTTTTTTTTTTTGAGACACAGTCTCACTCTGTTGCCCGGGCTAGAGTGCCTTGGCGTCAGCCTAGCTCACAGCAACCTCAAACTCCTGGGCTCAAGCGATCCTACGGCCTCAGCCTCCCGAGTAGCTGGGACTACAGGCATGCGCCACCATGCCCGGCTAATTTTTTCTATATTTTTAGTTGGCCAGATAATTTCTTTCTATTTTTAGTAGAGACGGGGTCTCGCTCTTGCTCAGGCTGTTCTCGAACTCCTGACCTTGAGCGATCCACCCGCCTCGGCCTCCCAGAGTGCTAGGATTACAGGCGTTAGTTCATTATTATTATTTATTCTCTGAAGTTCAGAAACAAAGTGAGAACCAACGAGTAGAAATTGGAAGCTAGACTTTGGGCCCAATGTATACACAGACTTCTTAATTAGAGCTGCCTGCAATGGGAAATCACAGAGACACGACAGAAGGTGCAAAGATCTCCAATGGCCTATGACTTCCCAACAGTCCATCTTCTTAAAGTATCGCTGATCATTTCCTGGAGTACAAGCCTAGAAAAGCCACATTCCCCAGCATAAGCCCATTGGTATGATTCCTGTTACATGAGCTCGAAACGCTATCACTGTGAGACAGGCAAGGGTGATTACTGTCCCTGTTTTTCAGGTGTGGAACTCTAGGCTCAGATGCTGTTAACTCGCTCGAGGCCACAGAGCTGGCGGCAGGTCACAAACTCGAACCCGAAACCACAATTCCCAAAAGTAGCACTCTGACTTAGGGAGAGCTATGCCCCAGACTGCAGCCCCCAATGCTTCTCTGCGGCTCCCCAGAAGAAAGCTGCCCTCCTCCCCTTTCACACGCTCCCTCACATCCTGCTTCTTTAGGAGGCCGGCTGGGGTAATTCAGCTCCGTCCCCGGCCTCCCAGGCCCCTCCTAGCCGCCTAGATAGCCAGGCGTCCTACCCCGCCTCACGCGGCGCAGACCTCCAACCGCACACTCACCGGTCCTGCCCGGACGAGACTGTGCCGGAAGGCCGGCCCAGGCACTCTAGGGACACCGCAGAAATACTTCCGCCGCACGCTGCGGTCGCGCAAAAACGTTCCGGCTACCGCGGGCGGCGGCTGCCAGAGCGGGGCGCTTGAGAGTAGGGCGTACCTAGAGCTGACTTGGGGTGCAGGAAGGGACCGCCTCCGCGCTTTCCAGCTGATCTTCACAAAGAACTAGCAAGAGTGGTCGCCATTGGCTCTTGGTTGGTCAGGTGCTCAGCAGCCGTCAACCTGGGCTCCAAGGAACTTGATTTTGTTTTAAAAAGTTGGGATGAAGGACTCTGACCACAGAAGTAAGGCCAGGACCTTGCTGTGCAATGGTATTCCGGGACTCCTCTGTTGCTCTTGCTATTTATTCAACAAATACTGAGCACCAACTTTGGGCCTGGTACGGTTCTAAGCACTGAGGAAGCAACACTAAAAAACTAACAGAAATCCTTGCCCTTGTGGAGTTTTTCTTCTACTAGAGGAGACAGCTTTAAAGAAAAACATACTATATCAAATGACGAGAGTGCTGTAGAGAAAAATTAAGCGTTGAAGGGGAAAGAGTTGCAGTTTAATATAGGGTGCTCAGAGGAGTCTTCCCTCAGACAGGTGCGCCCTGACCAGAATGAGGGAGGGAGTTGATACCTGGGGGAAGAGTTCTCCAAGGGAATTGCAAGTGCAAAGGCCTTGACGTAGAAGCACATTGGTGTGTTTGAGGGACTGAATGGTCCTCAAACCAGGGGATGAATGGTGGGAGCTGAGATCAGAAGGGTAAGGTGGAGGTGAGCAGCTGTGAGTATTGTAAGAATTTTGGAGGGGGAGAAATCCTGATGGATTGGACCAGTGTAGTATGGCAGTGCAGCAGGTGAGAAGTGATTGGATTCTAAATGTTGCTGCTAAACTGGATGTGTGTTATGAAAAATAAAATGAATGATGACTTCAAAGTTTTTAGCTGAACCACCAAAAGTTTGGAGTTACAATTACTGAGAGGTTGGGGAGTGGGTAAGATCAATTCAGTTTTGGACAAGTTATTTGAGATTCCTATTAATATAAGTGGAATCACTAGCATTTCCCACACTTGAGAAGTGGAGAAGCAAGGCACTCCTAGAGGATCAGAAAAGGGTTAGGACCAGGAGGGGAATAGCAGAAAGGAACTGCACAAGCTGGGGCCTCTTCCCTTCCCCGTCAGCATATTCATCCCATCCACTGCCTATACTGTTAGTATCAAATTCTTCCCATCTCTGTTCTGACTTCATCAAAAATATAAACAGAAGGTATCCTGCATAGCATTGGAAAACACAGACCTGGATTTAAAATCAGGCTCTGCTACACTAGGTGGGTGACCTGAAGCAAGTCACAACCCAAGTCTGTGAACTGATCTGTAAAATGGGGATATCTCCATCTACCCTACGGGGCTTAGTGGCAACGCCACAATCAGCATCATTTCCTCCCAGAAAACAAGATCTTGTTTAGTTTTTGTGTTGCCTTTGCATGAACAAAATTTTAAAAGAGAGAGGAAGGGAAATTAGCTTTGCTGACTGTTTCCCAGTGCCAGGAGGCTTTCATCCTTGCCCCTTCACAGGACTCGCACACAAGCTCCACACTTTTTCCTTTCCTTCCATTCTAATTGGCCATCCTATTCCAAGATGTGATACATTCCTATAGGTCAAACAGCCACAATCCCAGCCCCAAGTCTCTCCTTTATGTTTTTTATCCATCAGTCTGGGAAGACTTTTTTTTTTTTTTTTCAAAGGAAAACCAGGAAGAGGACAGAGGACTCCTCAATAAGTTTAAATTAAAATGTATTTGTGAAGAGAGGAGCCTGAAACATTTAGACTTTTTCCAACTGTAATATTTGCTCTGTATTGGGTGTGGTGGTGCACGCCTGTCGTCCCATATACTTGGAAGGCAGAGGCAGGAGGATCACTTGAGCCCAGGAGTTTGAGGTTGCAGTGAGCCACGATGATGCCACTGCACTCTAGAACAGAGCGAGATCCTGCTCTGTATAGATTTTAGACATGGATCTTAAGACTCAACTAGGATGATATCAAAGCAAAATATGCATAAACCCATGGTAATCTCTTGGTATAATTATGACTAATATTCTAATCATGTACAAAGTGGTAGGATAAATTATCTACCTAGTCAAATGTTTTTTCAACTTTTAAAACAAAGTGGTAATTATAAAAAATGTAACAATCTATTCTTTGCCCATGGGTGGCTAGACATAATCCATGAAGTTAGAAAACTCATGAACAGCTCAGCCAGCAGAATCAAACTGAAATACAAAAAGCATGCAATCTGAAAGACTGGAAGGGGCGAACCTGTCTATTCCAATACATTCATTCATTCATACATTTATAGATGGGGTCTCACTCTGTTGCCTAGGCTCGAGTGCAGTGGCACAATCCTGAGTAGCTGAGACTACAGGCACACACCACCACGCTTGGCTAATTTTTCTATTTTTTAGGTAGAGATGGAGTCTGGCTGTGTTTCACAGACTGTTCTCAAACTCCTGGCATCAAGGGATCCTCCTGCCTTGGCCCGCGATAGTGCTGGGATTGCAGGCTTGAGACACTGCACAGGGCCGATTCCAATACCTTTATACAGATAAACCAAATCATTCCAGAGAGACTCATTTAAAATCTCTAGAACTGACTACAATAGTATCTAATAATCGTGATTTTGATATGTAGTCACTATTTGTTCTATCCTAAAAACCATTTGTTCACTATTTACAGATAGTTGGAATGCCAACCCTAACGCATTATCTGCCTAAAATTCAAAAGAATTTACACCCTAAAGCTGCACCCAGCACAGACCAAGCATATGGGATTGAGTGCCACATACACTTTTAAAAACAATTTGTTTTTTAAAAATGTGTTAAAGTTTCACTTTCTGGCTTTAGGAGATAGGGGTATGTAGACGTATTTACTTTTGGACAAGAACTAAGTCACACATTAACTACCCTCTTAACTGTGAGATTACAAATATCTTTTACAGATACGAAAAACTGAGGTACAGGTAATTTGTCCAAAGTCTCACAGCAGGAATAGGACAACACCTGCAGGCAACAGCAAGCAGGTCCCTTGGCAGCAAATGGAAATTTTCGGGGGACACCCTTCCACATTTTGTTTCAGTCACACACACACACACACACACACACACACACACACACACACACACATCCTAGTTATGTATCCATGTCCTTTTTCTAACTCCAAAGCATTATTTTAATTTACTAACAATGTTTTCTAAAAACTACTCAGATTATTTAGGCATTTTTACTCACTTCTTCCCATTAGAAGAAATATTAAAACAGGGATGATGTCCCCCATCTAATTTATTTGTCCTTTCACACAGGGAGGGCATGGTGCAGTATAGCAGAATCATGAGCTGCCAGGAAATTATGAGTTCTGATCTCCCCAGCTGAGCTTTTTAAAAAGCTCAGGTGAGAAACACGTCCACAAAGAAGGGAGAAAGTCTTTGTGTGAGGAACTCCCACAGTCCCCACCGAAGCGAAGGTCCCTGGAGACATGATTAAAGCACTCTTCTGTCCTGACCCTTCTTTATACATACATACCTACTCAGATCTTTAGATATTTCATGTGAAGCATTTTATGTTAATTAAAAGTACTTAAAATGCATGCAAAACTAAAATAGTGTACTTTATTAACAGCAGAGTAATCTCACATTATCCAAATCATTAACAAAGTAACAAAGTCAACCTAGGATGGAAGTATACATTCTAATAGTCCAACAAGCCAAGATCCCAATCCTTACTTAGTTTTACCACTTGCTAGTGTGTGACAATGGGCCAGTTAATCTAGCAAATCATTAGTTTCCTTATCTATAAAATGAAAGTGAGAATTGGTTACGTCAAAAGATTGCTGTGAGAATTAAATGAAATTTCATTTATGTATGTGTATCCAATATTATTATCATTTAGTATAAATACTAGTAGACTTCACCATATTTCAAAAAATACCAAGCGCATATGACAAAACACTACACCTGTTATTTCTGGATGTTAAGTACATGTATTTTATATATTTCTGTATTTCTTTAAATTTTTCAAAATAAAAATTAAAATATTGATCCTATCCACTTTTAATACAAAATCATACATTTAGGGCATCACTTGATGCTGGAAATCTATGAGATGGACCACATACTTTCACGGCAAACTACTTTGAAAAATGGTTTACACCAGAAAGCAGAATTGCAGACACAACCACCACAGAAGGTCAGAAATGGAAGAGCTGTCTGAAATCAAATCGAAAACTTTTGTTTTCCAGAGTAGGAAAACCACCTGAGTGATTTTTCAAAGTTATGTCCAGCTAGTTAATGTCAACACCAACAGAAATACCCTGACCCTAGCTTCCTGAAGTGGTCTTTAGCGTAAACACCACATCTAAAAAATTACTTTTTCATTTTGTTTAAGTCCAATTTTATGGCACAATTTTACAATGCAAACTCTTGCTGTTTCATTTTCTGCATTCAGCTGAATAGGTTTGTTTAGTGAGAACACTGGCAAACTTGCCTTCGTAAACTAAATACATTGACTTCCAAGAACAAGTTGTTAAAAATTTAACACAAAAAATAGTTCAGGAGCTCAAGAGAGTCCTTTTCATTTGGTGTAAATTCAAAAGCCATGAAAATACCTTCTGTACTATGTGCAGCACGTAGAAAACTAAAAATTTCTTCAATTTGAAGAAATGAATTAGTATTATAATGGAAACATTATTTAAAAGTTTGTCTTTGGAAAATAATTCAGAATGGTATATAGAAAATTATATACTTAAATGTCTAAATTGCATACTAAAGACCAGTTTTATAGATTATTCTAAAAAACATTTTTAGAAAAACAGTCTAAACTGGATGATAATCACAATAAATTTGGTCAATGCAGTGTTATCAGTTAATTTTACTTTAATAAAAATCTGAATTTCTAAAAAACTGAGATTTAAGGGCACCATTTGAAATAATTTGGTATTTTATGGTATAGCATTCTATTTCCAGATACATCAGCATTCTGTTCTTAAAACTAAAAGAACTGGGAAACTACCAACCAGCACAGCACCCAAAATAACAACAGATAACAACTCCTGAGTGTAGTTTTCCACAGCTTAATATTAACTGCACTAATGACGTCAAACAGGTATATTATAGAAAGAAAACACCAGGTTTAATACCTTATAAAATATGTACAGAACTTGAACATTTCTGTAAGATACAATTCAAGTCACAATTGAATTATAAATGTAATCAGATACTCTGATACAATGAAAAAATCTAGTTGGTTTTAAAAATGCACGTAAACCATAAAAGATAAAAGTATTTAAAAATACATAAAATTCTAACCAGTAGGTTTAAACTTTGATTTTAAAAAGTAAGTATATATTTACAATCTTTAAATTTCATACATTTGTTTCTTGTACATGATCTGTATTATGAGGATAACATAAAATAAGAAAAACCACTTTTAACCATTTATACAACAGAAAAAATCAACAGGGAGGCTGGTAGAACACAGGACACATAGTAGCTAAAATACGAAAGGCCAAGGACTTTATTCCTAATAGAGTCATAAAACAGACTTAACCAAAACTGTGTGCTAGGAAACAAGCAAGGGTCACTTCAGAGACTTCATTGCGGAGACCTACTTTCCTTATCTGAAAAGAAATGATTATAAATAATAGTTACCTGCAGGGTTCCTGGGAGGATTAAATGAGCTCACCTGTGTGAGTGAATGCATGTGCACAAATATTAAGACATCGTTGTCTGGTGTGTGAAAGTTCACCACACAGTTCACACCAGGACCTTCCTTTAAGGTTTAAAAACCTCAAACAGTATTTCATTCTTAAGGCAAGAACCAATGTTTAAAGCATAAAATCCTTAACTGGAGTGTTCAGCCAAGTTCATTATCAAAAACTATAAAATGCTTCAATACTGATGATATTAAAGCTACCAAAACTTTGTAATGATCACAAAAGTTTGCCTTCCTGGGTTATGATCCAAGTCATTTGCCTTCTGAGAACACTTCAGAGACATCAGGCAGATACTTCTTAATTTCTCAAACAATGTGGTATCCACCTTCTATGTCTTCCGTCTGTCATAGTCTCCAACCATCTTCTTGATGTGTGACAATTTGCTCTTCAACTGCTTGGAATAATTCCTCTTATTTTTGTAATCTGCAGACTAAAAAGGGGAAAAGTGAATCATATAAATTCAACAAAATAAAAACAAGGATGCTGGGGAGGCAGAAGCAAACAAAAAAGGGGGAACATTAGTAGGAGAGAATCGTTGGGAGAGTTAAATGCAGTAATATACTTAAGGCACCTGACAGTATTAATAACCACATTGGCATCTGATTCCCTTAATCATATCTTCTAACCTGGGATTTTACAAAGGATACCCACATTTCTAAAAATCTGTAAAATGACCAAGAAGACTTGTAGGCCTTTTTCCTAACATATCATCTGAAAAAAAGTCAGTAAAACAAGAAACTGGTGATATCAGTTAACTGAGGAAAAGGAAACTGTTTGAGTGGGGGATAAGAGAGTGGGGAAATTTTACTATACACACTTTTAAACTCTTACTTAAAATCATGGGCTGGGTGCAGTGGCTCATGCCTATAATCCTAGCACTCTGGGAGGCCAAAGTGGGATGATCACTTGAGGCCAGCCTAGGCAATATAGCAAAAAATAAGACAATTTAGCCAGGCATGGTGGCGCGTGCCCATAGTCCTAGCTACTCCAGAGGTTGAGGCCGGATGGAGGATTGCTTGAGCCCAGGAGTTCAAGGCTGCAGAGAACTTTGATCGTGTCATTGCGCTCCAGCCTGTGTGGGTGAGACCCTGTCTCTAAAAAAATTAAATAAAATCATGATGTAAATCATAACTTATAAAATTCTTAATATAAAATTTTTTTTTCAAGCTTAACGCAAAACTTGAAATAAATAAATTAAAAAAAAAATTTTTTTTTAAAAAATGTTTAAAAAATGTTTTAAATCAATAATGACTAAACACTTGGCATTGTCAAGGATATGGGGCAGCAGGAGTCTATGGTGCTTGGTGGGAATGAAAACTGGCAAACTTTGGAAAGCTGTTTGGCAGTATCTACCAAGGCTGGATACACACATGCACAATGGCCCTGTGATGTCACTCCTAAGTGCATACCTAACAAAGGGGCACACATTTACAAAAAAGTTTGAAGCTGCATTATTTGTAAAAGCCCAAACTTAGGAACAACCCACATATTCATTAACAATAAAATGGATAAATAAGCTGTGTTTTATTCATAAAATACCACACAGCAATAAAAATTAATGAACCACAACTACATGCCAAAACATGAATGGATCTTACTAACACAATACTGAGCAAAAGAAATCACACACGAAACACATACTGTATGTTTCCATTTCTATAAAGTTTGAGATAGGCAAAAGTAATCTATGAAGTCGGATGGTGGTTACGCTCTGGGAGAGTGTAAAAATTGGAAGTGGGAGGTGTGCCAGGGGAACTAGGTAATGTATTTCTTGATCTGGGTGTTGGGTACACAGGTGTGTAGTTACTTCGTGAAAATTTACCAACTTATACACTTTGATTTCTGCACTTTTTTGTAAATATACTTTAACTTTTAAAAAACATTTTAAAAAATCAGGCCGGGCGCGGTGGCTCACGCCTGTAATCCTAGCACTCTGGGAGGCCGAGGCGGG
>CM052439.1:134605472-134640164 GCA_028533085.1 Varecia variegata
TACAGGCATGCGCCACCATGCCCAGCTAATTTTTTCTATATATATTTTTAGTTGGCCAGATAATTTCTTTCTATTTTTAGTAGAGACGGGGTCTCGCTCTTGCTCAGGCTGGTCTCGAACTCCTGAGCTCAAACAATCCACCCGCCTCGGCCTCCCAAGTGCTAGGATTACAGGCGTGAGCCACCGCGCCCGGCCAAGAGCTACTTATCTTAAAACATTCCAAGTCTCTAGACAAAGCTTCACGTCTTTAACCAATTACAAGTCAAAGAATTTTTAAACCCACCTATAACCTGTAAGTGCCTCCCCCCCGCCCCCCCCTTCGAGGTGGCCCACCTTTTTGGGCCAAACCAATATATGCCTCCCACATATTGATTTATGACTTTACCTGTAACCCCTGTCTCCCTGAAATGTATAAAACCAAACTAACCCAACCACTGCGAGTCCGCTTGCTCAAGGCTTCTTGGGCGTGGCTCCAGGTCATGGTCCTCAAATTTGGCTCAGAATAAATCTCTTTAAAATTATTTTACAAAGTTTGGCTTTTTTTCCGTTGACACTATACATTTGCATAAAAAATGCCAAGGCAGTGCTCACTTTAAAGGCAGCACATATGCTAAAACTGGAACAATACAGAGAAGATTAGCACGGCCCCTGTACAAGGATGGTACCCAAATTCACAAAGTGCCACATATTAAAAAAAAAAAAAAATCCCTAGCCAGCTGTGATGCCAGACTCAGAGATGAATAAGCAGCAGGCTTTGTCCTCAAAAAGAGATTAAGAATCTAGAGGCACGGGCAAAATATTTGTAAAACACGGTGTAAAGTCATTTTTTTCTTCTTTATCCTTCACTTTATCCCCCCCAAAACTAAAATAGTACTCTTTCTCTAACCCACTTCCTGGTACCAATGCAAAGTGAGTATGAACCCAGTACCTGCTGCTTCTGAAGGTCAACAGGGCAGTGGAAGGAGAGGGCAATGAGGAATGACTAGGTATTAGTAATCCTACTGACTAGGACACAAGGAGTCCTCAACCTACATTTCCTTTAAAAAGGCAGACAGATCATTTCAATATTATCACAGTAATTTTTTTTTTTTTTTTTTTATGAGATGAGGCTGTTGCCCAGGCTGGACTCGAATTCCTGGGCTTAAACAATCCTCCCGGTAGCTGAGACTATAGGCCTACACCACCACACCCAGCTTTTAAAAATTTAGAACCAGAGAAAAACAACTGGGCATAATTCTAAAGAGCAAGAGGTGAACAATTTTCCCTTAAGTAACTTGAGAATAGCTCTAAGAAACTAGGGGCAGAAGAAAGCAGGATGAAAACACAAATTAAAAGAGATTTGTCTTAAACTAAGCCCTCAGGGAAAAGAAAAATTTGAGAGTCAATCATTCCCCAAATCAAATGCTGGAACTGCTGCTCTGCGGCAGAGAGCAGCCTCAGGCCTGGAGGGCTGATCCAGCGTTCCTACCCCAGGGTCAAGAGCGTGGAAGGGACTCAAGTGGGGGAGGGCTCCCCGCAAGTGGAAATCCACACAGCAGAGATCTGCCTGAGGAGTTCCTGGTCCTAGTGTCCCCTCCTGCCATTTAGACTTGATAAAGGGAAAGATACAATACAGCAGAAGGAAAAAGAGACCTGCTGAGGCTCTGGGGGAGAAAATACACCTAACCAAGCAATGAGTGACTCAGACTCACTCTTGAGATTAAATTCAAAAAGGACAAGCACTCACCCAGACCATGTTTAAGGAATATTAATCATTAATACAGGGATACACAGGGAAGTTTTACTGAGATTAATATTACTATCAAGAAAGAACTTAAACATTGCTGAAATATGAAAATGAAATAAATGATTTCAAAATATCTTCACAAAAGGTAATTAAGAGGACAAATTTTTATTCAAAGTTTAATTGTACTCATTAGAAGTGTTGATTATGTCACTTGTGAAAAAAAAATCTTTGAAACAAATAAACTCTAACACTCCTTGGAGAGTTAATGAAAATGTCCTAAACCCCTGTGGGAGGTCAAAAGGAGAACACAGAGGGCAGACACCTTTAGAGCAGCTCAGGTGCTCTCCTCCAAATACCTGTCATTGTTCCGCCTTCCTCACCTGGGACCAAGAAGGGTCCACTCCATCACGTTGGTCCCACCTTTCCCACCCTGAATCCCTGAAGTCAGACAGGGAATAAACAGGCCAAGAATGTTTTAGGTCACTTTGAAAGAAAACCTTCTCTCCTGTAAAACAAAGTTTGGGGAAAACACTTATCTCCACATAAATCAATTTCATATTTCATTTGGAATTAGTAAAAGGAAAAAGCTGCAATGCTAGTCATTCCCCATTTCTCTCCTCACCCTGCCTTCACATTCCTAGTTCACTCGTAGGAGTATCAGATTAGTCCTGCATCCGGCTGGTCTAGCAATGAGACAAAAGTGATCTACCTCTAAGGAGAAAACGAAAATTCACCTTTTGAGTATCTATCACGTGCCAGGCAAAACCTGACCTTGCTCATTTCTTCCTCACCACCACCCAGAGAGATATGATTATCTCTACTTTCAGAGGAGGCAATTGAAACTCTAAGGTTAAATTAAGTCGTTCAAGGTCACACAGGAGGAGAAGTAGCAGAGGAGAGCTGTGAATCCTAGTCCACCTAGCTCCTCTTTCTGACATAACACACTGCCACCTCAATGATTCAAACACGGCTTGAGGTACCCATCTTGGCTGGGTATTTTGACTATTCTCTATAACAAAGGAAACTATTATCATTGCTTTAAACTCCTCACCACACCCTAATGAGATAGGATGTGAAACCAGTGTGAAGAGTTTTATTTGCCTATTAGTTTAACTTTGTTTTTTTTTTTCTTTTTTTTTCTTTATTTTTTGCATGTTCCTACTTGAAATTAACTTTGTTAAGAGCAGCTTTTGACACAAAATTATTATGAATATGTGCTTCAAGTCACCAGATGCTTTTGTTTAGCTTAGAGTATAGGAACACCTTTCACTCAAAAGGGAAACAGAAGGACTTTTCCTGTTTGGTAATTAAAGTGGAGAAATACCTCAGGCATGGGAGGGAGGAGCATCTTAATCTCAAGAATCATCTCCAGGGTTACAACCTGCCTTCACCGGCCACAAGCCCTGTACTACAGGTTCTCAGCAGTAAGTGGTCCAACTCGTTTTTCCCGTTTTCTGATACTTTACACCTGCAGATGCTCCCCCAACAAAAGCTTCAAAATTGCCTCTGGAAAGTTCTCTTAGACTTTTCTCCACCTTTGGTCACTTGAAGGCAGATGCTCCCACATCTACTAGTCCCACAAATGAGGGGATCACAGGCCAGGTTTGAGCAAGTCTGATTAATTTACATTGCGCAGATAGCACTGAGGATTCAGCAAGTATGCTGTCCTTCACCCATCTGCACGTTGTCCCAAGAAACAGTAATGTATACCAGCAAAGATGAATTCTGGACCTCCCTAGAAGTCAATGAATTATTATGGCTATGGGAGAGGATGAGGTAGAGAAACCTTGTACTCAGTGAGTGAGTCTTATCAATTATTTCTTTCAAGGCCCTTGTTCTAGAAATGGAAATCCTGGTGAAGACTCTATGTTAGTTTATTACACATGTCCCTCATGCCAGAGTTCCTCAACAGGTGTTCCAGAAGGCATGAAATGTCTTAGCCCTCAGACCTGTGCGCTAGTCATCATCACAGTTCCAAATCCTTTTCAGTTTACTCCAGGATGTTGTACTATGCTACTGTTTTCTATGTATACCAAGATGGAGAAAAGGCCTTCTGCATACATTAACTCAAATGCTAATTGGGCTTGCACTGTAACAGTTGTCACTTGAATCCATGGAACAGTGGTTCTTAAAGGATGGTCCCCAGATGAGCTACATCAACATTACCTGCTCAGGCCCTGCCCAGACCTACTGAATCAGAAATTCCAGGGGTTTTCACAAGCCCTCCAGATGATTCTGCTGTTTGCAAAGATTTGAGAACCACTGATGTAGACACAATTCTCCTCCATGTTGCTGACAACTGTGCCTGGTAAAGACCTAAAGTGAAGGGTCTTCTTTGCCCATAGTGATGCACAAACTCAGCAGTGTCTGGTTTTCTGACCTGTGTGTAGTAGACTAACCTAGAGCAACAGTGGGGAAGGAGGTTCACTTAACATGAGAAGAGCATTTAAGGTTATCTACTCTTATCACAATGGAACCATGAGTTGATTCTCAGCAATGAAAACCACCTCTGTCATACAATCAAGACAACGGAAAAGGGAAGGAACACATCTTTCCAAATTGAAAAGGGGAAGGCACTTTGGCTTGTCATATCTATAATGTGTTAGTCATTCGTGAAAAGTACACTAATCATCATGCAATAGATCATACTACCTTAGAACTATGGCTCATAAAAGTTGGCCTTTACCCCATCAAACCTACTAAGAATCAAGAGTATCAGAGAGACTGGTAGAGTTTTGCCACCCCAACTATTGCCAAAAGGTAAAAGAGAAAACACATAACATGATAACATTTTCAGAAAAGATACAAAGACAACAGTGATATACTTTTACACATGTATGATTGGCAAACAGTATGAAGTCTAACAACACCAAGAGTTGCTGGTGAGATTATATAATAAATGGGTAAACTTTAGAAACCAATCTGGCATTATTTCATAGAGATGTATATTCACCAACTCTATACCCCAGGAGTTCCACTCAGGTCCATACCCAAGAGAAACTTGCACAAGTGTAGGTGATTCAAGAAAATTCATAGCATTTTTAATGTTCTCTTAATAATCCAAAAGCCCATCAACAGGAAACTGTGTAAACTGTTATGAAATGTTACAAAAGAGGATCAGACAATGGTCACATTGATGGTCTCCAGCTACATACAACAACATGGATGAATCTTACTACCTAATGCTGAGTAAGAAAGGCATGTGCCAAGATACTATATGCAGGGACATTTTTTATAAAGTTAAAAAACATCAAATTATTAAAAATAATATCACATTATTTACCATGTACAGGGCATTATTCTAAGTATTTTTCTTTTTTTTTTTTTTTTCCCGGAAGTGGGTTTGGGGGAGGGGAGGGAGGGGTATTCTAAGTATTTTTCAAATGTTAACCAGGCTGGAGTATAACAGCAGTTTGGCTCCAATCTATACCCACTCTGCTAGACGGTACCAACTTTGTGTCTGTGACTGTACACATAGAGTCCAAGAGAGGCCAGGTGGGGGCTCATCCACAGTACATCAATAAGTACTATTTTCAGAAAAATTGGATTGAGGGGAATACAGGAGTATGTCTTAGAACGTATGAAGTCATTAATTGTACAAGAATTTTTCAAACCCTAGAAGGATATAAACCTATCTGTTAAAGTGTTATTAAGTGGCCACAATGGGAAACTGAGGAAAAAGGGAGAGGGGGACACGTCCATTTTTTTTAATTCCTTATTTTTTCTATACTATTTGCATTTTATTTTAATAAAACTTGCATTACTTTTATATCAAGAAATTACTGCAAACCACCACAAACAAAATTCATTTTTAAAATAGGTAAAAATTGAAAAAACCTAATAAGCAACAAAATAGAGTTTGCCAAATACATTTGTACAATGGAATGCTATTAGCAAAGATGTGTGCAAACAGAATTTCATACATCACTGATGGTTGTATAAATTGGCACAATTCCTATGAAAGGCAATTTCTCAGTATCTATCAAAATTAATCAGTCTATCCCTGGACCCAGTAATACCACTCTGGAGAATGTATTCTACAAAAGCCTACATGCATAAACATATATACAGAGCATATAAAATTTTTTTTTCCAAATCATATCACTGTGATATTAAACAGCAAATATATTCAGCAATGAGGGATTAGTTACATAAACCATTGTACATCCATACACCAGGCACCAAGATACACTGTAAAGTCAAAAGGGTAAGGTGCACGCAGAATGGTGTGATCAGTGAGCTAACTTTTGTGTTAAACAACAAAAAAAGGGAGTCTATTTTCAGAAAATAAAACAAGGACAGAATCACAATAAACTAGAGCATATATGAGAGGGGGAGAGGCTAGGGAAAGACACCCAGAAATGGGCAAATGGGAACACGATGACACAAGGAGCCATTTCCCTAAAAATCTGTTTTAATTCAGACCATGGACATTTAAGAAAGCAATAATGAGCAAAGCTTTTATCTTGCAAAAAACATACATAAATAAAAACACAATCTCCAGTCAGATGAGGTCTACAGGAAAAAAATAAATTAAAAAATAAAAACACAAAATGATACCAATAAAAGAACAGTATGAACAAATCCTGTAGACACTATATTGAGTGGACACAAAAACACACGGTGTGTAATTCCTGTTTAAGAACAGGTAAAACTAATTGATCTGATAGAAATAAGAGTAGGTATCACCCTCTGGAGATACTGACATGAGGCATAAGGAATCCTCAGACACTGGAATGTTCTTTTTTTTTTTTACTTTTTACTGACCAGAGTGGATGTAAACTGGAATGTTCTTTATCTTGATCTGAGTATTGGTTATATGAACAAATAAGTGTAAAAATTCCGAAGCCTTACAATTAAATTAGTGCACTTGATGTACTTTACTCCCTGTGTATGTATAGATATATATATATATTACACTTCAACAAGTTTTTAACAGTATCAAAAATGTCTGTGAGGAACATTTAATAACATGATTAAATGACTACAATAGAATATTAAGTCAAAAAAGTTAGGGGCTGGGAGCAGTGGCTCACACTTGCAACCTCAGCACTTTGGGAGTTGGAGGAGGGAGTATTGCTTGAGGCCAGGGGTTTGAGACCAGCCTGGGCAGCAAAGCAAGACTCTGTCTCCACTTTAAAAAAAAAAAAAAAAAAGCAAAATGGTGGGGGGGAGGGTTGGTTAGGGGAGGGGGAAAAACCCACCTAACAGGTACAATGAACACTATTCAGGTGATGGGCACATTTATAGCCCTGACTCAGGCCCTGTAACAAAAACTTTCGTACCTCAATATTTTAAAATTAAAAAAAAAAAAAAAAAATAGCTGGGCATGGTGAGGCAGGAGGATCTCTTGAGCCCAAGAATTCGAGATTACAGTGAGCTGTGATTGGCCACTGCACTCTAGCCTGCGAGACAGAGTAAGTAAGATCCTGTCTCCTAAATTAAAAAAATAAATAAATAGAAGGAAAGACTTTACACTAGAGAATATGAGCATACTTCTGATTTAGAATAAGAAGTAGAAAGGGAAAAAGGAAAAAAGATCAAAGAAAATACACTAAAGTAGTAACTGAAGGTGACAGAATTTTCTTTATACAGTTGACCCTTGAACAATACACATTTGAAATTCAAGGATCCACTTATCCGCAGATTTCTTTCAACCAAACATGGATCGAAAATATAGTATATGCAAGGGATATGAAACCCTGGCATACAAAGGGCCAACTTTTCATATACTGCAGATTCTACAGGACCAACTACAGGACTTGAGTATGCATGGATTTGGGTGTACGCAGGTAGTCCTAGAACCAATCCTCCACATACACCAAAGAATTATTATACTTCACTGTATTTGTCTGTTGTTTGAGACAGGGTCTCTCTCTGTTGCCCAGGCTGGGGTGCACTGGCATGATCATAGGTCACTACAACCTCAAACTCCTGGGTTCAAGCAATCCTCCTGCCTCAACTTCCAGAACAGCTAGGACTACAGGCGTGCATCATCATGCCCAGCTAAATTTTTTTATTTTTTGTAGAGACAAGGGTCTCACTATGTTGCCCAGGCTGTCTCAAACTCCTGGGCTTAAGTGATCCTTCCATCTCAGCCTCCCAAAGTGCCGGGATTACAGGCATGAGCCACTGTGCCCTGGTCTTCACTGTATTTTAAAAATTATCTATACTTACAAACATAAAATATTTATTAATAATTCAGAAAAAACAACAATTAGATCTGGGGTTTGAGAGCATAATAAAACAAAGATATGCAAATTTAATTAAAAGAACCCTAAAACATTTAAAATACAACAACAGGTACACACCTAATTGAGAGACTATAAAGGACCAGGTTAACAACACAAAAACATTGTGCAAACATGGCCTGTTTATTTTGCAGAGAACAAGATATCCAGAAAAGGGAGGCAGAAAAAAAAACCCTAAAAATCCCTAGGAAGGCAGAAAAACCACGGTGTTGGGGAAACAGGAAATTAGAAAACCGTAAATTTTCTTATAGATAATATAATCAGGCTAAAACCTGTTTAAAACTCTGAAGGCTCAGCTTTTGACCCGCTTCTACTCTGGGGGGACATAATCCTAAAGATGTTAAAAATCCAGAAAAGACAGTAAGATTTAATACCGTAATAAATTTCTACACCTACTCCAATTTGTAGGGAAGGAATAAACTAATATTGAATGGCTAACTAATTGTGGCTTTCAGCGGTGGCTCAAGCCTGTAATCCTAGCACTATGGGAGGCGGAGGCGGGAAGATTGCTTGAGCTGCTTGGGAGTTTGAGACCAGCCTGAGCAAGAGTGAGACCCTGTCTCTACTCAAAATATAAAAATTTTGACTATAGGCACATGCCGGGTGTCATGGCACATGCCTATAGTCCCAGCTACTGGGGAGGCTGAGGCCTGAGGATTGCTTGAGCCCAGGAGTTTGAGGTTGCAGTGAGTTATGATGATGCCACTGCACTCTAGCCAGGGTGACAGAGCAACACCTTGTCTCAAACAAACAAACAAAAAAAATTGTTGCTTTCTAAGTTTTTCTTTCCCCCAACCAACAATTATTAGCTATAGGGGGAGTATCTTGTCTTAGCTCTCCAATGAGTAGAACCCAAATTTTTTTTTTTTTTTTTTTTCCCTCGAGACAGAGTCTCACTCCGTTACCCGGGCTAGAGTGAGTGCCGTGGCGTCAGCCTAGCTCACAGCAACCTCAAACTCCTGGGCTCAAGCGATCCTTCTGCCTCAGCCTCCCAAGTAGCTGGGACTACAGGCATGCGCCACCATGCCCAGCTAATTTTTTTTATATATATTTTTAGCTGTCCATATAATTTCTTTCTATTTTTAGTAGAGACGGGGTCTCGCTCTTGCTCAGTCTGGTCTCGAACTCCTGAGCTCAAACGATCCGCCTGCCTCGGCCTCCCAGAGTGCTAGGATTACAGGCGTGAGCCACTGCACCCGGCCTAGAACCCAAATTTTAATCCTCACTTAGCACAAATAGTTAATTGTAGATTCTCTTCCATTATTTTAAGTGGAGATTATTTTGATGGTATTAATTTCTAATGACCAAAAGGAAGAAAAATCGATAATCCACTCCACTGCCAGGCAGTTTAGAAGCAGGGCCACACAATTCCACCGCTGCAGCCACATTATCAGGGTAAAAGCAATCAAGCAGAAAGTCGAGGTGCACAAGAGCAGAGAAACAAGACTAATAACAGGCTGTATCTGGTTGCTGCAGCCAATTGAGGAAAGAATGAAAACGTGGTATTGAGTTCAGCAATAAGAACTTGGGCAGGTGAGGGGCGAACAGAAGGAAAAGCAAAACACCTGTAGCTAAAACTGCCTCCAAATAACTTATTTCAAAGAGCCTTTCTTGGGCATTTCAGCTGGGGAAACTGAAGAGAAGGGGAGAATAAATGAGGGATTTGCATGTGGTTAAGTATCACATAAGACATTGGTTGGGGCAAAATCATACATCTGCTATTTAACAGATGATTCTTTATGTTTCGTACAATGACAATTTGTAACTAGAGAGAAACAATCAAGTCCACATGAAACAACCCATGGGCTGTCAAATTTCCAGAGATTCAGGGAGGAAGTTTTATAACAATAATATCTTTTTAAAAGGGAGGTCGTCCTTTCAGCTTCATCATCATCATCACCACCTCCATAAATTACTATGGCTATCTTGTCCCAAATCATCAAAAGCAACTAGAACTGATTAAACCTTCATGACAGTAAAATCAGATGAGAGGCCAAAGTTCACTGGGACTCCAACCTTACTGGCACTGGTATCCCTTGAGTCGGGCTTGTTTTTTTTTTTTTAAAGCCTCTCGAAACCTTAGGTAAACACATCCAACAGCCAGTGAAAACGGACACACCCAGAAACTCTCAGCAAAACATTTACTTCATAGTTCACAACAGACTGTCCCATTCCATCTACAGGTGGCTTTGCCTGGAGGTAAAGGTCGAAAGGAAACTCTCCCTAACACCTTCACACTCTGTAAGGGGAAGAACAGAACAGACCCAGGGCTTCAAGTAGAGGGCAGGAACTAGGAACTGTCATCTCCGGAGCAAATGCATGCCGCGCTCTTTCTGGCTTTCCTAAGATTGCTTTAATTTTGCTCCTTAACTAACTAGAAAAAATTTCATCTATGCTTCTAGATTTCCTTAAAAATCAGTCGTATAGCTACAGCTAAAGGAGCCTTCAAGATATCAGTGTCTTTTTTTTTTTTTTTTTTTTGAGACAGAGTCTCGCTTTGTTGCCCGGGCTAGAGTGAGTGCCGTGGCGTCAGCCTAGCTCACAGCAACCTCAAACTCCTGGGCTCAAGCAATCCTCCTGCCTCAGCCTCCCAAGTAGCTGGGACTACAGGCATGCGCCACCATGCCCAGCTAATTTTTTCTATATATATTTTTGTTGGCCAGATAATTTGTTTCTACTTTTTAGTAGAGACGGGGGTCTCGCTCTTGCTCAGGCTGGTCTCGAACTCCTGACCTCGAGCAATCCACTTGCCTTGGCCTCCCAGAGTGCTAGGATTACAGGCGTGAGCCACCGCGCCCGGCCGTTATCAGTGTCTTTATCTCAGCCCCAACCGGCTGCACTCACCCTTAGCCCTTCACCCCACTTCCACAGGCCGAAACAAACCTCCCCTGAACCGAGGGGCGGTTCTCAACTAACCTTCACAATGAGAAGAGAAATCAATCTGGTGAAAGTAAACTTGTGATGGCAGTTTCTGAGGTGGCTTCCAACAGCATCCTAACAGAGGATTTCTGAGAAACAAAGTCTCACTCCAAACGTTACCGCAGGCAGTTTAGCAACACTCATTTGGGAAGTATTTCGGGGGACAAGGACGTTCTGGGCTTTCAGCAAATCACATCAGATAGGAAGCTGGTACTATTAATAGTATACAGAAAAAAAGGAAATTTCTAATCTCTCTTTGCCTCACTAAAGTATTTCATGGGTAAATGTTAGCGCAGAATTAGTCACTGTGGTTCTCCATGCTGTTATCTATGTAGGAAGTTTAAAAGGCCTGCCACCTGATACCATTCCAAAAACACCCTTGCCAATCTCAACCCCAGACAGAACCCTGGGCAATAGTGTTTCCTCCAAAATGATAAGCAGAAAAATCAAAGAGGCTAGAGGGAAGGAGCTGGTTTTCTTTGCCAATGCCAAGTTCTTTTCTGCATGATTTATCAGAGATGTCATTTCTTTTCAGAACTTAGATCCACTCCTTAAAAATGTAAATCTGATTTTTATCTTATAGTAAAACAGTTCCCACTTATCCCACCCTCTTAAAATTCAGAGGACAAACCAAAGCAACAATGTTTGCAACACATACAGACAATAACTATTTTTTCCCCCCATGGTCATCCTTCTGGCAGACACAGACAATAATTCTAAGAAGAAAGTTTAACAAAGCACTAAAAATTTAGAGACAGAAACTTGGGACTTTAATAAAAGATTGAAATTTTTTTTTTATAGGACTTTCTTTTTTTTTTTTTTTTTTAAAGGTTTCTTTTTATACTTACCCACTCTTCGACGTTGGGGGGCTGCTCATCATAAATGCGTTCCTTGTCCCACAGAATATTGGACTTGTCATACTGGTCCATCTTCCTTCGAGTTTTCACAGCAAAGAAAATTATTAAAGCAAAAGCCACAATAATCAAGAACCCCAGTACGATGGCAATGGCCTAAAAAGGGATTAGAGATATTGGCATAATTAGATTTTAGTTGCTTACTTAATCACAACCCACACTCTATAAATTATTGAAACGCTTATCTACTTACGGTCCTACTAAATATCTGTCATTTAATTGATATAAAACTGAAACAAACAGATTTTAGACATATCATAAAATCTAACCCACCCCAACTGGGCTAAGGCCAGCAAAACAGATGCACACATAACATAATACTTGACTCGATCCTCAGAACATGCTTAAAGTTAGGTACCACCATCACTGCATTTTAGAGTTGTAGAAAACTAGTTCCAAAGGTTGTACACTTTAAAAACTATGGCTTGTGCCATATTATGATAAACAGATGAGAATGGCCAATAAATTAACTTAATCATTGGTATATTTCTAAAGTGCTTGAAAAAGTCTATTCTCAAAAGTAGCTTTAAAATAGAAAATCATGCTTTATTCTTCTGTTTCTTTTTTTTTTTATTCTTTTTTTTATTTCAAGTTCAAGGCTGTAGAAAATCATGCTTTATAATCAGGTTCATAACACATGCTTAGCAAATCTTTTTACACTGAATGTAAATTTTAGTCCACAGATATCTCTTACCATAAATGATGAAGACATGGATCTAACCAAGCTATAAATTGGAGCAAACGGACTAATGATTCATTTGGTCTGGCAGGTTTCTTTGTTTTAGGAGTCTTCTGTACTTACTAGGAAGGGCCCTATGACAAGGAAACTTCCTACTCTTGACAGTTCTCCCAGCTTCTGACAGGTATAGTAAGTGGTACATTGGCCTGGGAGGCACTGGAACTTGAGGCAGGTACCAAGCCTTCACCCTGCCCTGGATGTCTGCTAATGGGTAAAAGGAAGCTCTCCTTCCTGCTGCTGACAGTGACATCCTTTTTCAAAGAATACAGGTTTCAAGTAATCAGAGGACCAAGAGGGATGCAGGGTGTGGTACAATAAGCACACCAACCCTCAGTCCCTATTTACCATGGGGTGAATGGTCTGAATGGTAACAAGAATTCTGAAAACCTGCATCTCCAGGGAAAACCTTCAGTCTTCAGAAAAATGGGAGACAGTTACTAGAGGTCTAACCCCCAAAAAGTGACTCATTCAGGTAAAAGAATGGGAATTCCTGAGTCAATTAAGAAGAAAAACAAGGGAAAAAAGATTAGTAAATCAGAAATTACTCAGTTGTTAATATAATTAGGATAACTCATGGTTACTGAAGGTAGGTTTCTCCACCCCACCTACACATTTGAATCTCCTGCATAGCTTTTAAAAACACTGACTTAACACTTCAAAAACTACAAAACACCTTTGGAAGAAGTTAAAAGACCTACATAAATTGAGAGACATCCTACATTCATGGGTTAGAAGACTCTAATTATAAAGATGACAATACACCCCAAATTGACCTACAAATTCAACACAACCCTTTAAAGTCCTAACTGACTTTTTTGCAGAAATTGATAAGCTGATCCTAAAATTCATATGGAAATGCAAGGAACCCAGATTCTAGCCAAAACAGTTTTGAAGAACAAAGTTGGAGAACTCTCACTGTACTACTTCAAAACTTACTACAAGACTACAGTAATCATGATAGTATGATACTAGCATAAGAAGAGAAATATAGATTAATGGAATTGAATTGAGAGTTCAGAAATAAATGTTCACATTTATGGTCAATTCGTTTTTGACAAAGGCAAGAAGAAAATTTAGTGGAGAAATAGTGCTTCACCAAATAATACTAAGACAATTGCATATCCACATGCAAAAACTTCTGGACCCCTTCCTTACACCACACCCAAAATTAACTCAAAATGGATCATGGACCTAACTATGAGAGCTAATATTATAAAACTCTTAGAAAACATAGGAGTAAATCTTTGTGACCTTGAATTAGGCAAAGCATTCTTAGATATGAAACCAAAAGCACAAGCAACAAAGGAAAAATTAAATAAATTGGATATCAAAACTAAAAATTTTTGTGCAAAGGACCCTATCTAGAAAGCAAAAAGAGAACAAGAAAACAAGAAAAAATATTTGTAAATCATATATTTGATAAGGGACTTATATCTAGATATATAAAGAATTCTTACAACTCAATAAGAAAAAAGCCCAATTTAAAAATAGGCTAAGATTCTGAAGAGCCATTTCTCCAAAGATGATAAAGAAATGGCCAATAAGTACATGAAAAGGTGCTCAATATCATTAGTTACCAAGGAAATGCAAATCAAAACCACAATGAAGTACCACATCAATTAGCATGGCTGGAATCAAACGGACAGTAATAAGAGTTACTGTCTTGTGAGGTGAGGATGCGAAGAAATTGGAATCCTCCTCCATTTCTGGTGGCCATGTAAAATGGTGCAAATTCTTTGGAAAAGTCCAGCAGTTCCTCAAAAGGTTAAACAGAGTCACCATATGACCCAGCAATTCTACCCCTAGGTATAAACCCAATTCAAGAGATACTAAAACATAGGTTCACATATAAACTTGTACACAAATGTTCATAGCATTATTCATAAAAGCCAATGTGGAAACAGCCCAAATATCCATCAACTGATGGATAAATAGCAGGTGGTATATCCATACTCTGGAATATTAGTTAGCAATTAACAGGCATGGAGGACTGTTACATGGATAAACCTTAAAACCATTATGCTAAGTGAAAGAAGCCAATCACAAAAGACCCCTTGTTAATCACATAAAAGACCATGTGTGATTCCATTTATAGGAAGTACCCAGAGAATAGGCAAATATATAGAGGTAGGATTAGTGGTTGCCTAGGGCTAGGGAGAGTAAGGAAAATGGGGATTGACTGCTAACGGGTACAGTGAAAATGTTCTAAAATTGATTATGGTGATAGGTGCACAATTCTGTGAATATACTAAAAACCACTAAACTGTTCTTATTATATCTTAAAAATGACACTCAGCCCCTGCCCCAGATTCTGATTTAATTAGAGGTGGGGACTTGGCATCAATATTTTTAAAAACTTCCCAGAGTGATTCTATTACATATCCCAAAGGGGGAGCCTCTGACCCAAGGAGAGGGGGAAGAAAACCAAAATAGCACTCATACCTCCTGGGGATCCACCACACAGTAGTGATACAAATACTGATCCACGTAGACTCCAGTAGTCACAGTCGTATAAAACTGGTTGCAGAGGGCATATATCTGTGAAGCATATATAGACCCAGAAGCCTGGGCAGTTGGGTTGACTCCCATTATATAGACAATTGTGGAAATAAACATCATGATGCCCAGGACAGCACTCACTATTATAACAATCAAGTAGTATTTTCTTGTTCTGGACATTTCAGATCTTATAACACTGGTAACAAATATCACCAACATAGCAAAGAAGCAAAAGGCAGCCATGGCCAACAGGAAGCCCTTTGCTGCTCTTGGATCCGTATAGCCATAACCGTAGCCGTAGCCATAACTGTAGCCACCAAAGCTACTTCCATAAGGGTAGCCTATACTACCACCTAGTAAGGCAGTTCCATAGCTTCTGTCCCAGGCAAGTGTGGAGGCGACACAGGCAAAGATGGCAATGCACATCACGATAATGAGCATAGACAGAATCCGAATCACTCCTGGAGGAGAGGTCCATTTGTAGAAGTGAAAAATTTCATCTTCTGGGTAAAAAGAATATGCTGGCTGAGAAAGCATTGGTCGAACATGCATCTCTCCACCATACATGTCATTGCTTGGTGCATAATGATTTGGTTTGCTGAAATGCACATGAAAACAAGTTAGCACTTTTTGGTGGCATGCAGAGAACATATAAAGGACCTGCAATAATTTAAACAAACTATTGGTGAATGAAACTATTATTACTGCCCCACTGAAAGGAAAGGTATCTGTGTATAGGAATCACCCAGAGGGCTTGTTAAAACAGTTTATTGGCCACCAGTCCCAGAGCTATTGACTTTGCAGGTCTAGGGTAGAACAAGTTTCCAGGTGATGCTGATGCTGCCGGTCTAGAAAACATATACTAAGAATGACTACTCCTGGGCTGAGCACAGTGGCCCACACCTGTACTCCTAGCACTCTGGGAAGCTGAGGCAGGAGGATCACTTGGGGTCAGAAGTTCGAGACCAGCCTGAGCAAGAGGGAGACCCCCGTCTCTACTAAAAATAGAAAAAATTAGCCGGGCATGGTGGCACACACCTGTAGTCCCAGCTATTCGGGAGACTGAGGCAGGAGGATTGCTTGAGCCCAGGAGTTTGAGGTTGCAGTGAGCTATGATGATGCCACTGCACTCTACCCAGGCGACAAAGCAAGACTCTGTCTCAAAAAAAAAAAAAAAAAAAAAAAATGGGCCCGGCCCGGTGGCTCACTCCTGTAATCCTAACACTTGGGAGGCCGAAGCAGGCAGATCGTTTGAGCTCAGGAGTTCGAGACCAGCCTGAGCAAGAGTGAGACCCCGTCTCTACTAAAAAATAGAAAGAAATTAGCTGGACAACTAAAAATACATAGAAAAAATTAGCCGGACATGGTGGCGAATGCCTGTAGTCCCAGCTACTTGGGAGGCTGAGGCAGGAGGATTGCTTGAGCCCAGGAGTTTGAGGTTGCGGTGAACTAGGCTGACGCCACAGCACTCTAGCCAGGATGACAGAGTGGGACTCTGCCTCAAAAAAATAAATAAAAATAAAAGAAAATAATAAAATAGAAAAAAAATGCTTTGCTAATCCCAGTAATGCAATCATAAACAGACTGCTTGTGAAGATACACTGATGTATCTAAGAACTAGCCTTGGCCAGGCGCAGTGGCTCACGCCTGTAATCCTAGCACTCTGGGAGTGCTGAGGCGGGAGGATTGCTCGAGGTCAGGAGTTCAAGACCAGCCTGAGCAAAAGTGATACCACGTCTCTAAAAATATATACAGAAAAAATTAGCTGGGCATGGTGGTGTATGCCTGTAGTCCCAGCTACTGGGGAGGCTGAGGCAGAAGGATTCCTTGAGCCCAGGAGTTTGAGGTTGCTGTGAGCTAGGCTAATGCCATGGCACTCTAGCCCGGGCAACAGAGTAAGACTCTGTCTCAAAAAAAAAAAAAAAGAACTAGCCTTTTGCCTGGGGAGGCAAAATTGACCCCAGCCCCTTTTATTTTTGCCATGATTTCCACAGATGACCTTCCTCACTCCCAATAGAGACATCTTATTACTGGCTGCTGCTGACCATAAGAATTCATAGAAATTATCTTAGTATATGAGTATCAAAACAAAAAGGAAATGGAGAAACTAGAGAGAACACTAATGAATTGGTCTTTGCAAATGTCAAGCATGAAAATTACACAAACCATTCTACTCAGACATTTGGGTTGTCTCTTTTTGTGGGTATTGCAGACAGTGTAACTCTAAACATCCTTGAATGTGTGTTCTGGTACACAAAAGCACTTATTTTTCTACAGTATATACCCAGGAATGGAATTTCTAGGTCATAGATTTTTGTATCTGCAACACTACTAGACAGTGTCAAACTGTTTTCCAAAGTGATTGTACCAGTTATATTACCATCAACAGTGTAAAAGTTCACAGCAGCATTGCTTATGGTAATCCAAAACTGGATGCAGTCCAAATGTCCACCTACAGTGTAATAGGTAACTGTGATATATCCATACAATGGAATCCTACAGAGTTGTGCTGTTCAATATGGCAGCCACTAGCCACAGGGGTCTGTTGAACACTTGAAATGCCGTGAGTCCAAACTGAGATGTGCTATTAAATATGCAAAATACGGTGGATTTCAAAGACGTAGTACAAAAAAAGAATGTAAAGTACCTCATGAATCATTTTTTATATCAATCACATGTTGAAAGAATATTTTAGATATACTGGATTAAGTGAAATATATTATTAAAATTAGTTTCTCCTATATTTTAATGTGGTTACAAGAAAACGTAAAATTAAAAATATGGCTTAAGTTATATTTCTATAGTGCTGTTATGAAACAAAAAATGATGAACTATGAATACATTCAGTTACATGATAAACCTTAGAGGTAATGCTGAAGGAAACAAAAAAGAAAAGAATACATATAGCATTATTATATTCATATAAAGTTTAAAAACAAGTAAAACTGGCCTGGCGTGGTGGCTCACGCCTGTAATCCTAGCACTCTGGGAGGCCGAGGCGGGCGGATCGTTTGAGCTCAGGAGTTCGAGACCAGCCTGAGCAAGAGCGAGACCCCGTCTCTACTAAAAATACAAAGAAATTATATGGACAGCTAAAAATATATATATAGAAAAAATTAGCCGGGCATGGTGGCGCATGCCTGTAGTCTCAGCTACCTGGGAGGCTGAGGCAGTAGGATCACTTAAGCCCAGGAGTTTGAGGTTGCTGTGAGCTAGGCTGACGCCACGGCACTCACTCTAGCCCGGGCAACAGAGTGAGACTCTGTCTCAAAAAAAAAAAAAAAAAAAAACAAGTAAAACTAAACTGAATTGTTTAGGATGTATAAGGTGGTGAAATAATAAAGAAAAGCAACTAATAACCACATGAGTACAGTGGTTTCCAGGGAAAAGGAGAGGAAACAGGGAAGGAGTTTGAGGTATTCTGTTTCTTGACCAGAGTGATGACTGTACGGATGTTTGCCTTGTCTTTATTCATCATCTCCTACATATGTTCTGTGCCATTTTCTATAGGTATGTTAGAGTTCATCATTATTTACAAAAGCAATACAAAGTAAGTATCAAGTTAATGGAGCACTCCTCAATTACTATATTCTCCAACATATTTTAAAAAATATGTTGTCATAACAACTGTGTCCCTACCATGTTTAGGAATCAGTAAATGCCTTGTTTAGATGGCCATTAGCAACATATTGTCAATTTAAATAAAAAAGCTTTATTTAGATATAATTCCTACACCATACAATTTGTCCACTTAGAATGGACATTTCAGTGGTTTTTAGTGTATTCATACATTTGTACAACCATCACCACAGTTAATATCAGAGCATTTTCTGCTGATGGGTAGGTTTCTTTGGAGGGTGATGAAAATCCTGTTATTTTTTTTTTAATTGACAATGTTGTTAATGGCCATCTAAACAAGGCATTTATATAGAAACCTCATACCATTTGTGAAGAACAAAAAGGAGTAAATATACACACAAACATAAACCCAGACAATCTCTTGAAGCAAACAACAGAAGCGTGGGACAGCAGTTGCCTCTGCAGAGAAAAACTGTCATCCTGGAAGTTAAGAGTAAGAGGGAAATTCACTTTTCACTGCATACTCTTTAGCACAATTTAAATTTGCAAGTACACATATAGTTTTACTTTTAAAAGCAAATAAACATTTAATAGATGAAAGTTTCTACCATACATATTTTTTATATGTGACAGACTTTAAAGAAAGAAAATAACTAAAGAATTATTTACTTACAATTCATCAGGTCTATAAGGAGGTGGACTTTCAAAAGGCCTTGATGACATGGCTGATGTCGATGGCCACCTGATGTTCAGGATGAGCAATACCCAGCAGCTCCCTAGATAAGCCAATCTAAGCAACAAAGGTAGGGTAATAGCATTACTGCAGGGCTCGGAGTTTCCTTGCATCACAAAGAAAACTAATGACACCAATCTCGAAGTAACCACTGGATCCATAGGTACTTCCCTTATCCTTTCCATTGTTATTTTTACATATTGGACCATTAATTCCTTGAGCATAGGAAATCACTGAGCATAAGAATTATTCAGCCTGGGTCAGGCTCAGTGGCTTATACCTGCAATCCTAGCACTCTGGGAGGCCAAGGCGGGAAGATCACTTGAGGTCAGGAGTTCAAGACCAGTCTGGGCAAGAGCAAGACTCCGTCTCTACTAAAAAAAAATAGAAAGAAATTAGCTGGACAACTAAAAATATATATATAGAGGCCGGGTGCGGTGGCTCACGCCTGTAATCCTAGCACTCTGGGAGGCCGAGGCGGGTGGATCGCTAGAGGTCAGGAGTTTGAGACCAGCCTGAGCAAGAGCGAGACCCCATCTCTACTAAAAATAGAAAGAAATTATCTGGCCAACTAAAAATATAAATAAAAAATTAGCCGGGCATGGTGGTGCATGCCTGTAGTCCCAGCTACTCAGGAGGCTGAGGCAGGAGGATCGCTTAAGCCCAGGAGTTTGAGGTTGCTGTGAATTAGGCTGACACCACGGCACTCACTCTAGCCTGGGCAACAAAGCAAGACTCTGTCTCAAAAAAATATATATAAAAAAATATATCTATATATATAAAAATTTAGCCAGGCATGGTGGCACATGCCTGTAGTCCCAGTTCCTCGGGAGAGTAAGGCAGGAGAATTACTTGAGCCCAGGAATTTGAGGTTGCTGTGAGCTAGACTGATGCCACAGCTCTCTAGCCCAGGTAACAGAGTGAGACTCTGCTCAAAAAAAAAAAAAAGAAAGAAAAAGAATTCTTCAGCCTGGTATTCCTCATAGCACCTAGCATCATGTCCTGCCCATCCCTGGCATAGAAGTATTATTTAGACTTGAAATTCTAAGTTATAGTAATGATATTATTTAGCTTTGAAATTCTAAGTTATAGCAATGATAATTTCACCAATTGTCATTTTACAGCATAGGTATAAATGTATTTTTAAAGTCACTTCAAAGAACAAAGACATGTAAAGAAAATATATTCATTATTTCACATTACTTCTGAAAGTTTTACGTAAAATGAGAATGCATATTAAAATGCATACACAGTAGTGTCTAGTTCTACCACATACCAGACCCCTCCATGTTAACTAACACAATCTGGTGAAAAAGTATGCCTCTATCATTAAAAATTATTCCATTCCTTTCAAGTCTGAGATAGGAGAGAAAAAAAAAAAAAGGAAAAAAAGTGATTCCAAATGTATCCATGAATGGTAGGATTATAGATATCTTCCCTTTATCCCCTTTTCCAAGCCTTCAAAATTGAGCATACTTTTTACAAAAGGGTAAAAACTTGAACATACATTGTATTAATGAATTCTTTCCTAAGAGAAAAGCAGAGTGATTTTGTTGTAAAATTCCTCATTGCAGAAGTCCCTAAACATCTGAGAAGCAATGACAGGTGGGGAAACTGTGGCCTTCTGATTTCAAAATTGTTCTTTTTTAAGTCCCAGAGGAGGCAAGAAAAGCTTCATCTTTCTCTGCCGTACCCCTTTTAATAAAAGGATTTGTTCTGTAAAATTTCGATTCAGTCAAAAGGCCACACTTAAGGACCTAGAAGGCCACAGGTTCCCCACCAGACACAGTTCTCTGGAAGGTCACACACAGAAAACAGCAACTTCAGGCATCATTTAGGGCTGAACTACATGATGAAGAGTCCCAAGGGGATAACTGGGGAAGACTTAAAGAGGAACAGCCTGAAGCTGGGGTCCCAGAAGGAAGGAAGGGCATCCAGGCTGGTCTGCTGCTGATACGCATGTGGCTGGCTTATGGGACAATAAGGAGACCAGAGGGGAATGTGTTGGAATACCGTAATCTCCTAAAATAAGGCTACGGTGAGAATGTAGAGGACTCTGAGTCTAGCGGGAGCTTCTCATCTCATTCAGGTGGAAACAGGAAACCAGTTCGAGGTTCTCAGCAAGGAAAATTTAAATAAGTTGACCAGATTTGAAGCTCAAAGTTAACAGAGTAAAAAAGAGCACTCGGGGCCAGCAGCAGCACACCCTGGTGTGTGGTGACCACAGAGGACTAGCTCAGGGGCCAGGAAAGGGAAGGAAACTAACATTCATCAGATACCTATCCATGTGTCAGGTGCTTTACATAAAATTCTCATTTCATCCTCAAAACAAACCTCTGTGGTTGATTAACCACTTTACAGACACAAAGAGGGTCACCAAGAGATGTGAAGTAATATGCTCAAGGTCATATGGAGGCCAGTGTGTCACTGAGACATATCTTGAACCCAAAAGATCTCATGTCCTTTCCACTATCACAGCTTTAAAAAATGAGTTCCACTTGGGATACACCAGCTTTTGTATGGAGCAGACATCTGGTGTTAACGTCCATGAGGGAGTCAGCTGGAAGTCATCTGCCCCTAGGTCCACAGGTGGATCCACGGGCACTGAGAGCTCTCCAGGAAAAAGACAGTCTTAGCTAGATGTGGTAAACATACAATTCCAAAACTAAAAAGGTTTATCCTAGAAAATCCAGTGTTGGAGACACTGGCAAGGTACTTCATCACATTAACTACAGCACTTCATGCCTCTCCTGTAAGCTATGTTGAAATGTTAGGTAGTTAGCAAGGGATTCTGGGTCTCCTAGGGATGAAAGTGGGGGCTGTTGCCTTGTGCAATTGCCCCACCTGGAAAGAAGGACAAGGATGGGCCCCAGGCCCCCATCTTTGTCCTGCCCCTCCTTAATCCTGCCCTGAGCTACTGTCACACCTAGGGGAGGATCTGCCAATCAGAACTTAGCAGGCCAGCTGCAAAAGAATGCAGAGGACTCTCTAGCCCACAGGCCAAGCAGTACAGGTACCACAGAATCTGGAAATTGAACTAGAACAACCTGCATGCGTAGTTAAGACGCAGGTCATGCAATCCCCAACTGTCCAATCAAAGTGGTTCCATGGTGACCTCTGAACTACGAGAGAGGTCCCAATCTGGGCACTGTAAAACAAGACGCAGACCATAACCAGGCCCTTTTTGCCCCTTCCTTTTGCTCTCCTTTTGCTGTGACAATGGGTCCGGTTGTCATCTGTGGTGTATGTATCATGCTCTGTAAACCTGTGTCTTGCTCTTGCCATGTAATAAATCCTATCTTTCTCTGCTCAACAAACCTCATTTTCCTGCTTGCCTTACTTTGGTATATCTGGTCACTCTTTGGCCATGAGCGCACTAAGAACCAACATTTCAGACTGAAACCTGACAGAACCAGCAATAAATTATTTCCAGGTTACATCAGTGATTAGTAAAAAAGGGAACTTTGAGATCCACTAGATGGTAAATTCCACATAAGCAGGAATTTTTGCCTGTTTTGTTCACTGATTAAAAACGAGGCCTGGCACATGGTACATGCACAAATATTTGTTGAACGTTTACGTTAATCAGATGGGACCATGGATAGTTTTGCCTGCAAAATCTCTTATGCTTTCAGTTTGAAGGTAACAATAGAGTATCAGGTATTACCCCTGAATGACACTAGAGCAACATCTATAATATGAGTATATTAAAGTGTCTACTAGTTTTTTCCTTTTCTAATGAGGCCTGTGCAATCATACATTACTATGTTAGGAACAGCAAATCAATTCAAACTCTGTAAACTTTATTCTTTAAAATTAATGACAACTCTCTTCCACATCCTTAAGGTCAATTTCCAATCTCTCAGAATTAAAACCTTAAAGGTGAAGATATACTGAATATTAGTAACACCAACACAATTGGCAAAATTTTCCAAACAATGAAGGAAGACAACTTCTCTACATTATTTTTTAGAAACCACTTTATTGAAGTACAACACACAGAAAAGTGGGACTGCAAATTAGTACAACCTCTGTGGAAAGCAATATGGAGATACCTCAAAGACATACAAGTAGAACTATCATTTGATCCAGCAATCCCATTACTGGGCAACTACCCAAAAGTACAAAAGACATTCTATAAAAAAGACATCTGCACTAGAATATAGCAGCACAGTTCACAATTACAAAGATGCGGAAACAACCCAAGTGCCCATCAATACAGGAGTGGATTAATAAAATGTAGTATATGCATACCACGGAGTTCCACTCAGCCACAAAAAACAATGGTGATCTAGCACCGCTTGTACTATCCTGGATAGAGCTGGAGTCCAGTTCTACTAAGTGAAGTATCACAAGAATGGAAAAACAAGCACTACATGTACTCACCCTCAAATCGGTATTAATTTATCAACACTTAAGTGCACATACAGTAATAACATTTATCAGGTGTCGGGCAGGTGGGGGGGTCGGAGAGGGGATGGGTATATTCACACCTAATGAGTGTGGTGTGCACCGTGGGGGATGGACACACTTGAAGCTCTGACTAGGGTGGAGCAAAGGCAATATCTGTAACCCAAACATTTGTACCCCTGTAATATGCTGAAATAAAACAAATTTAAAAAAAAAAAACAACATACAGAAGAGTACAAAAATATAAGTGTACACAGCCCTGTAATTAGCTCCCAAGTCTCTATATTCAAATGGTGAAATATACACATAAATTTAGGCCAAGATGTTATAGTGCTATGAAAGGGTAAAAATTAAGATTGTCTTCCTAACTGATGTTCAAAAAAAGAACATTAAAACTGAATTTAAACACTGTTAAATGTGGAACTGCATTTCTGAAGTTGAATGTCAAATAGTGACAAATACTGACCTCAGAGGAATTTTATCCCTTCTATACCCATGACTCATTCCTTCAAGACTATCCCCAAAATTCCAGGCTCAGTATCAGTTTCTGAAAACTCTAAATTAGTTCAGACAGGCTGAAGTTGTCAAAAATTCAAACAAAATCTCTTTTCAAACTGCTATTTCCTGGATTCAGAGTTGTCAAGTCTCCCCAATAGCAGAGATTTTATACCGTGAAGCAAACAATTTTAAAAAGCTCATTAAGAACAAGTCAGGCCACACCAACTTCATTTCCTTTTTTGAGAAGGTTACCAGACTGGTGGATGACGGGAACATAGAGGGAAAGAATCCCGGGAATCTGGAGTACCTCCTCCTAGCGAGGTTGAGCAGATTCCCAAAGAGCTGAACAATGGCAACTAATTAGCACAAAAGAATGGACCATTTATGTCCACCCGGTGGGAGGTCTCCAGTGGTGACCACAAGCAAGGTGGAAAAGACAAGCTTATCCAGATTTTCAGCTAACCAAATAATGGAAAGGATAACTAACACACTGGCTAGAAGTCCACCAACACTAATCAAGATCTCTGTAAGGTCAGAATGGCAGGTTAAAAACAACCCAGTGGATTTAACAGCCCACTTACTAGCTCACAACCTGAGACAGGTTCCTCAGCTTCTCTGAGCCTCGGTGCCCTCCTCTGTCAAAGGGAAGATAATCCAGATCTCTGGGCTGGGCTAAGTTAAGATAATGTCTTAAAGAAAATAAGCAAATGAATTTGCAGTAAGGTGGTTATATTGAAGGTGAGAAATTTCAGTGTTTAGACACTTGTAAGTATATTATATCCATTTTCAAATAGAGTTGGCCCTCCCTATCTGAGGGTTCTGCATCCGCATACTCAACCAACCTCAGAAAATATTTGAGGGGGAAAAAAACAAGAAAAGATGATACAACAATAAAAACAATACAATTTTTTTTTTTTTTTTTTTTGAGACAGAGTCTCGCTTTGTTGCCCGGGCTAGAGTGAGTGCCGTGGCGTCAGCCTAGCTCACAGCAACCTCAAACTCCTGGGCTTAAGCGATCCTTCTGCCTCAGCCTCCCGAGTAACTGGGACTACAGGCATGCACCACCATGCCCAGCTAATTTTTTCTATATATATTTAGTTGACCAGATCATTTCTTTCTATTTTTAGTAGAGACGGGGTCTCGCTCTTGCTCAGGCTGGTCTTGAACTCCTGACCTCGAGCGATCCTCCCGCCTCGGTCTCCCAGAGTGCTAGGATTATAGGCGTGAGCCACCGCACCCGGCCAACAATATAATTTTTAAAACTATAGTAGAACTATTTACATAGCATTTACATTCAGTATAAGTAATCTAGAGATGACTTAAAAGTATATGAGAGCATATAGGTTACAGCAAATACTATGCCATTTTACATCAGGGACTTGAGCGTGCTCAGATAATAGCTGCTCGGTGTAAAAAATACATTTCCTTGGCAAGAATTTCAACAAAAGCTAACAAGCTATCCCAAACTTAGGCAGTATTCACAGAAATAGTACTCAGATCTAGGATGGATACAGTTATTAAAAGGAAATAAAACCTGAAATTTGTAGATCACATTCTAAACTAGGTACCTCTCCAGGAGGGTAACTCAAACCGTTAAGGATCTAGAAAAATCATATTGTAAGACAAAGAATTGGAAGAACATGAAATGTGTGACCTGTAGAACTGAACATTAGAAGGACCACTCTGGCAGCCTTGAAGTATCTGAAGAGCTGTCTTTGTTGTCCTAGAAATGGTTAAAAAAAAAAAAAAAAAAACCACACACCAAAATCCACAGGGTCGGATTTCATCTCAATGTTAGGAAGTCTCTCCCTCACCCAGACCCCACACCCTCTCCAAAAATAACAAACAACAATTTGAGTTCATGCCACTTATGCAAAGCTTAAGTTATTTAATATTTTTTTGGGAGACCGGACTGGAGGACTTCTAAGTTCTCTTTCAGGGCAGAGTCTGTGACTGTGCTTTAAGGCCAGTTAGCCAAAGGAGAAAGAGGACCAGTGCTCAGCACAGCAACATTAACAAAATCTGGTCAATAAATATGTGTTGAGTGAATAAAAAAATAAAATGAGTGAAGAGGCCACTAGATTTGGCCTAAGAGATCCACTGTTCACCTTCACAAACCTGTGCCAACAAGAGTGATAGGGAAAGAAGTCAGACAGCTAAGTTCAGAGTCAGGGGCAAAAGGGAAGCAGCAGATCCCTGCTGAATATGTTAAGCTGAAAACCAACATGTTAAAATATAAAAAACGATACCCCCTTGAAAATGTCTAACAAACAAAAGCTGTCTTAATAGAAAACCAAGCTAAGATGAAAAAAAGTATAAAACTGCTTTGCCCTCAAATTATTCTTTAAAGAAAACTATCAATAAGTGAAAAATAAACTTTATTATATTTGAAGGGAGTCTGTTCCTTTTAGATCACACGCAGCAATTGTCCATTTGCCTTTAAAAAGTTTAAGTTGTACATGATATTGAATGATTCTATTTAGATTATAGGCACATCGTTAGTAAATTGCCTCAAATTTTGAAATTAGGAAGATCTTGTAATAGCCTAGTTCTGTATCAGAAATTATTATTATTATTATTATTATTTTTGAGACAGGGTCTCCCTCTGTTGCTTAGGCTAGCTAGAGTGCAGTGGCGTCATTATAGCTCACTGCAACCTCAAACTCCTAGGCTCAAGCTATCCTACTGCCTCAGCCTCCTGAGTAGCTGGGGCTACAGCTGCGTGCCACCATGCCCAGCTAATTTTTCTATTTTTTTACAGAGACAGGGGACTCATTCTGTTGCTCAGGCTGGTCTTAAACTCCTGGACTCAAGCAATCCTCCCACCTCATCCTCCCAAAATACTAGGATTACTGGTGTGAGACACCATGCCTGGCCAAAAATTGCATTTTAAATAAGCTCTCAGATGATTTTTAAGAACACCACATATTCGAGAATCACTGTTTACAACGAAGGTATCAATCCAAGAAGGGCACTGATCTTGCAGGAGTCTAGAAAGCCCAGATCTTTATACAGCAGGCACCCACTGTTCAGGTCTGAGATCAAATGTTACCTCTTCAGAGATGCCCTCACAATTGCTCACTCCATCACAGCAAATTTTTTTTTTTTTTTTTTTTTTTTTAATTTTTGAAGCAGGGCAGGGAGAAGGCAGGGACTTTGCAGCCCTGCAACCTGAAAGCCCAGGAAGCTGCAAAGTCCCTGCCTGCTCCCCTGACCCCCTCAACATCACAGCAAATTTGTTTTATTTTCAGAGCAAATTTCCCCCTCATACCTAAAATTATTATTTTTTCTTTCTTTTTCAGTGCTACCATCTCCACCCCATCTGGAATGCCAGCTTCACAAGCACTCAGATGTCTGTCTTGACCATGACCTATCCCTGGTCCCTGGAACAAAGTGATGTTCAATCAGCACTTGATTAATATTAATAAAACTAACAGTCCAGGCCGGGCACGGTGGCTCATGCCTGTAATCCTAGCACTCTGGGAGACCAAGGCGGGAGGATGGTTTGAGCTCAGGAGTTCGGGACCAGACTGAACAATAGTGAGACCCTGCCTCTACTAAAAATAGAAAAAATTAGCCAGGCATGGTAGCACCTGCCTGTAGTTCCAGCTACTCGGGAGGCTGAGGCAGGAGGATCACTTGAGTCCAGGAGTTTGAGGTTGCAGTGAGCTATGATCACACCACTGCACTCTAGCTTGGGTGACAGAGAGAGAAAAAAGTAAAGAAAGAAAAGAAAACTTCCCTCTGTGAGGTTCCCAAGATGGTGAAAGATATTACATGGTTAATTTATGTGATTAAAAGTAACCTTTTATCATTGTGAAAATGCAGTAATCCCAACATTATCTTTAGAAGAAAACAGGAATTTTACCGCATCAAGCAAGACGCAGGAAAACTTATTACCAGGACATGGGGACTGGTCCACGATAGAGAAACTCACAAAAATTCCCCAAATCTGGCTGTGGTGCTGGAATATCAAGGACTACTCTTTCGGATATAATTTCCTTGATTAGCTGAAGCAGTTTGCAAGCCGGCCCATCCGCAACATGTTTCCCCCCCAGTAAGCGTTCACTGATTTTTAAAATGGAGTTCTAATAAGATCTGCCTTTTAGCATTGTTGGTATGATTAAATGATAAAAAATACAAAATGCTTTTAGCACAGAGGCTCATATATAGGAGGGACTGCCCAATATTTCTCTAATAGCCTGGAAGCTGCAGAAAGGTAGAGAATCTGTTTTACCTAACTTCCTATCCTCCTCTCCATCTCCTAACAAAGGAAGCATCTAATTAATAAATGCAAAACTACAAAAGAAAAACAAAGGTTGCTTTGTCCGAGGTGAAATCTATTCCTGAGGCCCCATCATTTACAATGTCTATTTTAAAGCACCACTAAGAAAATAAAGATTCGTATGTACAGTGCAAAAGAACTCCTGTTACACTTGGGAATGCGTATTTTGAGAATCTACCTCCGTCTGGAACTAACTAGTTTTCAATCACAGCAGGAATCATCGGAACTGCCTTAATGGGAAGCGTTTCTGTTTTCCAGGGATCCCAATAATACACCTGTTGTGCGGAAGGGCCACACACTAACCTCCCTGGAAAGCTGCCTCCTCCCCACCCTGGGTAACTTGCCAAGTGGGCAGTTTGCCCGGCGAGCCTCAGGTCCCGCCTGAGGATATCGCGGCTTCTCCTCGGACTCAGTCGCTCCACTGGGGACGCGAGGGGCTCGGAGTCGCTCCCAGCTCCAGGGTGCAGAGGCCATTTTGCCCCTCAACCCCCGCCCCGCGCACACTTTCCCCGGCGCAGGCGACGTGTCGGCGGGCTGCGCGTGGGGCTGGCCGACCCTGGAGGTCTAAAGCCCCGCGGCCGGCCGGGTGCGGGTCCCGGCGTCCGCGCGCCCCTCGACGCCCAGGAGCAGCCCCGGCAGGGCGCGCCCGGGCCGGCCGAGCAGGCACCGCCCGAAGGCAGGTCCGCCCACCTGTAGGCAGCCTTTTTGGTCACGGATGAGAATGCGAAGCGCGAGCAGCTTCCCTCGAAGTCCAGCCTCACTCGAAATTCACTCCCCGCCCCCCAGCTTAAATCGACGCGGGTTTACACAATTCCCACCAAGTGGATTCAAAATAGCCAGTGTGTTTCCTGCAGCTGTGAAGCAGAAAAAAATAAAAGAAAAAAAAAAAAGCCAGTATGGCCTACGCCGTGACTCCAGGAATATTTCACAGATTAAATTTGGCCACCCCCTCTCGCCAGGATACCCAAAGGAATGGGGCGGGGGGGCGAAAATGATGAGGTCCCTCCGGGATCTAAGCCTCCCCGGCCAGCGACTGGCTCACGTGCTCCAGCCCTCGGGCTTAGGACCCCCCAGGGGCCGGGCGCAGCAATCCCCGCCTTGAAGACCACGAAAACTGCAGCCCCAGAGCTGATGGCAAGATTCTCGCTGCTCACTGATCTCCCGCTCCCATAAAAGTGAAAAGTTGTCCGCGGCGCCCGGGCACTGGTAGCTTTAAGCCTTTCCCCCGAATAAAGCACCTCGGCGGTTCCAAGTCTCCACTCGACCCGAGAGGCAGCCTCCCAAGGCACTCGGCGCTGCTCTCCGCGCACCCACGCCTCTCGGGTTCCCGCGAGCCCCAGCCCACAGGCGAAACCGCCACCGAAACCAGCGCCGAGCGTCCTCCGCCCGCGCCTCCCCCACCAGCCACAGGCGCCGCAGTCCCCCCGCGGGGACTCTCAGGCTACCGTGCGCCCCTGGCACCGCGCCCGACTCTCACCCACTCACCGCAGCTGGGCCCGACCCAGCTGGGGCCGCAGGAGCCAAGGAGCGCTCTCACCTGGCCGGCGCGCCAGACGCCGCGCGGACGGATAGCTAGCAGCTAGGGACAGGGCTGGGGACTCGGCCCTCCTCCTTCCCCCCTTCTCCCCACCCGGGCCGCCCTGCCCCCGGGCATGCGCATCAACTCCAGGCCCGGTGGAGGGGGTGCTGGAGGCCCGCGGCCCCGCGCTGGCGAGTCCCACCTGCTGCTCCGGGGACTGGCTCCTCGGCGCTCTGGCTCGCTCTCCCGGGAGTCCTGCCGCCTGCGCCAGAGGAAGCAGGGAGGGGAAAGTGGGCGCTGGCGAGAAGGTGTGGTGTGGCCGGCCTCCTTCCTCAGTGACCCATTCACCTGAAACTCGGATGGGAGGGAGGGGGAGGAGGAGGCGGGAGGACTCAGCCCTTCTCCGAACACCCTTCCAGCGCGGTGTTAAAGGAACAGCGCTGCGTTCTGGCCCGTGGGGAGGGAGCGTAGGGGGGACGCAGAGGAGGGACTCGGGCTATCCAGCGGCAGGAGCTGGTCCCGCACCCCCTGGAGACGTGCCCCGAGCTCCGCCTGCTTCGGGTAGAACCGTGGAGTGTTGGACTGGGAGAGGCGGGGTAAGGTCTAGGGGGGACTGTTTTCCTCCTGAAAGAAGGTCCAAGGGTGCTCAGCACAGGACACGGTCCTGCTCCCAAAGTTTGATTAAACTTTTATTGCAAAATATCCAAATGTGTTGCTCCAACGAACGACTTCTGGAAAAATTTCAAGTCATGCGTAAGTTTGGGAGCTATTTCTGAAGCTCTGGATTCAGAAAGACAATTAGAGTGGTTCAGATGAAGGTAAACTACTGTAGATACTGGTGTCAGTTCGCCATCAAGCAAGCTAAAGTGTATGATACACATCACCACTTCAGGGTCCTCTCCTTCCCACCCCCGCCCCAAATATAATTGTGGTATGATTGAGAGGCTGCTCTTGGGGAGGATTTAAACTAATATTCTCTCAAAAAAAAAAATAACTTAGTTCTGGTTGCTACGTTGTATTTCTCGATCTGGATGCCGGTTCCACAGGAGTGTCCACTTTGTACAATTCATAGTCTACACTTAACAAAGTGTACACTTTTATGTGTGTTGGTTGTATCTCAATTTTTTTTTTTTTTTTTTTTTTTTACAAATTGTACTCCAGGATGTGACAATTTTAGTTGGAATTTAACTATCTGCATTGAAGGCTAAAATTTAGATTTCTTAAATCCTGCTTCCGTTTGTGTTCCAATCTGGAATTTCAGCATTGCTAATAAATTTCTGTCCAACCCACCCACTTCTTTACCTTTAATTAAGTGGTTAGAGATGTGACTCTCCCATACCTTGGCTCCTAAGGCATAATTCATAATTAAGGAAGTAAAAGCGTTATATAAATGGGAAGTATTTTAAATGATGACAGCTTTAATAGGTAATTAATTTAATTGGTATTTTTTCATGGAAGTCATTGCTACAATTACTTTAATATGACCATGTAGTTTTTGAATGATGTAGTTTAAATTGGTATTGTTAACACTGGGGAAGTCAGGTTAATCCTCTTAATGTTCGCTGTCAGATTACTGAAATCTGCAAACATTCCACTCAGTTTATAATTAAACAAGGGAACATTTCCTAATACTCTCAGATTTGTAAACACATGTCTATTATTTTATAACGTATTGACATGTTCTGAAGAGGAGATCTTAAGAGTTTTTTTCTGCTTTTGAAAGAAATAGAGTTCACATGCCATAAAATTCACCCTTTTAAATAAAGTGTACATACAATTCAGTGATTTTTAGTATATTCACAAGTTTGTACAACTATCACCACCATCTAATTCCAGAACATTTTCATCACCACAAAAAGAAACCCCATAGCCATTAGTAATCAATCACTCTCCATTGTCCCTCCCCCTCAGCCCCTGGCAACCACTAATGTACTGTCTGCCTCTATCATTTTGTTTATTGTGGACATTTTATATGAATGCATAATACAATATGGGGCCTTTGTGCCTGTCTTTCACTTAGCATAAGGTTTTCAAAGTTCATCCATGATGTAGCACGTACCAGTACTTCATTCCTTTTTATGGCTGAATGTTCCGTTGTATGACTATATCACACTTGGTTTATTCATCAGGTGATGGACATTTGAGTTTTTTTTCCTTTTTGGCTATTCTGCATAATGGTACTGTGTACATTCATGTACAAGTTTTTGTGTGGACAAATGTTTTCAATTCTCTTGGGTAAATTAGGTTTTGTAATTAAACTTTTTTAATCATCTATATCATGTTATTTTTCTAATTCTCACCATAAACCTAAACCCAAAGGCATGTTATGTTGGGTGGAAGGTTAGTTTTCATGTTTTATTTGCTTTCCTAATTCATTCCTTCAACAACCTTGTTTTGTTGGGGGGGGTTTTGAGAGGGAGTCTTCCTATGTTGCACTGCTGGTCTGGAACTCCTGGCCTCATTTGACCCTCCCACCTCAGCCTCCCAAGTAGCTGGGATTACAAGGGAAAATCACTGTGCCCAGTGTTTCAACAACTGTTTTTTGAGTGTCTGCTCTGTGTACAGTGGTGAACAAAACCCAAAAATCCTTGTCTTAGTGAAACTTACTTTCTAGTTACTGCAGAATTCATCCATATAGAATAATAGAATTTATTAAGTTGAACTATACGAAATTGGCAATAGTTGATCATTTTTAATTGCAAAAATTGCAACTTCATATGGTTCAACTTAATACTAAACTAAATTACTGTTGAAATATTGTGTACCATTTTTATTCAGTTCAGGTTAATTTTCCAAAGAACACTCACAACTTTGGAAGAAATGTGTTAACTATTGCCTAATATTGTGCATATTAGGTAGTAGATGAAAGTGTCTAGAAAGCAAATCCAGCCTTGAAACTTAAATACATCATTCTTCAATAGCAAAACAAAATTTGTTGGATGACAAATGATGCCATGTCTAAACATGCCATTTAGTCATGTTACATAATCATAAATTGTAGCAAAATTTAATTACTATATTTTTACCAAATATTCCTTCTTGGCAACTCACAGTAGTATTATTATCCACTATTGAATATTATTTGATGAAAATCCTCATGACTCAGAAACAAAGTAAATATTCTTTTCAGAGGACCCTATGATTAGAAATTTATTGATTTTACCTGCAGTCAAACGAATGATAAGATGAAAAAACAATTTTTTCTTCCTTTTTATATGTAAAGGAGAAAGTTGAGAGCTCAGATTATGGTGTCAGAAATCTGAGTTCACATTCCAGCATTGCCCCTTGGTAGCTGGATAGGACTAAGGGAAATTAAACTTCGTAAGCCTCATTTTTCTGCATTGTAAATTTGAGACAATAGTAAATATTAATAGTACTCTCTTCATAAAGTTGTTGGGAGGCACAAGGAACATTAACCAAGATAGACTGACTATATGCTGGGCCGTAAAGCAAGTGTCAATAAATTTAGCAAGTCATGGCTGTATCCCATATGCGTGAAATAGTGCCTGTCATACAGATATTCCCTAACTATTTGCTGAATGAGTAAATGACTGTAACCCTGATTCCCAAGTCTAACATGCCTGTAGAATCTTGTCCACCTCTCAGATAGCCTCCTGCCACTGTGAAGCCTCCACATTCCTTAACAGCATTTCAAGGCATACATCTCTTGTAAGAAGGTTTAGAGGAGAAAAGGAGGGAGATTAAAATGTTTCCACTCCACCTCACCTGCTTAGTGAACGAATTCAACGATTGGTATTTGTTCAAGGGCAACTCAGCTTGGAGTTGCTGACGGCCTGAAAGGCCTCTAAGTTTCCCCACCCAATAATGAGGAAGGAGGCTCCTAGTCCACAGAGGAGTCTCCCTGGACAGATTTATAGAAGAATTTATGGGGAAGTCACCAGGAAGCCAGTGTCTAAGAGGATAATTACACTGCGTGAGGAAACATCTATCTCCTCAGTTGCTATGTATTAACCAAGATCCTCCCTCCCCCCGCCTCCGCCCCGGGGGAATCTAAGATTAAACCAAGAGAGTCAGCACCTGAACAGGAACTTCAGCAAGTGGAATAATAATAGTAGCCATCATCTGCTCAGGGAAAAACACGCACTGTGCTAAGTGTTTTATGGGCTTTTTAAATTTTTTGTCTTTACAACAACCTTATCTATTAACAACCTGACTATTAACATTATTTTCCCCCTTTTATCTTTTTATTTTCCATATTGATTATCAATATGTATCTCCATTTTATGCTTTGGAAAACTAAAGCTCAGAAAGGTTTGATCATTTACTCAAGTTATCTAAGTTGTAGAGTCAGGATTCAAATACAGGTCATCTGATTCCTGAACTAATGTTCTCAACAATTTTACTATATTTTAGGGCTACTTTTTGTCTATAGGCAATAGTCTGTTTTTTTCTCCTGGGTGCAGGTTACACGGCTGTTACCCTTACAACAATTTATTAAACTGTACATATATGTTTTATGCACTTTTTGTAGAAATTCTATATTTTACAATAAAAATTTTTTAAAGAATAGTGTAGAGACATTCTTAGAAGATAGTTGGAGACCTATGTCTGTGTGTTTTCATTTGTGAATAACATTCCTCAAATATTTTTTTTTTTTTT
>CM052439.1:134640664-134671777 GCA_028533085.1 Varecia variegata
TCAAAAAAAAAAAAAAAATTTTTTTTTTTGTAGAGATGGAGTCTTGCTATGTTGCCCAGGCTGGTCTCAAACTCTTGGCCCCAAGAAATCCTCCAGTCTCAGCCTCCCAAAGTGCTAGGATTACAGGCATGAGCCACTGTGCCTGGCCTGCATGTCCTCTTTAATTTGGGTTTTTGCTGTCTTGGAGATTTACCTCCAATCCAGTCAATCTAATCTATTTAGAAGTGACGTACTACTAAGTGTTTTATAAACCCAGCTCAAGGCTAGACTCCTCTTACCTCTTCATTCAAAAATGTTCTGACAATGTCATCCTATTGTAGCCTCTTTAGAACTCTTCCTGCTGCCACAGGTGTGACATGGTGTTAAAGAAAGAAACAAAGAAAGAAAGAATCCCCTGAACTCTCCCTGCCCAGAATTTATGGCACTATTGAGGTCTATCAATCCTGAGATAAGCTATGTAAAAATGGTTAAGAAAGCATAGACTCTATACATGTAAAACTGTACTATCTCTTGAATTGTTATTTAAACATAAGTATTCCCCCATCTCCAACTCAACAGAAAATTCCTGAAGGCCCAAAAATACTTTCCAGGCTTCTTTGAATTCTAGAGAGCATTTTATAATTCTCAAACCCTGCCCTAGTCTTCACATTCTTTCAAGCTTGGCTGAAGATAGCTCTGCTTTTACTGGGAAAATGCAGGCCACTTTCATGTTTCTTAAAGGATCTCTGGCATCAACCCTGCTCTTTTCATCCTCTACTTCCTTCCCTCCCCAAACATCAGACACTCAGATCTCAAAATCTCAGAGGAAGGGCCTCTCTCATCCTTCTCTGGGTTAGCTTTATGTTCTCTAAGTGCACCTCCAAAGGGGCTGACCACTGATCCCAAATTCAAAGTCCTCTCCTTAGTTCCTATGGACAAATGCAGGAGTTTTCTATTTTTTATTTTTAAGGAGTAAATTTTTATATAACAGTAAGGATTACTAATAACTTTCTTTCTCTGTTGTTATTAAGAGAAGTTTTCTTTGCTACCTCAAAACTAGATTATTAGCACTTGATTCATGTTTACATAGTAATTGGTTCAGCATTATACTGAAAAGTGGAGTTGCTAGCAACTCTGCAAAGCTCCCACTATGCAAATACCCAGATAGTTGGGATTCCTCAATTTTCCAGCTATTAATAGAAGGCTTTGTTATTGGTGCATTATCAATGTTGACTCAGGTTGTTCTTTAGATATTAGGCTCGCTTAATCTTTCCTTTAAAATTTAAAATGTCATTTATTAGTTTAGTTTCTTTATGATAAATTTTGCTTAGCCAACAGTATGGTTTTTGTGATGCTTATCTGCACTGGTAGGATTTTTAGACAGTAATTTTCAAGGAACTAGACCTTATGATGTGTTTAAAGGAACTAGACCTTAAGAATAGTTTGATATTCTAATAGGATCCTCTATATCCCTGTTGCTAAATCAGATGTCTGTATTAAAAAATTGCTTGCAGTATGACACTTCATTGGTTGTGTGCTTCTCATGAATTTGTGTTATTTATATTACTTATAATATGGAATCCAGTTAAGTGTAATGAAATGACTGTGTTGTTTTTAAATTTATAAGGATTTTTATAATATAAAACCATGTGGGGGCTGGGTGGGGTGGCTCACGCCTGTAATCCTAGCATTGTGGGAGGCTGACTTGGAAGGATCCCTTGAGGGCAGGAGTCCAAGGCCAGCCTGAGCAAGAGGGAGATCGCGTATCTACTAAAAATAGAAAACTTAGCCGGACATGATGGCAAGCGCCTATAGTCCCAACTACTCAGGAGGCTGAGGCAGGAGGATAGCTTGAGCACAGGAGTTGGAGGTTGTAGTGAACTAAGATGATGCCACTGCACTCTAGTCAGGGCGGCAGACAGAGCAAGACTCTGTCTCAAAAAAAAAAAAAAAATTAAAAGCGTAAAACCATGTGGTCAAGCTCATAGTCTTCTCTTATCAAATAAATACCAAGTGGTTGTACAATATATCCACAACATATTTACCTCAATTTGTTTATGAGGATAAGCATATTAATTATATCCCTAGTTTACATCCCTAGTTTACATTGTATTGTGGTATGATATGGACAACGTGTTTTTTATTTTGTTAAAAATATATTGATATTTTTGGCCAGGTGCGGTGGCTCACACCCGTAAATCCTAGCACTCTGGGAGGCCAAGGCGGAAGGATCACTTGAGGTCAGGAGTTTGAGACCAGCCTGAGCAAGAGTGAGACCCCATCTCTACTGAAAAAATAGAAAGAAATGATCTGGACAGCTAAAAATCTATATAGAAAAAAATTAGCCGGGCATGGTGGCGCATGCCTGTAGTCCCAGCTACTCGGGAGGCTGAGGCAGGAGGATTGCTTGATGCTCCTTTGAGGTTTCTGTGAGCTAGGGTGACGCCATGGCACTCTAGCCCAGGTGACAGAGTGAGACTCTGTCTCAAAAATATATATATATATGTATATATATACATACAGATATTTTCAACAAGGGGGCCAAGACCATTCAATGGAGGAAGGACAGTCTTTTCAACAAATGATGCCGGAGCTGGGTGTAGTGGTGCACACCTGTAGTCCCAGCTACTCGGGAGGCTGAGGCACGAGAATCGCTTGAGCCCAGGAGTTTGAAGTTGCTGTAAGCTATGATGATGCCACAGCACTCTAGCCCTGGCAACAGAGTGAGACTCTGTCTCAAACAAAACAAAACAAAACAATGGCATTCACACATGCTGTTCTGCCTCTTGCTTTATGTTATTTAATACTTACATGTACTAAGAATGGTTCCAGATCAGTATAGAGAGAGCTGCTTTATTCCTTTTTTAGCTGCATGGTATGCCATTAAGTAATTTATTTTTTTAATTAGCCAGGCGTAGTGGCATGTGCAAGTAACCTTAGCTACTCAGGAGGCTGACGTGGGAGGATCGCTTGAGCCCCAGAGTTTGAGGCTGCAGTGAGCTGGGATAGTGCCACTGCACTCTATGGTGAGTGACAAAGAGAGCTTATCTATTAAAAAAAAAAAAAATTTGTTGTTTTAGGCCATCCAGTTTGTGGTACTTTTTAAGGGAAGTACACTCAACTTCCTCTTTTCCCTGTTCTCCTGAAACCTAGTCTGGCCCTCCTAAAGGTTTTGCTGTTATTCACTCTAGGAAAATGGACAGAGGTATCCAATATAAGGTGGATTTACAGGGGTTGTAGAGACTTAAAAAGCGGCCTTCCCTGACCACATAGTTTTTTATTTTCTATTTTTCTTTTCTTTTTTAAATTAATTTTTACTAAATTTCTTTTTTTTTTTTAATATTCACCACTATACTAACGAGGAAAATCATCTCTTTTTTTCCATTAGAGAATGGGTCTTACTCTGTTGCCCAGGCTGAAGTGCAATGGCACCATCATAGCTCACTGAGGCTCATGCGATCCTTCTGCCTCAGCCTCCAGAATAGTTGGGACTACAGGTGCCTACAACCACGCCTGGCTAATTTTTTTCATTTTTTAGAGATAGGGTCTTGCTGTATTGCCCAGGCTGGTCTTAAACTCCTGGCCTCAAGCCATCCTCCTGCCTCAGCCTTAAAGTCACTGGGATTACAGGTGTGAGCCACTATACCTGACTGTCACCACCTAGTTTTAGGTAGACATCCAGCTACATTCCTTGCCATCATAATTACTATCTGATATTTTCTTATCTATTATTTGTCCCCTTCCCTAGACTATGACCTGCATGACAGCAGCAACCTTCTCTTTTCTGTTCACCATTGTATCCTGAGGACATGCCTGACAGATGGTAGGCAATGAATACTCTTTGGATGATGAATGAATAAAAAACTCTTACAGAATTCTACCCCATCACCGATTCTGTGTTCTTGGCATGTTATGTAATTGTTCAGGCCCTCAGTGTCTTCATCTGTAAAATGGGGAGAACTGTATATACTGAGAGTTAGCAGGGGAAAGTGAGGGGTGCTGTGGGAGTCTGGCCCAGGTGGTTTGGTTTGGTTTGACTGGGGAGGAGTCAACCAGACTATAAATTCCACTGGGGTTTCCACTAGGTTTGGTTTGTTGCTGTATCCCCAGGAGCCAGCACAGTGCCTGACACATAGTAGGTAGTCAATGCATTTGTTGAATAAATGAATGGAAGTCCTCCTGGAGGCAAGGGTTTTGAGAGCTATGTAGGAAGTAAAAACCTGGCAATGGATTAGATGTTGGGGAGAGTAAAGTACACGCACAGGTTTCTGACTGAGAGGAAAACAGGAGACTGTGTTTCTGCATGAATGTTTTATTCACGTGGGTGGGGCTCCCCTGACCTGGCTTTCATAATTTAAAAGCTCTTACCAAGGAGGACAATTCCAAAGTGTAGAAACAAGCTTCAGAAAGAACAATAGCTCCAACCCCATCTCAGTTTTTTTAATTTAAGGGGAAAATTAGCTCCTCTGAGACCTCTGCACCCTCCTCTTTTGGTATTTGGATGGGATTAAGATAGAGTCATTCCTGGAATGGGGAATCTCAGAGTGGGCCAGGAAGAGCGAAGGCAGTCAGCTACCATCAGCCAGCTGAAAATAAAACTAAGGGAAGGTAGAGGACTGTGGCTGGGTTGGTAGGTCATGTCCCTAGACATGCAGTCATAAATCAGAGCCACAGACTCTTCCCCCTTCCCGGATCAAAAATAATAAACTTAATCTGGCACTTCCAATTTCTATGGTCCTGCCCCAAAGTTACTAAGAGTGGTGACACCGTATGCTGCCCTTATCCTTGGAGACTGGTCTCAGCTGTCCACGGTTTTTAAAACTTGTAAAGAAAGGAAATAACACCCTTCTGACCTGGGTGTTTTGAACTGGTGGGTCATCCCTGAAATGTACACCACCCCAGCCCCTTAGAAAAGAAAGGACAGACTTCTTTCAAGGTTAGAAAAATAACAGTTTAGTGTTCTTTTTTTTTTTTTTTTTTTTGAGACACGTTTTTGCTCTGTTGCCTGGGCTAGAGTACAGTGGAGTCATCATAGCTCACTGCAACCTCAAACTCCTGGGCTCAAGCAGTCCTCCTGCCTCAGCTTCCAGAGTAGCTGGAACTACAGGCACCACCACACCCAGCTACAAAGTTTGCTTTTTAAAATGGAAAAAATCCCAAACATTTGTAATTTTTTTTCCACTTCTCAGCCTCTCCAGGCAAAGATTTAACAAAGAAATATGTAACTTCTGTCCTCTCCCATTTTGGGACAAGGAAAAAAAATCAATTTTTCTCAATTAAATTTAATTAGGTAAAAGTCATATAAATATATATACACATATACATGCATATATATGATTTTTAAAATATTTGATATGATTTAAGTCCTTTTTTTAAAAAAAGCTATTTTATAGATTGATAAAATCTAAAAATTTAAAGGTTATTTATTTATTCATATTACCTATAGGGCTTACTCTGGAGCTGAAATGTGTAAAAAAAACAAGAAAAAAAAATAAAGGGCTTATTAACTGATTTTGTTAGAATTTTAGGTAGCTTTCCTTCCTCTTGTATGGAATATATGTTGAATAATTATATAAGCAAATAATTAGATAAAAATAGTTTTTTTATAAAATTAGATATAACCTATCTTTGTGTTGCTGTTTTGAAAATGTCCATTTTTGCTAGCATGATGCTTCAGTTATTTGTAATATTTATGTAACTATCTCAGAACTCACATGCTTGTATCCTGTCTTCAGTTTAAAGGCTCAGTTAAATTAGACTACAAACAAGGCAAAGGTTACAGCATGAAGGTAAATATTTAGATTGCCTCTTAAAATAACTGCCAGATGCAACAGTCCCATAAAATAGTGATACCGAAATCGGCTCTGGAGATGAAAAGCGTAATTGGGTTTGTTTTAATTTTAATACCTTAGCCCCGAATATTTACTTCTGATAATTACTTTCATATTCTCTTAGTTAATATTTATATCTGAATTCCCATTCTCTCAAACCTCTGAGAGTGCTCTCTGCTAATATACTCCTAATTTCGGTCCCATGTCTCCTAATATTTTCATCTAGTACATACTCTCTTTTCTTCCTAGAGGACCTGTGAATGATTCACTGGAGCACTCTCTCCCCCCACTGCAAGCCAGAAACACCTGTGAAACTTGTCCCTTCCGCTTTCCATCCAGTTTATGGACACCCAGGCTTGGAGTAAAGAGGGAGGCTTAGGTGCCCGGTACTCAGAAAACACAGCTGTGGGTCTGAAAGGAATCTGGCCTTTCTGCTTGACTTTTTTTTTTTTTTTCTTTTTTTTTTTTTGAGACATCGTCCGCTTTGTTGCCCAGGCTACAATGAGTGCCGTGGCATCAGCCTAGCTCAAAGCAACCTCAAACTCCTGGGCTTAAGCCATCCTACTGCCTCAGCCTCTCGAGTAGCTGGGACTACAGGCATGCACCACCATGCCCAGCTAATTTTTTCTATATATATTTTACTTGGCCAGATAATTTCTTTCTATTTTTAGTAGAGACGGGGTCTCGGTTCTTGCTCAGGCTGGTCTCGAACTCCTGACCTTGAGTGATCCACCCGCCTCAGCCTCCCAGAGTGCTAGGATTACAGGCGTGAGCCACCTCGCCCAGCCTTTTTTTTTCTTTTTTTTTTTCTGGAGACAAGTTTTCACGCTGTTGCCAGTGTTAGAGTGCAGTGGCATGCATCATCATAGCTCACTACAATCTCACACTTCTGGGCTCAAGCAATCCTCCTGCCTCAGCCTCCCAAGTAACTGGGTGAGCCACCATACCTGGCTAATTTTTCTATTTTTGTAGAGATAGGGTCTTGCTCTTGCTCAGGCTGGTCTCGAACTCCTGGGCTCAAGTGATCAACCTACCTCGGCCTCCCAGAGTGCTAGGATTACAGGCGTGCACCACTGCACCTGGCCAATACATTATTTTATTTTATTTATTTTATTTGTGATCTACTGTATTTAACTAATCTGGCCAACCCAATTAACAGTCCAGTAGTTCAACAGTAGTATCTGTTGACCTAGGTAAACTCCACCATCATTAAACCCTCTATCAGATTATATTATTTTTGCATCTGAAGATAATCTAGCTGAGATTTTTTTCTGAAGTTTATTTTTTGCAGGTTTTCTCATGAACAGACATAGATTTAGCCAAGTTCAAAACTAAATCAAATCCAAAATATATAAAGAACTCCTGGCCTGGCAAGGTGGTTCATGCCTGTAATCCTAGCTCTCGAGGCGGGAGGATTGCTTGAGCTCAGGAGTTCCAGACCAGCCTGAGCAAGAGCGAGACCCCGTTACTACTAACAAAAATAGAAAAATCAGCTGCCATTGTGTCACACACCTGTAGTCCCAGCTACTCTGGAGGCTGAGGCAGGAGGATCACCTGAGTCCTGGAGTTTGAGGTTGCAGTGAGCTATCATGACACCACTGCACTCCACCCAGGGCGACAGAGTGAGACTCTGTCTCTAAAAAAAAAAAAAAAAAAAGGAAACTGAACCCCCTCCTGACTACCTCCCTTAAAAAAAAAAAAAAGAACTCCTACAACTAAACATAAAAAGACAACCCAATTTTAAAGTAGGCAATGGACTTAAATAGACATTTCTTCAAAGAAGATGTACACATGGCCAATAAGCACATGAAAAGATGTTCAACATCACTAATTAGTAGGAAAATGCAAATCAAAACCACAATGAGAAACCGCTTCACATCTATTAGGATGGTTATTATTAAAAGAGAGAGAGAGAGAAAGAAAATAACAAGCGTGGGCAAGGATGTGGAGAAATTGGAATCTTCCTGCATTGCTGGTGGCAATGTCACAAAGAGAAAAAGGAATTTCTACAATACATTCAGGACCAATTCCTCATCATGAGAATAGGCAGAAATCAAGGAACAACCTATAGGGAAACAGTGACACTATGAAAGTGACTCATGAATTACAGCAGACACATGACGTTTTGACACCAAATGCCTACAATAACGTTCTTGCGGTATATAATCTCTCCATATTTCCTAATTTCAAACCCTTAATCCTGAGGGTTTCTAAGAAAATCCTGGATATTGCTACAAATTATATGAACAGCAGCAGACCGATTCCAACACATGGTTGTATCCTGGCGGCTGTATCACATGGCAGGCACCTTCCAAATACTTGGGATGCTAGTCCTGAATAGCTTTGTCCCACGGTTTAACTAGGGTTTGCCCTTGGGCAATAACAATCCCCAGAGTACCCTTGAATATTAACGACCCTGGCAGGCTTACTGATCACAAACAAGATTTAAATAGGGAAGGACCATCATTTTTCACACTTACTAACAAACAGCATTTTCCTCACCTGTCATGTATCCCTTCAGCCTCCCGCCCTGTACACAGACAAAGGGGATTCATAGGCAAGATGGCAATGATGTTAGAATAAGAGCATTTAACAGGTATAAATAATCGTCAGGTCCATTCATTTGCAGACTCTCTGTTTTAGGACTGCTCATAGGGGGAAAAGGGAAGAAAATGTATACAAGTATATAATCTACCATCTCAGATGTGGGGTTTGAATTAAAGTCACACACACAAAATCTTGGGTTTCAAATATGATTCGGGAAACCAACAATTGTAAGATTGTTGTGTTGCCTCAGCTATAACTTAGTAAAAGTTCTCCAAAGATCATTAGAGCACTGTAGGCAGTTTCCAATTTATGAAAGGATGATATTCCTAAATTTACTTTGATCTTTTAAAAACCGAGAATATACTTTTCTTCAAACATATGTAGAGTATAATTGTTAAAAATTGAAGAATAACATAGGCACAGTTAAAAGGTCTAATGTAAGTGTTCAGCTTGATGAATTTTTAAATATGTATATATCCTGGTAAACAACAAACCAGATCAAGGTATAGCAACAAGAAGCTCCCTCATACCCCTTCTCAGATAACTATCACTCAGAAGTCACCCCATTGAATTCTATCACCATAGACTGGATTTCTTTCTTTCTTTCTTTTTTTTTTTTTTGAAGACAAGAGTCTTGCTCTGTTACCCCGGCTAGAGTACAGTGGCGTCATCATAGCTCACTGCAACCTCAAACTCCTGGGCTCAAGTGATCCTCCTGCTTCAGCCTCCTGAGTAGCTGGGACTAGCCACCATGCCTGGCTAATTTTTTTGGTATTATTTGTAGAGACAGGTCTCACTCTTGCTCAGGCTGTCCTCAAGAGATCCTCCCACCTCGGTCTCGGTCTCCCAGAGTGCTAGGATTATAGGTGTGAACCACTGTGCCTGGCCGACTGGATTTTTTAAATGCCCTTTTTATTGATAAATAACAGATATAACAGACATGAAAGTGCATAAAATACATGCATCTTAAGGGTAGAATTCAAGAAGTGTTTCCTTTTTATTTTTTTTTTTTTAAGAAACAAGGTCTTGCTTCCCTAGGCATAGGAAAGTGGGAAAAAGAAAAAAAAATAAATAAAAAAAAAATAAAAAAAAAAAGAAACAAGGTCTTGCTATGTCACCCAAGCTAGAACACAGTGGTGTCATCATAGCTCACTGCAACCTCACACTCCTGGGCTTACATGGTCCTCCTGCCTCAGCCTCCTGAGTAGCTGGGACTATAGGCATGTGCCACTACACCCAACTAATTTTTTTTTTTTTTAGAGATAGGGTCTTGCTATATTGCCCAGGCTTCTCTCAAACTTCTGGCCTCAAGAGATCCTCCTGCCTCAGCCTTCCAAAGTGCTAGGATTACAGGCGTGAGCAACCTAGCCCAGGCTATTAATAGAATTCAATAAATGTTTCAATATGTATGCACCCAGGTGACTACCATCCAGAGTAGTATACAGGACACTTTCATACCCCAGAAAGTTCCCTCATGCCTCTTCCCAGTTAATACTTGCTCTTCCAAAGCTCTTCTTACTTGCTTTGACATAAATCACTATCGTCTAATTTTGCCTGCTTTGTGGCTTTTTATGAATGGGACTGTGCAGAATGCACTCTTGTCTGACTTTTGTTCAGACAATATTATGTTCAGACAAAATATGATGCCATATTTTGCATGTAAGAGCAGTCCATACTTTTTATTGCTCTGCAGTAGTCATTATATGGTTTTACCACAATTTGTTTTTCATTTCTGCTACTCTACTGTTGATGGACATCTGGGTTATTGCCAGTTTAAGGTAATTATGAGTATAGCTCCCATGAACATTCTTGTACATGTCTCTTGGCAAACATTTGTGCTCATTTCAAGGAAGGGCACAGGTGTATAAGTGCATATAATAGGATTTGACTTAATCTGGAGAGGCTGGGAAATTACTGTATGGAGATGCTTTTTGGGTGATAAATGTTTTCTGAATCTCAAACCTGGAAGCCAGGAACACATCTCTGGTATCTGTGACATCAGTGGGGACCCTCCCTGCCTTTCCTCTGAGCCCTGGAAGCTTTGAGGTTAAGGATGTTCTGGCAATGGCTGTCATTTTTGTATCTGGTCCATTCATAAATGAATAAGATAATCCCTGACTGCACGAACAATTAGTACAACTAGTATTCTGCAGGCGACATTTGTTACTCTTTTTGGCTGTCAGCATCCAGATCCCTTGGTACTTTTGGGGGTTTCCTCACTGATGAATCTCAGTACCAGGGACTTTCTTCCCCAGTGTGTCTTGCAAACCAGAGCGTGGCAGTGACCTCGATCTTGTCAACCCACGGCTCACGCTAACTCACTCTGAGTCTGGGTCCTGAGGGCTTCTGGTATCCGAGGACTGGAGAGTTGGTGGAGCATTTAGCACACTGGGTCTCAGGAGAACTGTTGTCACCAAATGAGCTTTTAGTTGGGATCTTGGACATTATTCCTGCTGGGTGAGCTCCAACTCAGATCTCTAGCCCTCCCAGCAATCCTGTAAACTATACATGTTAATAAATTCCTCTTCTTAAATCAGCCAGCTTTGGTTTCTGTGACTTAGAACTAAGAACCTTGAGACTGATAAATCCTCCCACCTGCATTCCCCCATAAGTGATGATTACAGATATTTATTATATTTATTGTTTTCATGGGTAGCATAGAAGAGTGCTTTGTCCAGCCTGAGCAAGAGCGGGACCCCGTCTCTACTAAAAATAGAAACAAATTATATGGACAACTAAAAGTATATATAGAAAAAATTAGCCGGGCATGGTGGCACATGCCTGTAGTCCCAGCTACTCGGGAGGCTGAGGCAGGAGAATTGCTTGAGCCCAGGAGTTTGAGGTTGCTGTGAGCTAGGCTGACGCCACGGCACTCTCGCATGGGCAACAGAATGAGACTCTGTTCCCCCCCCAAAATAAATAAATAAATAAATAAAAAAGTGCTTTGTGTAAAAAGAGCAACCTCATATACCACTTACAATTCAAACTGTCTTGGTAAATCCCATTATGGGTGTAGCTTCAGTTCCTCCAAAGCATTTAAGTGGTAGGTTATCTATTAAACAAATTACTTTACAGGGTAAATAGAATTAAGTCTTTAAATACATTCCTGGAGGTGGTGTGCCTGATAAGCTGCTTACATCTCGGGGCCTTTTTGCCTTTTTCATAAAGAAGAAAGTAAGGTGCCAAATCTTTATCCTAATAATTGGAAAATGCTTTCCTTGTCCCCCAGCCTTCTCCTCTCTTTTCTCCTTTCACACTGGCATATGAAGTTGTGGCTTCGGTCAAGGGAATCAGTTGAAATGGGGATGTTATTGGAATGTGTGAATGCTGTTATGGAGCTAGTACATGGTACTAGTATGTACAGACCTCCAAAGAAGCCTCGATTATGTGATATACTCATGCTATCAGTTATTAGTAATTAATCGTACTTCTGCTAATAAAAATTTATCAGCAACATTATCAGAACAAAAATGTAAAATAAATATAAGGATTTTTATAGAGCTTTATGGTTTACAATATGATTTCAGGTACTTTTATCTCAATTGATCCTCTTGCTCAGAGGAGTTAAGTGACTTGCCTGAGGTCAAACAGCTTGACCCTAGACCTAACTCCCTTGCTATTGCCATCATATAATACGGACATCAATAACTAAAATGATAATACTATGGAATTGCATTAAAATGAAATAAGTAAAAAACAAAAACTCTAAATTCAGAAAAACTACATGATCTAGTTTTAGCCAAGCAGAATGAAAGCAGAATAATACAAATTTAGTTTTATTAATCCTTAATTAAAACACAGAACACCAGGCATGGTGGCTCGTGCCTGTAAACCTAGCACTTTGGTAGGCTGAGGTGAGAGGATCACTTGAGCCCAGGAGTTCGAGACCAGCCTGGGCAACATAATGGGACCCCATCTCTACAAAAAATTGAAAAATTAGCCAGGCATTGTGGTGCACACCTGTAATCCTAGCTACTAGGGAGGCTAAGGCAGGAGGATCATTTGAGCCCAGGAGTTTGAGGTTGCAGTGAGCTATGATGATGCCACTCTAGTGTAGCCCAGGCAACAGAGTAAAACATTTCAAAAAAAAAAAAAAGAGAGAGATTTTGAAGTCCTAACCTCCGGTATCTCAGAATGTGACCTTATTTGGAAACAGGGTCCCTGCAAATGTAATTAGTTAAGATGAAGAATACTGGAGGGGGTTGGCCTCTAATCCAATATGACTGGTGTCTTTGTAGGAAGGTGACCAAGAAGACATAGGGAGAAGGCCATGTGCAGATGGAGGATTGGATAGATGCATCTACAAGCCAAAGAATGTCATTGATTGCCAGCAAACCACCAGAAGCTAGATGAGGTAAGGAAGGATTCCCCTGCAGGCTTTAGCGGGAGCATGGTCCTGCTGATACCTTGATTTCAGACTTTTAGTCTGCAGATCTGTGAGATAACGAGTTTCTGTTGTTTTATGCCACTCACTTTGTGGTGTTTTGTTATTGCAGTCCTAGGAAACCAACACAGTGGCCTTGACTTTGAACTCTTGCAAATAATGGGGGAAGGGGAAATAGGGAGTCAGCTGAACATCATGACCTACAGGATTTCAGTGACTTTCCAGTTTATTTTCTGATAAGCGAAAATATTTTTAAGAACATGCCCAGTGAGCATAGGAATGCCAGGAAAGCAAACAGTAAAGGCCACACACAAAACAACAGGCAATTAAAATTTTAATACAACTAGGTATTGACATAAAAATTTTTAAAAATCAGTGTACAGCATTGGTTTTCATAGATTAACATTTACAATTGTAGTAAAAGAAAGTTTCATAAAGTTCCCTTAATACTTCAGTTCAATATTAATCTAACTCTTTATAGTCTACCAAAATGTTAATATTTTACTTTTTTTCTTTAAAGCATTGGTGCTCTTCTTAAGTGAAATGTTTTTTTTTTATTCTTTTTTTTTTTCTTTTTTTCTCTTTTTACTTTTTTTTTTCATTTTTTTTCTTTTTTTTTTTCTTTCCTCAAAAGCCTTGAAGGGAGTTAAGTGAATTGTTAACATGGGGCCCAGTATATACAACAGAAAGTGAAGTTGTGCCAGTTGAGGGAGGCTCCCATAAAGGGCCTCACACTTCTGTAGATGCTACCTCTTCAGACACAGTGCAGCCCCAAGCACAGTCTGAGAACCATGGAATTGAAATATCAACAATACACACTAATAAAGGTCTCACTGACAAAGAAAAACTAGGAAGTTCATTCAGTGACCAACACTTTCTAAGCTTCACCTTTTCCATATTGCTTTTCTTTTTGGTTTCATTGCTTTAGAAAACTCTTCGAACATTGTTTGAATGGTGGCTGTAACAGGCAGAAACTGTAGTTCTACGCCTGAGAAATTATCTACAAGATAGATGCTGCTGAATCAAATCCAACAGTGATGATTTTGTAGGCCGTCTATTGTTCATACTAACAAAAATAAAACACTTCTCATGAATCATGCCTTAAAACCAAGATAATTTTTGGAAAGATGAAGCATCCCAATAATTCAAAGGGAGATTCCAAGGAAATGTTACATGATGCTATCTTAGGATGGATGTCCAAAGAGGATAGAAAAGGCAACTACATTCACACAATCCTGCTATTCAATGTATGCAGGACAGGCTGGGCTGCAGGGAGATGGAGAGATGTGCACAGTGCACTGATTAAAGATATGGAGGCTGTGTGGACCCCAGTGGGCCACAGAACCACAGGGAAGCATCTGCCTAAGGCTACGTGTAGGAAGAGTTAAAAACACAAAAAAGAAAGGCATGAGACACATGGTCTTTTGGTTAACTGAGTTGCTCATAAAGGACCTTTTGTTGAGATTCATTCTTTGCAGTTTATTAATTTCATAAACACTTCTACAGATTTCACAAACATTAATATAGTTCTTATAATATGCCAGGCTCTGTTCTAGGTGCTTTACAAATATTAACTCATTTAATCCTCATAACAACCCTATGAGGTAGGTACTATTATGAGCCCCATTTTACAGAAGAGGAAACAGGCACAGAGGGATTAAGCCACATGCCCACGATCACAAAGCTTGAAAATGTTGATCTGGGCTTTGAACCCCGTTCAAGGGAAGAAATGATATCTTTGAAAAGGTGTCACCCATTTTCCCTTAGGAAGAATCCTTTAGGAAACCCTTAGGAATTTCTCTTAGGAAGAGAAATTTGCCCTAGAAAAATCCTAGGAACCTGCCTGAGTAAAAAAGGGAAAAGCAAGGCCAGATGTGGCTCACACAGATTACAGAATCCTAGCACTTTGGGAGGCCGAGGCGGAAGGATTAATTGAGGAGTTTGAGACCAGCCTTAGCAAGAGTGAGAACCTGTATCTACAAAAAATAGAAAAATTAGCAAGGTGGGGTGGCATGCACCTATACTCCAAGCTACTTGGGAAGCTGAGGCAGGAGGATTGCTTGAGCCCAGGAGTTGGAGGTTGCAGTGAGTTATGACGACACCACTGCACTGCATTCTAGCCAGGGTGACAGAGCAAGACTCTGTCTCTAAAAAAAAAAAAACAGGAAAAAGCAGCACCAGAATCGATAGTCTACTTGTTCATCACACTACAAGAAGATGATCTCCAAAATGACGACACATTTTAATGAGATAGACAAATATGAAATTGTACAGAGACAAATAAAGGATTTCTTCCATTCTTGGTAAATCTGAATTTGTTTTGAAATGTTTGAGTAAAATCATATTTTTTTCTTTTTTTTTCTATTTTTTTATAATTTTTTTTATATGGAATGCTTCATGAATTTGCGTGTCATCCTTGCTCAGGGGCCATGCTAATCTTCTCTGTATTGTTCCAATTTTAGTATATGTGCTGCCGAAGTGAGCACTTTTTTTGCTTTTTTGAAAAAGCACTGAGCTAAGGAGAAAAATCATACTTTTTAACATTGCATACTGGTTAGACCAACTAGACGCTGATTCAGGAAGTACTTGCTTTTCTACCACAGAGACTAGCTTAAAAAAGGCAGTAAATAAATAGTCAATTTGTGATAAAAAATGGTTTCAAATAGGTTTAAGAATAACCTTGTACATCCCAATTCATTACTTTATCATATTCTTGAATTCTTTGCTTTATGTGAGAAAGTTTATTCTTGAGATAATCACAGCGTTCTTTTTTTTCCAGAAATGTAGGATCCTATAAAAGAAACATAAGTATTATTTCAGCTTCTGGCTTCTGCAGTGAAGAACACAGAAACATATATTATTACCCAGAAAATGACCACACACAGCAGAATTATCTACAGATTTCAAAATCTGCCTAATCAGAATAACAGTTAAGCTCCTTACATTTTTTTTTTTTTATGGACTTAATTGTTCAGAACAGTTTTAGGTTCACAGCAAAATTGAGTGAGAAGTACAAACAGCTGAGGCAACTTTAACTTTAATATCTTTTTTATTTTTTTTCTTCTTTTTTTATTTTTATATTTCCATATTGTGGCCTCATTTGGAAATAGTAACTTTAATATCTGAAGTACATAAAAAAGTAATAATGGCCAGACCTGGTGGCTTGCACCTGTAATCCTAGCACTTTGGGAGGCTGAAGTGGGAAGATCACTTGAGGCCAGGAGTTTGAGACCAGCCTGGGCAATATAGCAAGACCCCGTCTCTACAAAAAAATTTAAAAATAATTAACCAGGCATGGTGGCATGCACCTGTAGTCTGTTACTTGGGAGACTGAGCCAGGAGGATTGGTTGAACCCAGGAATTTGAGGTTATAGTGAGCTATGATTGTACCACTGCACCCTAGCCTGTGTGACAGAGTGGGACTCCACCTCTTAAAAAAAGAAAAAGGATACAGAAAAAGTAAATAATAAGTATAGAAAAGATTAATAAAAGGTCTCTCCAACCTCTATTGATTTTTTTTTAGAGATGGGGGTCTCACTATGTTGCCCAGGCTGGTCTCAAACTCCTGGACTCCTCCTGTCTCAGTCTTCCAAGTAGCTTGTAATACAGGGGCGCACCACCATGCCTGGCTTTATTTTGAGACTAAGAAAGGAGTTAGAAAGATGCAAAATAAGTTAACCTTTTTGAAGGAAATGTGGGGAAAGAGTTCCAGATCAATGCTTATTTCCCTAGGTTACTAAATCTGGACATAGCAGAATGTTTTAGGACAGAGATGACAAGAAATGGTATCAGAAGTCACTCATTTTCCTTTAAAAGTAGCATCTTATGAAATAAAAAAACTCAAAAAACTTTAGCTAAGAGAATCGAAAGTCTGTCAATTATCATGCATGTACCTGGATAAGAATATACTTGGAAAAAGAAAATTGTTTTACTCACATTCTTTTTTTTCTTAAACTCTTCATGGATTCTTGAAATTCTCTCATGTTCCTAAAAATAATATATTGTATACTTGAGTTAAAACACTTGCATTTACTCAAACCATCTCTCAGAGAACACTGGGAATTAGGATGAAAACAATTTTTATCTATGACAAAAAATTCGATTCACTAGACAAATTTTTGAGGGCTTACTATCTGGCAGGCACTGGGACCTAAGAGTGAACAAGAGAGAAAGGTCCCTGCCCACAAAAAAAAAATCAGACCCTAGTCCCAATGTCATGGCCTACTAGTTGTGTGACCCTGGGAAAGCTATTTATTCTCCCCAAGGCTCAGTTTTCTTTTGGTAAAATGAAAATAATAACCATAACAACCTTAAGGGGTTGCTCCTTTTTGGTAAAATGGGAGCAACAGCCATAATGACTTCACAGTGTTGTGAGAAGTTTCCCTTATTTGAAATGATCTTATAAAGTGCTTGGCACATTATAACCACAACATTAGCTATCATTATTATTACTTTCGTCCCCTTTGGAAAGTTCTTTTCTTTTCTTTTTTTTTTGAGACAGATCTCCCTCTGTCACCTGGGCTAGAGTACTGTGGCATCAGCCTAGCTCACAACCTCAAACTCCTGGGCTCAAGCGATCCTACTGCCTCAGCCTCCTGAGTAGCTGGGACTATAGGCATGCGCCACCATGCCAGGCTAATTTTTGATATATATATTTTTAGTTGTCTGGCTAATTTCTTTCTATTTTTTTTTTTAGTAGAGACGGGGTCTCGCTCTTGCTGAGGCTCATCTGGAACTCCTGAGCTCAAGCAATCCTCTCCCTCGGCCTCCCAGCGTGCTAGGATTACAGGCATGAGCCACGAAAGTTCTTTTTCAAGTTATTAGGTGTTGGGATTAAGTGGTTGAGACTATTCAACTTTTGTTTTGTTTTTTTTTTTTAAGCCAGTCAAATTTAGCAACTATTCAACTTTTGAAACAGCTAATATAAGGTTCCTTCTAACTTCAAGTTTTATAATAAATATGAGCTTTGTAAAGAGTTGAACAATCTATCCAAAGGGAGAACAGATTACTAGAGCAATGCCCTCATTTATCCATGTAAACCTATGCCTAGAGATTGCCAGACAGTGCAAACCTAATAAATAAAAAATAAAATATAATAATTTATAGTTCTAAAAGCTTCCCCAGAGAACATTTTCCATCATTTACCCATATCCTTTTCCCAGTACATTTTAATTCTTCAATATCTCTGACATACTAAGATCGTAAGTATCCTCTGTGTTTTGACTGCTTACCAGCAGGGAAGACGAACCTGGTAATTCAGCAGTAATCTATAATTACAGGTCCTGGACCAGGAATAAACTAGCTTCTGGGGCTAGGGGTGCTGTGCTGGAGACACAGGCAGAGAAAAGAGCTTTAATCCCATTTTAGAGTCTGTCATAGAAACTGAATTTATGGGGTGGTAAGGGCCAGAGGAATTATTTGGGGCAATATTCCTTTTTTACGGGCTCGAAAAGCCCATAAAATATGATCATGAGATCATACTTTTCAAGGGTGTACAAGCAGGTTGGTTAGAGAACCTGTGCCTCCAAACAGGCCCACTGGGCTTTGAAATGCTGACATGCTTCCCTGGGGGCATGGTGGGAAAACGAAGAGCCTACTGCAGGCTCCTGCCCCGGGCAAAGCGCGCCTGTGGCTGATGAGAAGTTAATAGCTCTACTTTAGATAAGGACTGCAGGAGACACCTGACATTTTGGTTACTTACTTGTCATGTCATGTTAATAATTAGAGGTAATGACTGTTGTTGATATTGTATGAAAACATCATGGGAAGACTCAGTCTCTCAGCCCGTACTGTAATCAGGACCCTCTTGATCCCCCAATTGCAGACCCATACGCTGCAGCCCTTGCCCACTCACACAAAGCATCCGAACCAGAGACCTCTGGGTCTAGGCCAAAAGACCACACGTCATAGTCGGGGTTTTCAGCATCATTTCTCTCAGTGAGTCTGTACTTCCCAATCTGTGTTGATTCAGATTCGTCGGGGTTGCTTGTTCCTCCCTGCACTCCTTTGAGGGCCTCTAACTTTGGTCACTGTTCCTGGACTTGTAAACCTTGCTTGTTTTCCAAATGGTATGACCTGACACTTGACTTTCAGTATTTGCTAGATTTCTTCTGCTTCCTGGTACTGGCTTCTCTTAGCCAACACCATTCCATGGCTCCAGGATTAGGAAAATGTCACTACTGTACACATTTGGCTTAGATAGCTCATAATTATAAATGATTTAAATATACACTTAAAAGTCTGTGGTCGAGGCCGGGCACGGTGGCTCACGCCTGTAATCCTAGCACTCTGGGAGGCCGAGGTGGGTGGATTGCTCAAGGTCAGGAGTTCGAGACCAGCCTGAGCAAGAGCGAGACCCCGTCTCTACTGAAAATAGAAAGAAATTAGCTGGACAACTAAAAATACATAGAAAAAATTAGCCGGGCATGGTGGCGCATGCCTGTAGGTAGTCCCAGCTACCCGGGAGGCTGAGGCAGAAGGATTGCTTTAGCCCAGGAGTTTGAGGTTGCTGTGAGCTAGGCTGACGCCACGGCACTCTAGCCAGAGCAACAGAGTGAGACTTTGTCTCAAAAAAAAAAAAAAAGAATTATCCTAGATTGAGTGTGCCAGCTATCTCCTTTGGGATCCTGAGTGACTCAGTATGTGTCTTAGGCAAAATCATATTTTACTTCAATAAGAAAATAAAATACGTTTTAATAATTGAAGGCAAAAGATATTAAGTTATATGATTTGAATTATAATTTTGACTAGTTACCTCGAAGATCTCAAATGCTTTCCTAGACATAGACAGATGTAGATGGTTATGGATTTTAAACAAGGTCAGATTTTATTACTGCTCTAAATCTCAGTGCTCCTCCTAGGCAGCTGCAGACACCGACCTGTCGGTTTTCCGAATGATGTGGCAACCTGCTCATGACCGCATCCAGCTCGTCAAGCTTCCTTAAGACAGCTTGAACTTCTGCAGACAGCTCCTTGTACTCCGAAAACTGGTCTTGGAACACAGCTTTATAGCGTTCTCGTTCATCATCTGTGTGAATCACAGGGTATTTTCTAAGGGAACAACATAAACCAAAGTTACAACCTTTTCACTAAAGGAAGCTGAATGGGCAATCAGCTTAGCTTATTCCTCACTGACCACATTGTACCTTCAATTCCATAACAAACAACTGTTCACGTAATGATTTTAAACAGAGGGTATTCATTTGGAGACAAACAGGAAACTGAAAGGCCTAAATGGGACCTCTCAACTTCTACGCTGGAGAAGATTTCACACTGGTACTCACGCCACATAGTCAGGCATCACGATAGGTTTAGGGATGTGGCCAGGGGGGATGTGTCCACTCAGGAGTTCGGGTTTCATTTTTGTTGTTCTCAATTCTTTGAAATTAATTTCTGGGTCCCTTTGTCTGTCACCACTGGTGGCCATTTCACACTGCAGTTAGGGAGAAAAAGAGGATTTATTTAAAAATAGAGGTAGAAAAAAAAAAAACCCTGAATTTATTATTAGAAGAAAATGGGGAGGGAGGCAGGAAGAAGAAAAGTGGAAATAGTAATTAACATTTCCCTTCAGAATTATGTTTTATGGTCACAATGTTGTTCTGAATGTTTTGGTAATAGCTAAAGGGAATCACATTTGAGACATGGGAGTACATCATAGGTGAAACACACATCAACCCGACTGTGGATGTGTCAAGGGTGGATGACGCAATGTCAGATAAGGGGTCTTAAGTACTTACGTAGTTAGAATTTATACCCCGACTAACTATAAAAGAATAAAAAATGTAATTCACTCTTTTTTTTTTTCTTTTTTTTTTGAGACAGAGTCTCGCTTTGTTGCCTGGTCTACAGTGAGTGCCGTGGCGTCAGCCTTGCTCACAGCAACCTCAAACTCCTGGGCTCAAGCAATCCTCCTGCCTCAGCCTCCCGAGTAGCTGGGACTACAGGCATGTGCCACCATGCCCGACTAATTTTTTCTATATATATTTTTAGTTGGCCAGATAATTTCTTTCTATTTTTAGTAGAGACGGGGGTCTCGCTCTTGCTCAGGCTGGTCTCGAACTCCCGAGCTCAAACAATCCACCCGCCTCGGCCTCCCAAGTGCTAGGATTATAGGCGTGAGCCACCATGCCCAGCCAAAAATGTAATTCAAAACAAGAAATTCAGGGATAAAAATGGAACAAGTCTATTTACATGGAAAGAGAAAAAAATGATACTGGCAACGTGAGATGAATCAATTATAAGCAGCCACTGTCGTAGGTCAGAAAGAAAAGGGGGGCCGGGCGCGGTGGCTCACGCCTGTAATCCTAGCACTCTGGGAGGCCGAGGCGGGTGGATCACTGGAGGTCAGGAGTTCGAGACCAGCCTGAGCAATGAGCGAGACCCCGTCTCTACTAAAAAATAGAAAGAAATTAGCTGGCCAACTAAAATATATATAGAAAAAATTAGCTGGGCATGGTGGCACATGCCTGTAGTCCCAGCTACTTGGGAGGCTGAGGCAGTAGGATCGCTTAAGCCCAGGAGTTTGAGGTTGCTGTGAGCTAGGCTGACGCCACGGCACTCACTCTAGCCCGGGCAACAGAGTGAGACTCTGTCTCAAAAAAAAAAAAAAAAAAAAGAAAGAAAAGGGAAGCAAGCAAATTCGTTTTCAGAGAGAAAACCTTCCTGATTGTCAGTATTTTTACAGTATTTTTAAATGTAAGGAGGATGTTGCTGCAACCGCGGAGGAAAGGCAGTGGATGTCTTCAGCTGGCCCAGATGTTCTTAACCTGTGATTCCCTGAAAGGGGCTATGAGAATCCCAGATGCAGATGGTGGTTTAAGTCACCCTGGCTCCTAAATGCAGAGTTATTAGAGGCCTTTTTAGTAAAAAATTATGTGTTCAAAAGAGGGAAGAGGCCTGCCTGCTGCGGTGGCTCATGCCCATAATCCCAGCACTTTGGAAGGCTGAGGCAGGAGGATTGCTTGAGTCTGGGAGTTGGAGGTTGCAGTGGACTGTGTTGGCACCACACAGTCTGGGTGATAGAGCAAGACTCAAGACCCTGTCTTTAAAAAAAAAAAAAAATAGAGAACCAGATGAAATGAATGGACTAGAGAGGAAGTAGCAGGTGACAGGCTTTAAGAGGTAAAATAGGGCCAGGTGAGGTGGCTCATGCCTGCAATCCTAGCATTCTTGGAGGCTGAGGGAGGAGGATTGCTTGAGGTCATGAGTTTGAGACCAGCCTAAGCAAAAGCAAGTTCTCCATCTCTATTAAAAATAGAAAAAGTTAGGTCAGCATAGTGGCTTGGGCCTGTAGTCCCGGCTACTCAGGAGGCTGAGGCAGGAGGATCGCTTGAGCTCAGGAGTGGGGGTTGCAGTGAGCTGTGATGATGCCACTGCACTGTAGCCTGGGCAAAAGAGCAAGGCTCTGTCACAGAAAAAAAAAAAAAAGAACAAAAATAGCAGACAGAAGGGAAGATCCAGTAGAATCCACTCTAGAATGGGCAGGCAAAGATGGATGCTCAGCTTTGGGGCTGGGGAAAGACTATTCAGGGACCCCACTGGACAGCGCCCAGAACTTGGTGAAGCTGGTGGATGACAGAAGAAAAATTTCCATTTTATAAAGAAATGAGTTTCGGAGAAATCAAGTAAATTCTCCAAGGTCACATAGCTATTTAGTGGAAAAGCCATGATTAGAACCCAGAACTATTTGGTTCAGTGATACTTAAATGAATCACATGAGGAAATCTACTTATTTAAATGTACCCTGTTCATATCCTAAAGTTCCCTTAAGTTCTAGTAGCACACTAGAAATGAGTTTGTGATGGAGAGGACAGGCAATGCCATACTGCTAGGGGAAAGTAAGATCATGCTTGGGAACACGATTCCTCTTTGGAGCAGTAACCTCCCTCCCCTCTCCTTACCCCTTATGCCTTCTAGAAGTGCTTACTGAACTAAATTGAGAGTGGCTTGGGAGGACCCCTACTTCACTGCAAACAAAAAGACAAAACGGATTTTAAAACCTTCTTCTTTATTTTGCCAGGCAGCTTTTACAATTCTTTTGTTTCCTGATTTCCCTTCTCTGAGACTGGCTTTGAGGTTTGGTTTAACATTAGCTCATTCTAAAAACCACTAGCTCTTAACCAAACAGCACACCCCTCAGATTGGATTAGACATGGAGGCTGCTAACCCGCTCTAGGGGAAGGTTATAAAAAGGAAAAGCTCTCCAGCCATGGCTCTAGGTGGAAGAGAAACCAGATCACCAAGACGTAGAAAGCATGCCTCACCACCACTCTGGCCCCAAAGTAGAAAAAATGCAATTAGGGGACAGAATACCCTGAGGAAATGAGATTAAGCAATGATATTTTAGGGAATGCATTCATTCATTCATTCATTCAGAAACAGGGTCTTGCTCTGTGCATGCGCCACCACACCTGGCTAATTCTTAAATTTTTTTATAGAGACAGGGTCTTTCTATGTTGCTGAGGCTGGTCTCGAACTGTCCAAGCCATTCACCTGTCTCGGCCTCCCAAAGTGCTGGGATTACAGGCGTGAGCCACCACAGCTGGCTGGGAATGCATTTTAAGGCTAGTATTCATCCTGCTCTGTTCTCTGCTGGTTAAGATGTCATTTTTTCATCCTGATGAATTAATTCCTATATGGTTAATCTTGAAAATGGATAATGGTATTAAACATTATGGGAAACTTTTTTGGCTTGAATAAATGGATTTCTATTTCATGGCCTCTGTCTTTCGCTTCTAAATATTTAACAATCCAGTTCTCACATGGCTGGCTGAGGAAGCTGCTATGGAGCTTGTTGATCCTCCAGATCTCAGTAGCAGGCATCTCAGATTTCCTGGCCAAAGTCATGAATCTGCCCAGGTAGCCACCTTGGGCAAGAGAGTCCACAATTAATTTTTTTCTAGGTAAAATTTTTTCAAGCAAGAACTATTCACTTTCCTTACTTGCCTATCCCTAATTCTAAAATTTACCTTTTAATATAAAATATAATATAAAAAGGGAGTTTTAAGAAATCAGAGTATTTCCATACAGACTATTTCATTTGCTTTCTATTTTTTAATTTTTATTTTTATGGTCTTAACATTTTCATCCACTTTTTTTTTGGATAAACCTCCCTGATCATCAGTTTGGAAAAGTCTATTGGGAAGAAATCTAAAACTAGAGATGAAGAATTAAAATCTCTTCAGGCTTTTGTGGGAAGGATGCATTAGGCTCCAGCCCTGGGACAGGCCACTCTTTTTTTTTTTTTTTTTTGAGACAGAGTCTCACTCTGTTGCCTGGGCTAGAGTGCCGTGGCGTCAGCCTACCTCACAGCAACCTCAAACTCCTCGGCTTAAGCGATCCTTCTGCCTCAGCCTCCCGAGTAGCTGGGATTACAGGCATGTGCCACCATGCCCGGCTAATTTTTATATGTATATATTTTTAGCTGTCCATATAATCTCTTTCTATTTTTAGTAGAGACGGGGTCTCACTCTTGCTCAGGCTGGTCTCGAACTCCTGAGCTCAAACAATCCTCCCGCCTCAGCCTCCCAGAGTGCTAGGATTACAGGCGTGAGCCACCGCGCCCGGCCCAGGCCACTGTTAAGCAGTGCTCCTGATTATAATAAACACATCAGAGGAGGGGGAGGGAAAGGGCCCAAATCTGCAGATTTAATATGACCTTTCTTTGGTTCCGGTAAAAACTAGTTTTGTCAGTAAATATCAGAAAGTTTGGTGTGACACAAAAGAAAGTAATTAAGCAATGGGATAAGTAATTTTTTTTTTTTTTTTTTTTTTGAGACAGAGTCTCACTCTGTTGCCTGGGCTAGAGTGCCGTGGCATCAGCCTAGCTCACAGCAACCTCAAACTCCTGGGCTCAAGTGATTCTCCTGCCACAGCCTCCCAAGTAGCTGGGACTACAGGCATCCACCACCACACCCAGCTAATTTTTTCTATTTTTAGTAGAGACGGGGTCTCGCTCTTGCTCAGGCTGGTCTCGAACTCTTGACCTCAAGCAATGCCTCTGCCTTGGCCTCCCAGAGTGCTAGGATTACAGGTGTGAGCCACCGCGCCTGGCTGGGATAAGTAATGTTACAGCTATAATTGTTAAACTTTGCAAATTAAAAATGGGCTAAATGAATATCCTGTCAAGGTAGAAATAGGGAGAGCTAGATGTATTTCAGTGTGCATCTGTCCAATTCTTGATCCTCTCTCCCTTTGAGTGTATAACATAATGACGCACTTGCCCCTGACCCCAAACTCAGACCATCACCTTCGATGTCGGAAGAGAGTTTGGCTTTTCTAACTTAAAAAAGAAACTGCTCAGCACTTAGGGTTTTATCAGAATTTGTTGCTGTCTCTATGTGATCTTATGTCTGTATATTCCTTCTTTTTAAAATGATTTTATTTGCTTCTTAAAAACTGTATTCCTTAAAATATGAAACAAGGAGAGACAGCCTAATATATAGACCAAACAAGGAATAGGAAACTGAAGTTGAGAGCAGGAAATACTTTCCCCAGCATCACAGAGCTAGTAAGTAGCTGACCTAGTACTCAAATTCAGATGTGTCTGATTCTAAAGTCCCCCGCCCACACTGCGTTGCCTTTCCTGTGCTAGTCTGCCAGTTCTTCCCTACTATGAACTAGGAAGGAAGCAGGTAACATCACACCCAGTGAAAAGCTGGAGATCCCAACCTTTTCTATCAGGTTTCTCATTGGTAAATCCAGTAGAGATTCCCTGATTACATCATGGGATTCCCTTTTACAGAGAGGTCTGCCTCTAGGATATACCTAAATGTGTTGATCCACAGTGATTCATGTCTGGGAAAAGAGGCCTTTAAAAGGATACTCTTTGGTTTCAGCTCCCAAAATCTTGAAAGACTAGGAGAAGTTAACTGGACTGACATGATATCCAAAGGAGTCCTCGCAATGGGAGTTCCTACATCTGCTAAGGTTATTCCTGACTATTCCAGGATCTCTCAGGATCTGGGACTCTGCACCACACCCTGGACATTCTAGGCACCAACCTTCTAGGGTTGTCTGAAGTTCTAGACTGGCAGATCGTCCTAATCCTGTCCCACCTGTGGAGCCTGCTTCAGGTACGTTCTTACAAACAATGACAATGACCACCCTGTCATTTGGGGCAATTTCCTCCAATTTACCCTAGCCTTTCAGGTTGATTCTACGCTGTACTTAATCTCATTGGTAAATCCCACTACCTCAGAGGGACCAACCAGGAAGCCCATAAATTCTACAGCGGCCAGAAATGACCCGCATTGTCACATCACTGACGCATCGTAGCCCAGTGAGGCAGCACTGTCCAGCTAGTGCTGAGCAATCAACATCTGCAAAGTGTACAGCTTTAGCCCCCCAAAGCAACAGAATCTTCTCTTCTGCCCCTGAGGATATTTGAAATACACTTTCTAATGTTAGTGTTCTGCCTGACTAACCCTGATATCAGATTTTGATATCATCTGTTAACAAGAGTGTCAGCTGGCTGAACATGGTGGCTCATGCCTGTAATCCCAGCACTTTGGGAGGCTGAGGCAGAAGGATTGCTTGAGCCCAGGAATGTGAGACTAGCCTCAGCAATGTAGTGAGACCATGTCTCTACAAAAAATTAAAAAATTAGCCAGGCATGGTGGCATGTGCCTGTAGTCCCAGCTACTTGGGAGGCTGAGGCAGGAGGATCACTTGAGCCCAGGAGTTTGAGGTTGCAGTGAGCTATGATGATTCTACTGCACTCCAGCCCAGGTGACAGTGAGACTCTGTCTCAAAAAAAAAGAAGAGAGCAAATATATATGTGTGTGTATACATGTGTATACATATGTAAAATATACATTTTATGAAAGAAAACAGAAGATACTGATAACATTGGTCCCTCTAGGCAGGGGAACTGGGAAGCTGGGGTATAGAAGTGAGAAGATTTTCTATTAGAGATCTTTTTGAATTTTGAGCCAAGTGAATATACCCTGTATTCAAAGAAACAAACAAATCCGAAGGTTTGATTTTCAGCTTCTCACTTAGAAATAATGTCTACTATCTTAAAAAAGAAATTTTCAATGAGGGTAAAATTATGATTATTAAAATATATTAAATTATTACATATATGTAAATAATTATAACAATATCTCATTGAATCCTCTCAGCAACTTATGAGGTAGGAATTGTTATTATTACAGTTTTACAGATGAAGAAATGAAGGTATGGAAAGGTTAAATAACTTGGCTACTGCCACAAATTGGCACAAATTAGCTACTGCGACATGGCTAGCAAATTGTGGAATAGGAATTCCCTGACACTACAAAATTTGGCATCTGAAAGCATGGTGAGAAGGATAGAAAAGAATAGCAAAGAACTTTAAAGAGAAATGAAGAAAGTTTGCATAAACTTCCATCTAACAAAATTAAAAGGAGTTATAGATAGGATTAATTGGTCCTTTTAGTATTAGAAAAAAGCTGAAAACCCTCATATGAACTCAATGTAATAGCTACACTTTCATAGATGGGTAATTCTACTATGTAGATAAATAGACATAAGAGAAAAGTATTTAACAAATCTAGAGCTCAAGTATAATGTCAAGTAAACATTATTCTTACCATTTTCCTTTTTGATGACAAAGATGCCTCATTTATCTGGAAAAAAAATAGTTCAAACAATTTTTCAAAGGCATATGAAGCTACTTTGCAAATATTTTCATCCATTTGCATTCACAGATCAATCTCCATTTTACAAAGGTTGATCCTCTACTTGACGGATGTTCCTCCTACTTTTTGCCTAGGTTTTGATGGGCCACTGGTGAACCAGAGGGGTAGTGATTAACTAATTCCCTACCAATCAGGAGCATAAAGAGAAGTTGGAAATACAGGGATGGCAGAGACTATTAGGTAAGGTACTTTGAATTACCTAGAAATTTTATTTATTCCTGGCTTCCATTACCTTATATGATTGAAGAGTCAGGACAGTTACCCTATAAAATTAACGGAAAAAAGCCATAGGCCATTACATCTTCTAACCTTTAGGAAGTTATAGCAACACACAGACAGGGACAACCTCCAACATTAGAAGTGACTCAAGTCTAATCAAACATTATGAAAAGTCTTATAGAAACAAGTTTTTGTTGAGAAAGGAAAAAGAGATAAAAGTATTCTGTTGATAATTTTAATCACATTCATGTAGAATTTTGAAATGTTAAGATTTAATAACTGTTATAAAACTAGCATAAAATTATGAGGAAGTCTTGAGTTTCACTATCTGCATTTCATATTGATTAGAATTTAAATTCTTTACTTTGTACACATAGATGTAAATTTAAAAAGTATGCCCACAATCCTGAGAAAAATTTTTAGAAATAGCTTGAATGTATGTAGAGTTCTAGTAAGATAAATGTATTTTGTGACAATAGAGTATAGATTACATTGAAACCTGTTGAGGTTCTTTGTATAACACATAGGTACTTATAAAATTAGTTGCTGTTATGCAGCAGATTCATGCAAAAGATTGAAAGTAAAATATATATATCAGTGTGTGCTATTCTAAGGATAGGATTCAGTTTTTATTTATAGTTTTGCCCAGTATCTACAAGATGCACTTTGTATAGCATCTAATAAGTCCTGGGAAAAATGGGAAAGGAAAAATTCATAATACAGTTAACTTCAAATTAAGAAAACATTGAAGATAAATACTGACATTTTCAGTGGTATTAAGAGATTCTGTTACACACATCTTCTGAGAAGAAAAAAGTAAAACATTAATTTAGTGTAGGGTATAATGAAGTTAGCAGAACATACCCTGACCTTTTGCTACTGTTTGATGAAAATAATTTTAAACAGGGCTTTTACATAATCCTATCCTTCAAGTATTATTATTATTATCATTTTATTCTCCTTATTTATTCTCATTATTATAGTATTTAATTAGTTAAATTCTAGAAATATAAAACAAAGTACAGGGCTTCCATTCTAACTTTGGAACATACACCTCCCTAAAATAAGGACAAAATACCAAAACCATTGGGCAAATTTTCAGAGTATGTTCATTACAATACATACTCAAAAAAAAAAAATCAAACATAGTTCACCATATTCTTATTTCGCTTCATGTAACTCACTGGAAAAAAGTAAATCATAACATTTAAAAGAGCATTTTCCTCCTGTAACTGAAAAATTATGGATTTTTATTGTTTTACCATATTAAAGGATCAAGATTGTCAAATTTACCTTAATAAGACACTTATTTTACTGAGTATTTTCTTCTTTACAGAAATTTAGTAGCTATGTTTTTTTTCTTAAGCATGAGACAGGCAAAATAGTGCAGCCAACAAACTTTATATTACACATCTGGTGTCTACTTGCAAGGTATATAATATAACAATGAAACACCAGAGTGGGTTATCTCAGTTCTGGTTCAGTGAGCTAGAAGTTTTGAACCTCAGATCATTAAGAAACTTAAATACTTCCATGAAAGTTTTCTGTTTCGAGGACTATACATTTTTAACAAGGGAGCAAACAACAGAAAAAAATAAAAAACAAATGAAGGATTGTGAAATCACTTACCTCTTGTTGTTCCATATATTCTCTCTGTCTCCGAGCTGCCTCGTGCCTCCATAACTTTAGGCAAACCAAAGCACTAATGAGATAAACTATCATGGTGACAAACAGGAAGATCATTGCAGCTATCTGTCCTCCTTCTACCCTGCAGAACACTGCATTCACCGGCGTATTAAATAATGGATAGTAGCAGAGTCCACCTCGGTTGGTATCATTCACATAGACTATGGCTGCAGCCATATACAAAATAAACAAGGCAACATTAATTCCAAATTCAGTTAGGGGCCACCAATTAGAGTCCAAAAGAATAGTCCGGTAATACATGGACATGCCAAGAACCAGAATAATAATGGTGGTGATCCAAGCTAATCCAGCAACCACCAGTACAAAAGGGGTCTTGGGGCCACTGTAGTAATAGCCCCCATACATACTGCCCAGGCTACCAACACCTCCCATGCCGTAGGGCTGTGAATATCCAAACAAGTTATACCACTCGCTGTCCTTGTGAATGTAAGCCGTGACACAAGCGAAGACACCAGCCCCCAAAAGCAGCTCTACCACGCCCAGAATTCTCAGCAGGCCTGCCCAGGACTTCATGTAGGAATATCTCAGGTTATACTCCTCCACCTTCTCACTGTACGTTCGAGCTGTTTGTGTGTGTCGGCCTAGAGACCCACAGGAGTCGTGGGGAAACATTGCATCAGTCTCTTTCTGGGAATTAAAGGTTCCTTCTGATCCTCCTTCGTAGGGATCTTTGCAGGAGTTGAGGGGCGAACGGTGGTTTGGTTTTGCTGGCGAGGCTGGAGGTGAACACTCCACTCCATTGGAGATGTATTTGATATCAGACACTGGCTTATCCCATTCTGGGTCCTTTTTCTTTCCCTTGAAGAAGTTCTTCCAGGAATCAGGGACAAAGCGCCTTATTGGTTTGAGATCCGGCGCTATGGCTGGTTCCTCCGTGTCACCTGAGTAGAAGTCTGGGCCGAATGGTGGCTGTAATGGGAGAGGAGGTGGTGGTAAAGGATCAGAGCTCAGGGCCAGCTCACTGTCGTGAAGAGTCTGGAGACTTCTTATGGTGCCATCTTGATAGGGCAATTCGCCTGGAACTTCATCGTAGTGCCTGTCCCGATTCCTGGATCTTCTATCATTTGAAGACATTTGTGATTTTTGAACCTGTGGCCAAGTTTAAAGTTATCACTTATGCTTTTTTATCTTTTCAATGATGCTGATTTTATTGACTTAGTAGCAAAAACTATTAAGACCAATATGATCATGTCTAATTATTATGATATACAAAAATAACATAAATGTGTATATATGTACATTTTTTAGATATTTAAAATATTTTATTCTGATTCTAAATGAAAAGGAATGGGAAAGATAAATAAATATGTATATTTTAAACAATTACCCAGGGATATAGTCATCATTCTATGACATTTTATTTTTTATTTAAAAAAATTTTTAAACTAATCCCATGGGGATTGGGGTGGAGGGGTGAAAAGAAGAAAAAAATATAAAAAGTAAACTAATCCCATAACATTACATGTCATTTTAAGTGCAACAAAAATTTTAAATCTTAGTTATAAATTTTACATATGAAAGCATTTATGTCTACTTTATCTGTGAGACCTTTAAACGACAAAATGTAGAAAACAAAAATGACAAAACAAAACAGAATGCTAACACACTTCCAAGTAGAGTCCTTTCCTCAAACATCTAAGTCAAAATATTTAAGAGTATGAGTATACCAAAATTTGATGGGTCAGCAAATACTCTTTTTATTAACTCACATCTGCTTTGAAATGGCCTAGGAGAAGCAGTCAGTTAAAATATAGGGAATAGAGAG
>CM052439.1:134672277-134696363 GCA_028533085.1 Varecia variegata
AAAAAAAAAAAAAAAAACAACTGAATTCTCAGAGATAAAAATCACTGAAGGCTAAGGTTTCCCCGAGGGACAACACCGAATTGCAACAATGACCATATCATTCCTTCCAGAGCAATTATCTAAAAGTGATTGACTGTCACCTTGGAGAGACAAAAGTATCTTACAAGGCATTCAATCCACCTCAAAAATAAGCCAGGCATGGTGGTACACACCTGCAGTCCCAGCTACTCAGGAGGCTTAAATGGGAGGATCCCTTGAGCCCAGGAATTTGAGGCTAGCTTGGGCAACATAGCAAGACCCATCTCAAAACAAACAAACAAACAAACAAAAAAAGCACTTCCACTATGCCTGTTGATTCCTTTTATGAAATCAATGACCTGGACACATATACAAAAAGAGAGAAATCATTTGCTAATGTAACTACTAGGTTTAAGGTACACTGAATGTCTCCCTCAAATTGTTTATAAGTGAGTGTTTATTGAAAACTTAAACTGGGCACATGGTATTGTACTTGACACTATGAAGTTCTCAAAATTAAAATGGAGACCCCATCTTTATGGTGTTGAACAATTTGGAAATTCCTAAGGCTTTGTTTTATTTTACCTTTGGCAAATGAAGACCTATCATTCAACAAATATTTCCCAAGCATCTGCCTTGCACCAGGCATGCTGAAAGGTATACTGGTGAACAAAGCATACTGAAATCCTTGGCTTCATAGGGGGCTTTGATTCTAGTCGGGGTGGAGGTGACAGATGATAGATAAGCGAAATGTGTAATATGCTAAGGAACAAAGTTAAGAAAGTGGGTAGGGTGCATTGTGGGCACCATGTTACAGTTCTAAGTAGCGTGGCCAGGGAAGTCCCCATAGAGAACGTGATATCTGAATAGAAAACTGAAGGTGAAGGAGGAAGGCAGGCAGTTATTAGGGAGAAGAGTGTTCCTGGCAGACTGAACAGCGAGTACAAAAGCCCTGAGGTAAGAGTACCTGGCATGTCCAAGAAATATTAAGGCATGGAGGCTGCTGTGGCAGCAGCAAAGTGAGTGATAAGATGAGTAGTAGACTGAGGTCATCTGATTCATGCAGGGCCTTAAAAACCACTGGATAGGACTTTGGCTTTTACTGGGAGATGAGAAGCCACTGGAGGATTCTGAGTAGAGGAGTGACATGATTTGACTTGTTTTAGCAGGATGGATGCTGTGTTGAGAGTACACTCCAGAATGGGTCCAAGGAGACTGGCTAGGAGGCCACTGAAATAATCCAATGGACCATGGAGATCTTGAGGAGAGGTCAAATTCTAGATAGAGAGTATTTAAATTTTGTGTTATAGAAATTTTCAAACATAAAAGCAGGTAGAATAGTATTAGGTAACCTTGTGTACTGATCAACCAGCTTCTACAATTATCAATTTATGGCTATTCTTGTGATAGCCCAGCATGGTGCCCAGTGCAAAGCAGGAGCTGTATACATTACAGCAATCAGTTATTTTTGTACCTTTATCTTTTTCTAAAGTTTAAGTTCTAGAAATGCATAGTACTACTATAGTTTCTGAAATACATTCCTAAGAAATGTAGAGGCAAAAGCACAAAGAATAACCTCAGCAAGTTTTACATATCTCTCAATATCTATGATATATATGCATTTACAGGATACTCCATTCTTAGTTTAACTCACCGGTAAAAGTGTGATTCACTGTAATAAATTTAAGTCATCCTCACCTGTGAAAAGTGGCTTACCTGAATGAGACCACTTGATCAATCTTTAAATAAAAGGAAACTATAAATTTGAAGAATTGTGGAATAGCAAAATATGTAATTTTAGAAGGGAATAGTCAGCTGTATTGTATCATATCTTAAGTATCTGGATACCCCTAAATGTCTTTCAAGATGTCACCGAGAGTCCACTCAGGTCCAGCACGCTGAGGTAGAGTGGCTCTCCGCTTTGTTCAAGCCCTGGACCCTGACTCCATTCTGTCGGAACACTTATCTCGCAAAGCCATAACGGTGGCAGAAATGGTTCCTCCCAGCCAAGTGTCACAGGAATCACGTCTGGTCACCTTTACACAAACAGAATCTCCGCTTTAGCTGCCTTTAAAGTTTTGCCGGCCCCGAGAAAGAGGTAGATTTCAAATACTTCTGGTCTTCCGAGGGGTCGGGAAAGCCGCTGTGGATTTCACACACGACTGCCAGGGGATACCGAGCATCTTCGCTGGGGTCTCCCCCGCGTCAGCCTCTGGACGCCCAGTCCCACAAACTCTCGGGCTGTCCCCTGCTCTGCCCACTCCGGGGAGCGTTCCGTCTTCCCGTTTCTGACCGAAACTCCACTCCGTCTTCAGAGATTCCGCCCCAGAGGCCGGAACTAAGTTGTAGGGACCTCCCAGGTGAGGAGAACCTGGATGGCCGCAAGGGCGCGGCCCCGCCCCGGCCCGGAAGGACAGCGGCTTGGCTGCACCTGCGTCCGCTGAATGGAGCCCTTCGGGGAGAGGGCCCTCCCCGCGCCCCACGCTTAGCGCGCAGCTCCCCGCAGGGCTCGTGGCTCCGGCCTCCGCCGCGGGTCCTGGCGGGCTGTGCGGCGGGCACTGGCCGGGCGGGGGAGCTCCACGGACCCCACGGGACCCGCGAGAGGCCGAGGGAGTCCCCCCTTCCCGCCCTGTGCACCTGCGCACACCTGGGCCGGGGGCCGCCGGGCCCTCCCGCCCGCGTCCTGTCCCCCGGCCCCACCCCTGCGGCCCCACTCACCTGCGCGGCCGCCGGGAAGAGCGCGCACACCGCCCGGGGCTCTGAAACCGGGATCGGGCTCCCGGGGCGGGGCCGGGGCGGGCCGAGCCAAGCTCTGCCCCGCCCGGCTTTGTCCGGCCCGACTCCCGCTCAGCGCCCGGGCGGTTCGGTGCCCCGCCAACAGGCACCTCGCAGCAATGGTGACACCCCGGGCTCCTTTGGTAAGGTTCTCATAGCAAGATTGCCATCCACTTCCTTCCCTATCTTTTGAAAACTTTGACACTGGATGAGGGAGATTCGTATACTATGCCTAACAACACATGGCAAACAGTGCGTATTAGGCAATGGTAAAAGATAGGAGAAACAAAGAAATTCAACATTTTAATTTTGATATAAATTATGTACTTTCCAAAAAGTATCTAAGATATGCCACTGTACAACATATAAAAATGGTATCTGAGAAGCTAGAGACGATAAACTGTAAATAAGGCACCAAGTTTATTTACACTCATAATTGCATCCTAAACTGTTTTATAATTCATATTTACAACCCCCCATAAAGTTTTTGTATTTTGTATTAGTCCTTCACATTTTCTGATATTTGGTATAATGTTCAAACACACTTCATACACTGATCTCCTCTCTTTAAACCACTCACAAGATAAATAAATACTATGAAAAAATTAGATTACTTGAAGGCTTGATCTTCTATTTACTTCAAGATAAGAGTCAGTTCCTTGTGATGATATACTACAAGAGTGAAGAATTCACAAATTGTTTGTAATTCAAAAAAGTGTATTAACTCTGTTCAAGTACTACTGAATAAAACTAAAATGAATCTGTGAAATAGCAATCTGATTAACAGGCTGGTTATGTCCCATCACTCTCATAGTCTTCTATTATTATGTCTTCTTCTTCTTCTTCTGTGTCTCCTTGGGATGAAAAGGGCCGAGGCTGGCTGGCAGGCAGTTCACTCCCACTATTCTGACTCAAAGAAAGAGACCAGGTTTCGGGTTCAGAGGTTTGCGTGGGTTTACCCAGAGCTTCCTCTGCAGGCAGTCCTCCATCAAGCTGGGCTTCATCTCCACTGTCAGTGCCTAACATTCCATGTTCCCTGTCAGTTAGGGCTTCCATTTTCAACCTGGCCGATTCACAGTACATTTGATTCAAGGAGGTTAGATAAAATAGAAAGAAAAATAAAAGAATTTTTAATTAAAAAAAAAAAGATTCACAGTACAGACATTAATAACCACCAAAGGAGAGGATCCCTTTAAATTACACCATGAATGTGATGATTATGAAGCCATCTTGTCTAGTCTTTCATTTATCTTCATTGTGCTGTTTAGCCAGCCCCTTTAGTTTAACTATATATAAACAAAACTACAGGTAAATGACAAATTGTGAATAAATTCTTATAATTTACAATACAAAAAGGGTTAATCAATGTCTTCAGTAAAGAATTTTTACAAATTAAAAAGATTAAATAGAAAAACGGGTGCAAAACAAGGACTTACAAAAGAAATATAAATGGTAACTAAATAAATTCTTCAACCTAACTTGTAATTTTAAAAATGGAAATTAAAATTATAAGCTACTATTGTCATTTTCCAAACTGGCAAAAATACTTTTAAAATGGTAAAACTCAGTGTTAGCAAGGGTTAGGAGAAAAGAACATACTGATACATTGTAAGTAGATATAAAATTGGCAAAATATTCTTGCAATAAAGAGGAAAAGCCTCAAAAAGTATATGCCTATTGATCCAGCAATTTCATTTCTAGGAATTCATCCTAAGTAAACAGTATTTGATGTGCTACAAGGCTGGAATAGTAAAAGCTGAAAAGAAGCTAAATGTACAAAAATAAGGTGTAGGTTGAATTACAGGTAATTGTGCAGCCATTAAATATTAACTTAAAAATAAACATTTAATAAATACTAAATATTATCAACATGATCCAAAGATCACGTTAAATATGGCCAAGTGCAGTGGCTCATGACTGTAATCCTAGCACTTGGGAGGCCAAGGTGGGAGGATCCCTTGAGGCCCCAAGTTTGACACCAGCTTCAGTAATATATTGAGACCCCATCTCTTTAAAAAAATAAAAATAAAAATCAGCCAGGGCATGGTGCCATACGCCTGTAGTCCCCATATACTGAGGAGGCTGAGGCAAGAGGACTAATTAAGCCCAGGAGTTTGAGGTTGCAGTGAGCTATGATGATGCCACTGCACTCTAGGTTGGGCAACAGGGTGAGACCCTGTCTCAAAACAACAACAACAAACATGTTAAATATGCTCAACAGTCAAGATTAATCAAAGATAACAGTACTAGTCATTGTAATATATAGCACTGACAAATATGCCTCCCAAGTCTCCCAAGTCAGGTCAAGTAGTTGAACCAATAATAAAACAGTGAAGACTCCCATTCATTTAATTATATCTTAGGAGGAAAAAGACAAGAGAAGATAATTGTCCTTCCTTTATTTTGATGTAATAATCTTGGAAGGGAAAGGAGCCAGCAAAGATAGCTAGTCTTGCTTTGATTCAGAGAGATGTGAGAGGAAAAGTAAAGTTTATAAAACGTCTAAAGATCACATCCCAGTGGGATGCTGCTTCAAGGTCCATCCATCATAGTCTTTCTGTGACAGGAAAGATAGCTCCACATAAGCTAAGCCATGACCCAGAAGAAACCACTAACACTACAAAGGTCTATTGAATCTATGAGGACAGAGGGGGAAAAGGCCAGAACACACGAGTTTTCCATTTGGGACTAGGAATAGGAGAAAAGGTAAGGGGTAATAGGTGCCATTTCTATCATTTACTTTTGTCCATGCATCCAGTAAGCAAGCCATTTTAAAACCTTTTAAAAATGCCTGAGTGCTTAACTCAATCTCACAAATGAGCTAAGTTAAATTGAAGTATAGGCTTTGTATTAGTCACTGATATTGGCCCAGAAGCTATTTTCCAATAAAATGAACAGTATAGACATAGATATCTCTATTTTTTTTTTGGTCTGAATTTTCTAAAATAAGAAAATATAAAGAACACTGCTACTTTTGCGGCAGTTCCTGGTCACTGCAGGTCTTCAAGCATAGGCTAAGAACACTTCTTGGCAGGAAAGCTGAAAAGGTGTTTATAGATATGCAAGATTTGTTGACCCAGAGGATTTTAAAGATTCCTCTGCCTGTGTGATTCCATGATTCTATTGAGTCTGGTATATTCCACTGGGAGTAAGTGAAAATATGCTGTTATATTTAATAAAATGAAGAGTCTGTAATACAATTATATGGGTTTTAATCACTAGGTATAATATATATTTCTTGGATTTTACAAATAACATTCATTAACTTATATTGAACATATTCAGTTGACATTTCAGTGACAACTCTTTGGAAATTAAGATGATCAGCTTACCTTCCAAAGTGTCGCTTTAGAGGAAGCCTTCCAATATCTTGGATAAAAGAAATCTGAGCTGAAAACAGATTTAAAAAAATTTTTAAACAATTTTCTAAAGAAAATCTCCAAATGGCCAGTAAGCACATGAAAAGATGCTTCACTAATCTTCACATCACTAATCTTTAAGGAAATGTAAAGCTAAGCTACAGTGAGATATACACTTCACACCTATTAGGATAACTATTATCAACAAACAGAAAACAAGTGTTGGCAAAGATGTGGAGAAATTGGAACCTTTTGCATTGCTGATGGGAATATAAAGCATTGTAGCCATTGTGGAAAATAGTATGGTAGGTCTTCAAAAAATGAAAAGTAGTATTACTAGCTGGGAGTGGTGGCTTATACCTGTATTCCCAGCTAATCGGGAGGCAGAAGCAGGAGAATCACTTGAGTCCAGGAGTCTGTGACAAGCCTGGGCAACACAGTGAGACCCCATCGGGAAAAAAAAATTATTATATGCTCCAATAATTCCACTTCAGGGTATATACCCAAAAGAATTGAAAGCAGGGTCTCAAAGAGATTACCATGTTCATAGCAGCATTATTGACAACAGTGAAAAGGTAGAAGCAATTCAAGTGTCAATCAAGAGATGAATGAATAACTAAAATGTGGTATATATATACAATGGAATATTTAGCTTAAAAAAGAAAGGTAATTCTGACACACGCCACAACACAGATGAACCTTGATGACATTATGCAAAGTGAAATAAACCACTCCCAAAAGAACAAATATTGTATCACTCCACTTAGATGAAGTCCCTAGAGTAGTCAAATTTATAGAGACAGAAAGTAGAATGGTGGAGGAGGGGGATGTAGGGAGTTAATGTTTAATAGTTACAGAGTTTCAGTTTTGCAATATGAAAAAGTTCTGGAAACGGGTTGCAGAACAAGGTGAATATACTTAAAAACAATTGCACTGTAGACTTAAAAATTGTTAAGATAATAAATTTTATGTGTAGCTTACCACAATTCAAACTTCAAAAAGAAAAAGAATGACATAGTAGACTTAAAGATGATAGCATGAGGTCTTGGATACCCACTCCCTCGTGAGATAATCAAAACTGCTGAAAACTATTAAAAAAATTAATCATTTAAGGTCTCTGGAAATTGTCCTAAGGGCATACAGCAAATGAGGAAAACGTTTATTCAAGAACATCTAAGGCATTTGAGCTACTATCTCCTCCCTCCATTGCACACCCCTAGCTCAGCTTGATGGAAACTTCATTCCAGGTGGGGGCAGCCAAGGACAAAGGGCTCCCTCCCACATGAGTGTGGCAGAATGTTCCTGGGCTCCCTTTCTCCACCAGGCCCTGTCATAGGACAGAGGTTCTATCCCAGGGGCACTAAATTCTCTTCCAAGTACAATCTCCCTCGCCCCAGCTCATCAGTACAGCAGAGGGTCCACAAGGGGAAAAGCAAGCCAAAATGAACAGCAGCTACCTCCACAGCTGGGCACCCACCCAGGATGTGGCTCAAAGATTCTGCCCAGGGAGAGGAAGTCTATAGGAAAAGAGAGCTCTAAAGCTTTCCCCAAAGGAACTGACATTATTTGAAACATAAATAAAGTGGGGAAGTTCAAGCCAAAGGGCACCCTTGAAACAAGCTCCTCTTAATTAAGAACAATAAGCTAAAAGTAAGCCAACTAGTTCATAAGAAAGAACCAGGCAAAGAGACAAATAAGAAGAGCCCTCCTGTATTCAGAACAAATTTCAAAGACTGGCCTCAATGCCTACACCTGCCCAAATGTAACTGGATCAGACTGTGGAGAAATTTTTGTTCCAGGGCACTGCTGGAAATAGAGCAGTCAGCCAGCAATTAGTGGAGCCTAATTAGGTGAGTGTGGTATGAAATGAAGCAGAGAGCTATAGAGAGCGATCAGGGAAAGAGACAAAGAGAGCCCTGCTAAAATCATCATGCTCCCAACATAATGGGCACACCAAGGCTTCATACTGCAGGAGAAGACAGACTTCATCAAAATAGTTTAGCCAAGTCACTAAACAAATAAACAAGCAAACAATTAAAACAAATCCAAGAGGAGGAAAATTAATACCCAGAGTTCCTATAATACATATTCCCTAAAATGTCTAATTTTCAACAAAAAATTATGAGACATGTGAAGAAACAGAAAGTGTAATCCACACACAGGAAAAAGGCGGCCAAAATAAACTGGTTTTGAGAGGGCCCAAACACTAAATGTAATGGAAGAAGAATTCAAAGGAGCCATTATAAATATTTTCAAAGTACAAAAGGAAATCATGCTTAAAGCAGTAAAGAAAGCTACAATGACAATGTCTCATCAAAAAGAGAACATCTGCCAGGCACAATGGCTTATGCCTGTAATCCCAGCACTTTGGGAGGACAAGATGTGAAGACTGGTTGAGGCCAGGAGTTTGAGACCATCTGGGCAATATAGCAAGGCCTGTCTCTACAAAAAAATAATAAAAAAATAATAAAAAAAATTGGCCAGGCATGGTAGCACACACCTGTACTTCCAGCTACTTAGGAGACTTAGGCAGGAGGATCACTTGAGCCCAGGAGGTTGAGGCTGCAGTGAGCTACATTAGCACCACTGCACTCAAGACTGGGCAACAGAGTAAGATCCTGTCTCAATTAAAAAAAAAATTAAAAAAAAATATCAATATGAGAAAGAAATCACAAAAACATAATGCAATCAAAAAATAAAGAGGAAACAGAATAAAGAAATATGAATAAAGTCTCAGAAAAATGTGAGACATCTTTAAACATACCAACATACCCTGATGAAGGACAGAAGGATAGAAAGAAAGGAGCAGAAAAAATAAAAAATTTTGAAAATGACACAGTAAATAAAAGTGGAAGAAATGGGATAAAAATTGATAATGAAAAAAAGCCAAAATATCCTACTTTTGACTAAATTTAATAAAACTTTTTAAGTTTGCAAATCTAATACTATGAGAGCTCTTGGATAAATGCCCCCCCGCCTTTTTTTTTTTTTTGAGATAGGGTCTCACTCTGTTACCTGGGTTGGAGTGCAGTGGCGTCACCATAGATCATTGCAACCTCAAACTCCCAGGCTCAAGTGATCCTCCTGCCTTGGCCCTCCCTAAGTGCTAGGATTACAGGAGTGAGCCAGCACATCTCGCCTTAATATTTTTAATATTACACAAATTCTCTATTCTATCTGGAAGAACAGCACTACAGACATATGACCGTTAAAAGAGAAACTGAGGGTAAAATTCGTAAAGTTCATAAAAAGGCAAATCTCAGAAGACATGTAACTTGTGCAAGTGTGCATTGCTATAGGTATACTAATGTTTGTGGAATTATTTATAATTTCAAAACTTGAAAATAAAATGTATATATACTATTAATGGACATTTTTCTACTATTTAAATCAACCAATATGTCTATTAATAGGGTTAAGTCAAATTGTAAATTCTGAAAAAAAGAGAGTTAGATTTCAATATACTTTACCACTGCTTTTTTGACCTTAACTTATAAAATACGAAAGGTTATCCATGTTCCTGGGGACAGGCAAAAATAAACCAAAATAAAAAAACAAAAAAATAAAAAGGAAAGGTTATCCATGGTAAGTGATATAAGTAAATTAAACCTTGTCTCATTCTGCATGTTTATAAACACACAGAACAAAGTCTGGAAGAATTTACATTAATTTGTCCAAAGCAAATTGTGATTATAGGGAGGTACTTTCAATTTTTACTTTATATACCTCTGTATTGTCTGATACATGTTTTCTTTTTTTTTTTTTTTTGAGACAGAGTCTCACTCTGTCACTCCAGTGCAGTAAAGTCATCATAGCTTACTACAACCTCACAATCTTGGGCTCAAGCAATCCTCCTGCCTTGGCCTCTCACAGTGCTGATTACAGGCATGAGCCATCTTGCCCGGCCTGTCTGATGCTTTTTTAAAACAAAAAGCATCTATTAATTCTGGATCAAAAAATAAAAAAGGAAAACATACAGATAAATTTATACAGCAGTAAGTTAGCCCACAAAAAGATACTGATATAAAATACTACTTCTTTGCAAAAAGAAAAACTTGTTATTACCTTGGTTTCTCATTGGAATGGTTAGCATAGCAAGGTATGGCAATAGCTGAGTTTGAAGGCATAAAGCTGGCAGGCAGAAGTTAGAAAAAAGTGCTTTTGCTGTCAAGCAATTTTCCCGATACTGTATAGAAAACAAAAAGATGAAAGGAAAAATAAAATTTAAAATATGATTATACATTCCTAGACAAACTAAGTTTATTGTATCACAAAGTGTGTGGGCTTATATACCACAAATTTACTTTTAAGAGTTTATGCAATTAGTTCTTTTTTTTTTTTTTCAGATAGATGGACCAATGATAATGCAATTAGTTCTTTATAATTTTTCTAGTATTACCTAATAAAGCATTTTACCTACACAACTATTTCACATTTGACATAACAAAAATTTTTTAAAAAGAGACTTAATGTATAAGATAATCTCAAAACTCAAAAGAATTCAGTTTAGGAGCATACACATCACAAATATCTGAAAGATTGTAAAAATACTATTTCCTCGATGAAATAATTTAGTTTCTTCAGTCAATACAATGTTAGGCTGATGAGGAGAAAAGCACGATCCCTGCCTTCAAGGCCGTTACAGTCTTAGAAAGATGACTCATATATATAGCTATAATGTAAAATTAATACATACGCTATAAAGGGCAAAGCAAGTCAATAAAATATGTATTTAATAAATTGCTCAAAAATCATGAAATTCTCGGCCGGGTGCGGTGGCTCACGCCTGGAGGCCGAGGCGGGTGGATCGCTCAAGATCAGGAGTTCGAGACCAGCCTGAGCAAGAGCAAGACCCCGTCTCTACTAAAAATAGAAAGAAATGATCTGGCCAACTAAAATACATACAGAAAAAATTAGCTGGGCATGGTGGCGCATGCCTGTAGTCCCAGCTACCCGGGAGGCTGAGGCAGTAGGATCGCTTAAGCCCCGGAGTTTGAGGTTGCTGTGAGCTAGGCTGACGCCACGGCACTCACTCTAGCCTGGGCAACAAAGTGAGACTCTGTCTCAGAAAAAAAAAAAAATCATGAAATTCTCCAAGAAATCAATTGGAAAAAAATTCTTAGGTAATAAACTATAGGCTCATATTTAGCCATATGATTTTAGATCTGCAAGGCATCTGAGAGAGATGACCCACTTTGCCTTTCCTGCCAGCAGGGTAAAAGAAACTCAAAATAAAAAAAAAAAAAGAGAGAGATGACCCACTTCAGGAGTGACAAATACAGAAGTCAGGCAGGCAATATAATAAGTGAATGGACTAGCTGGGGACAGTGGCAGCTAATACTCTCTTCTCAAAGGGACAGATGCTACTTGGCTTGAGCTGATTGCTGCCATGTAGAAATATGAGCCAGTGTTATCTCGCTTTCCATTTTTTTCCAGATTTCAGAAATCTGAAGCTAGAAATGTAAATCTGAGCACTAATTATTATACTAATTTTTTCTTCTTTTTTTTTTTCTATTTCCTTCTTTTTTTTTTCTTTCTTTTTTTATTTTTGTTTCCTGGTTCTGATACAGTCATGATATTATACTAATTTTTAAAGACTGGTAATTAATTTAAAAAATCTGTTGTATGTGTTGCACTCAACTTGTAGGGCTCTCATTTTTAGCCTTTAAATAATTCCTTTACATTTATAGCTGTGGAGACTAAGAGCACATTAGGTAAAATAACTTACTCAGAAGGTTAGAGTCAAAGCCAGGATTTATTTTCTTTTTGTTTTTCTAAAAATTAATTAAAATTAACAAACATCGTATGTATTTGTGGTATAGAACGTAATGCTTTGAAACACGTTTACAAGGTGGAATGGCTAAATCAAGCCAATTAACATATGTATTACCTCACATACATATCCTTTTTGTTGTGGTGAGAACACTTAAAATCTACTCCCCTAGTAATTATCAAGTATATAGTACCTTCTTATTAACTATAGTCACCATGTTGTATGTACAATAGATCTCCAGAACTTATTCCTCCCTGTCTAACTGAAATTTTACATCCTAGGGTTTTTTTAAATCAGCTTTCTCAGGTTGAACTAGGGTTATTATTAATCAGAACTAAAATATAAGTATACTTTAATTCTAATAAAAGCCAAGTAATAAAATAGGCATGTGCTTTCAAATCTTTAGGTTTTTTTTTTTTTTATGATTTTTAGTTTTTTCTTTTTAGAGTGTAAATCCAAACTTTAGGTTTTTTTCATTAAAAAAAAACACATTTTAGAGTGTCCTTTTTATGTTTTATCATAATTCTCAGAAAATTGTGGGCCTTAGCAATTATCTTATTAGGAACAAAACATTTTTCTTTTTTTTTTTACTTTTTAACAAATAACAGCTTTGAGATATAATTCACATACCATAAAGTTCACTTATTGAAAGAGTACAATTCTTTTTTTTTTATTTCAGCATATTATGGGGGTACAAAAGTTTAGGTTACGTATATTGCCCTTGCCCACCCCCTCCATTCTTTTTTTACCTTTTTATTTATTAGAAACCACTGGGGTTTGTGCAAGGGTCGAAAACTTGATCCTCTTACTTGGCAATGAGCAAATCCTCGGGCTTTGTTGGAATGTATCACACCTCTTGTAGCTATAGATGTACTATATTCCCTGAGTAAAGAGCGTGTCTAGCAAATGAGAGACAAGATGTAAAATAAATAAGAGATTTATAAAATGGTATTATTGGTACTGACACACAAAAGAAGACTAACCATATTCAGTTTCTATGTGCTTAGTTTTTTCAACATCACCACAGCCCTATAAGTAATAGCGGTACAAAGTTATCTAAAGCACATTCAATTGAGACATAACAATCAAATGCAATGTGTAAACCCTAATTGGATTTTCAATATGCATTGAGGGGGGCATAATTTAAAATATAGTTTTGAGGCAAATGTGGAAATCTGAATGGGGATAATATGTTACCAAATTAATGTTAACTTTCTTAGATATAATAATGCTATGGTGGTTATAATAGAACAATGTCCTTATGCATGCTTAAGTATTAAGTGTCATGATATTTGCAATTATTTTCCAAATTATTTTGGAATTGCAAATAATTTTTCCAATTATTTTGGCTGAAAATTCAGCCAAAAACAGGTGTGTAAATACATAGAAAGATTAAGCATATGTGGAAAAATGTGAAAAATGGGGGAACAAAAATTAAGATATACAAGTAGGCACTGTACTATTCTTTTAACTTATCTAAAGGTAGGAGAATTTCAAAAAAGAAACAATCATTTTAAAAATTAAGCAAATGCAATTGCTGAGTAAAGAAACTGTATCATAAATGGTTTTCTTTATATCTTTCCTAATTTTTCTGAAGGAAGAAGATAGCAGGAAAAAAAAAGAAAATAAAAAAAAAAGAAAGAAAAAATATATCTTTCCTAATTTTAGTTATTACTGTTATTTTAATATAACATAGACAAATACTAACATATCAAAACAGTGTTGTCCAATAGAACTTTCTGCAATGATGGAAATGTTTTTTATCTGGGCTGTTAAAAAGGTAGCTATCAGCCACATGTTAAAAAAGCAGTAGAGATGTGGCTAGTGTGACTGAGGAATTGAATTTTTAATTTAATTTAATTTAAATTTAATTAGCCACAGGCAGTTAGTGGCTCCTGTACTGGTCAGGGCAGAATTAAGATGTAAGAAAAAATAAAAATTTTGGCCGGGCAAGGTGGCTCACGCCTGTAATTCTAGCACTCTGGGAGGCCGAGGCGGGCGGATCATTTGAGCTCAGGAGTTAGAAACTAGCCTGAGCAAGAGTGAGATCCCATCTCTACTAAAAATAGAAACAAATTAGCTGGACAACTAAAAATATATAGAAAAAATTAGCTGGGCATGGTGGTGAATGCCTGTAGTCCCAGCTACTTAGGAGGCTGAGGCAGAAGGATGCTCGAGCCCAGGAGCTAGAGGTTGCTGTGAGATAGGCTGACAACACGGCACTCTAGCCAGGGTGACAGAGTGGGATTCTGCCTCAAAAAAAAAAAAAAAAAAAAAAAAAGGAAAGAAAAAAGAAAAATTTTATAGTAAATAATTTCAAATATGTAAAAAGAGATGTATTTTAAAAGCTATGAAAGTACAGCAAGATATATAGTTCTTTTGCTTCTACCTAGTTTTCAATGGTTCTCAAATTTTCTGAGGATATATAAATTTTAAAATCAGAAAATAGTTTTGGAAAAAATTAGCGCTACATTATCAACAGAAAAATCAGATTAGCTACTGAAGCTTTATTATAAATACTGGGTTGGATGGATTAACTTTAGCATAGTTATGAAGAATAGTCACATAAAATGATGTCAAAGGATTAGGGATAAAACTTTTTTTTTTTTTTTCGAGACAGAGCCTCACTCTGTTGCCTGGGCTAGAGTGCTGTGGTGTCAGCCTTGCTCACAGCAACCTCAAACTCCTGGGCTCAAGCAATCCTTCTGCCTCAGCCTCCCTAGTAGCTGGGACTACAGGCATGCACCACCATGCCCGGCTAATATTTTTAGTTGTCCAGCTAATTTGTTTCTATTTTTAGTAGAGATGGGGTCTCGCTCTTGCTCAGGCTGTTCTTGAACTCCTGACCTCGAGCAATCCTCCTGCCTTGGCCTCCCAGAGTGCTAGGATTACAGGAGTGATCCACCGTGCCCGGCCAAAAGTAAACTTTCTTTACTTAATTCTGAAGAAATACTCATAAACAAAAACATTTAAGTCAAATGGTCTTACATTCCAGTCACCACTGAGGATATCTGCAAAACTTAGAAATTCACTGGCTCTCACAAGATCATCTATGTCCATGAAGAAATCTACGTAGTTTTGGTGAAGATATGAATTAAATAACTCTCCTGGCATGTGAGACATTTCTACTACTTCCTACAAAAAGAAGCATATGTACATAAATTTTGTAAAAATGCAGTAGTCAGATATACATGCACACATATAATATATCCGTTGTAACCAGTACTAAGTGTCGTGAAAGGCCTTACCTCAGGTTGAACAAGTAAAGTATCCCGTTCATACTCTGATAAATGAGAAGGCAACTGAGGTGAGTCTAATTCCGTTAAAGATGCTCCTATAAAAAATTTCTGGAATTAGTAAAGATAATACCATCTTTATAATTATATAGCACCTCTCATTTGAAGATTTTCAACACTTTAGACACTTAATGCCAAAATACTAAACAAGCTGTTAATAATAATAATAAAAAGCCTGAGCAAGGGTGAGACCTCATATCCACAAAAAATATGAAAATTAGCCCAGCGTGGTGGCGGAACCTGTAGCTCCAGCTACTCGGGAGGCTGAGGCAGGAGGACTGCTTGAGCCCAAGAGTTTGAGGGTGTGGTGAGCTATGCTGATGCCAATGCACTCTCTAGCCTGAGCAGCAGAGCAAGATCCTGCCTCAAAAGCAAACAAAAACAAAATACCTGGAAGCTTATGTGAGTCACCTATTTTATCAATATTAGCAAGAAATAAATTTAGAATTCTGATGCCTGGATTATGGCTTTTCTAGACTTAAAATACATTTCTCAGCTGGGCAAGTAGCTCACGCCTTGAGAAGCTGAGGTAGGAGGATCACTTGAGGCTAGGAGTTTGAGACCACCCTGGACAACACAGCAAGATCTTGTCTCTATAAAAAGTAAAAAAATTAGCCAGGTGTGGTGGTATGTAACTGTAGTCCCAGGTACTTGGGAGGCTGAGGCCAGAGGATTGCTTGAGCCCTGGAATTTGAGGCTGCAGTGAGCTATGATGATGCCATTGTACTCTAGCCAGGGCAACAGAGTGAGACCCTATTCCAAAACAAAAACAAACAAAAAAACCCCCCAAAACAAAAAAACCTTCTATTTCTCGAAGCACTCCCATATCACCTTTTCCAGGTTTGGGTTGCTTTCTTCCTTTGATTCTCATCTCAATATGGAGGTTTTTACTCTTTCATATACTATGTAGAAAGATGCTGCTCTTTACATGAGAGCATGGGAACCCCATTCCCTAATGCAAGAAAGTATAAATGAATGTTGGAGAGGAAAAGAAAAGGTGGAAAGAAAAGAAGTAGGTGGAAAATCCACTTAGGTTCAGAGGATCCAGGGACAGAGGAGTGTCTTCCTTGCCATCTAAGTGATGCCCATTTCATTTTCCTCAGGCGGTAGGAAGGTTCCCATTTAGAGGCCCCAATTTCCTTTCTTCATGATCATAAGACTGAGAACAGGTATTTCCTACTGAAAGCAGGGACAATCTGGGAAATGGGCAATGGGGGCAGAGAAGCTGATGGGGAGCAGGCATCAAAGAAGACAGCAGGGGGCAATGAACATCTCTGGCTGAGGAAGCAGCAAGCTAGTGGAGTACAGCAAAATACAAGAAGATTGAAAAAAACCTTAAGGTACTTGACAATTTGTATAGGGTCCTATTGGCTAGAGCCCAATGCTAAAAGGGCTTTGGGCTACCAACTTGCCAGTGACGTTGGACTGATGGCTTAATTTCAGGAAACTATAATTTTAAAGATTGATAGACATGGATATGGCCTATAGTAGTTTATTTTTACTTCTTATCTTGCTCATAATCAGAAAATACTCTATCTAAATATATTTTCCTGTAACATCTTACAATGGCAAACAATGGCAAACAATATCTGACCTAGCCCTAGCCTTTTCTTATAATAGAACCATATACATGACACTTAAAAAAAATGTGGTATTTTATTTCCATTGTAAGACTATGTAATATCCAACAAATTTTAAAAACGTATAGTTTCTTACTTTTACAATACAGAATTTTTCCCAAAGCTCTGAAGAGAAACAGAGAAACATCTTTGCCACCAATAGCTTGGACTTCTGGATGTTCTAAAACCCTATCAGGTTTTTTTCTTCGTTTTGATTTTGACAGCGCAGCCTCTGATTTTAATGCTACTCCTTTTTTCCTTGGCCGTAAATTGTTCTCTCCTAAATAATATACACCCAAGTGACGATATTTAAAATTAGAATACAAAAATTAAAAGAACAGTTCAGATATTTTTATACTGAATATTGTAATTAAATATATTGTTTTAACAAACAATTATAAAATATGTGAACTGATTCAGAGTCCTCTTTGGGTTACTAATGCTATTAAAATGGAATAAAATGTTACTGAAAAGTATCTCATGACACAGATTTCAAACATTCACATACACAATGACACACTACTATAGGTTGACATTCCTAATCCAAGAATCCAAAATCCAAAATGCTCCAAAATCTGAAACTTTCTGATCACCAACATGGTGCTCAAAGGAAATGCTCATTGGAGCACTTCAGATTTTGGATTTTTAGACTAGGAATGTTGAACCGGTATGATGCAAATATTCTAAAATCTGGGAAAACCTGAAACACTTCTGTTCCTAAGCAATTCAGGTAAAGGACACTCAATCTGTACAGTCATATCACCTTGGTTTCTCACAGTGCTATGTGAAAGGTACTATTCTTAGTGCCTAACACATATTAATTAATTTAATCCTCCTAACAACCCTGTGAGGCGAGAATAATTATTATGCAGTTAAAGAAATGAGATATAAAGAGGTTAAGTAACTGGCTCAAGGTCAGAAAGTAAGTGATTTGAATCCAGGCAGTCTGGTTCTACAATCTATGCTTAACAACTATGCTATATTACCTCTCTGCTGACTTTGACAGTCCCCAGTTTGTAAATATGCCTGTGTTCAAATTTCACTTGTAAGTCTATTTAAAACTCAGAATACGTGACTTAAAAACATTCTCAAACAGCAGAAAGAAGGCTGGGCGCAGTGGCTCATGCCTATAATCCTAGCACTCTGGGAGGCCGAGGCAGGAGGATCACTTGAGGTCAGGAGTTCGAGACTAGCCTGAGCAAGAGCAAGACCCCACCTCTACTGAAAAATAGAAAAAAAAAATTAGCCAGGCATGGTGGCGAGCACTTGTAGTCCCAGCTGCTCGAGAGGCTGAGGCAGGAGGATCACTTGAGCCCAGGAGTTTGAGGTTGCTGTGAGCTAGGCTGATGCCATGGCACTCTAGCCCAGGCAACAGAGTGAGGCTCTGTCTCGAAAAAACAAAGAAACAAAAAAACCAGCAGAAAGAACACAGGATCTGTATTTGAATCATAGTATTGTCTATCTCATTAGGCTGACCTGAGAATTAAAAGAAAAAACATGTAATTGCTAATATAGTTCTTGGCCCACTCAAAAATTATTTTCTTGCCTTTAAAATTTCTGAGCCCAGAGCAATAATGTCATAAATGGTAGTTAGGATCCCAAACTGGCCTACTTCAATCTTTCTAACCCATAATTCCAGTACTGAACCTAACTAAGCACCCTCTACATATACGTTTCCCCAGGAATAAGCAGAATTCTAGTTTTAGTTGTGTTAGGCTGCCTATCCCCCCACAATCACTTTGAAAAACAAAGATGCAAACCAAAAGAACAGGTTAAACTTCTGGGCTGGAACACTAGGATTTCGGGTGGATTTTGAGAGCTCCACAGATGGCTTTCATTTCTTTACAGTAAATTCCTCGATGTTAAGGATCAAGTAAATAGTCTGCTATATGTTTTCTGATGAGGACTGTGCAGTAAACTATGATCTCTAAAGAAAAATGTAACTCATTGCCATTAATGGAGCTATCTTTTTACTATTTCATGGCTATTTACATGTTTTACATATTAATAATGGGAAATGAATTCATTAGATATATCATATAAATTATTATGAAGTAAGTTGAAAAGGAAACCTATCTCAGCACAATACTATTAAACCTATTCATGGCTGACCACTTTTTGAGCCACTGTGTATCTAAGAAGTACTCTACAAGTATATCCTCCCTTATTCTTCATACAACCCTGTGAGATAAACTGTTATAAAAGGTGAGAAAATGGAGGCACAAAAAGATAAAGGGACTTGCATAGGCTTATACAACTGGTAAGTGGTACAGCCAGGATTTTCACCCAGAAGTCTCATTCTGAATTAACTTTGAAAGGTAAAGTAACAAACCATATAGATGAATCAAGTTTTGGCTCAAACAGATATAAGAGTATTTACTATGACATATTCACAGCAGGGTGTACATATATAATTTTATGTCCCTTTCTCAATAAGAAAAATTAAGTGTAGATAGGTATATACCAATTAAAAGTTAAAATACGTTTAGTTTGATTTCATTTCACGAAGAATTAAGAGAAAGTTAATCACCTATATAATGCCACATAAATGTATCTTCCATAGTTACCTTTTGAAGAAGAAAACTGGAGGCTATTTATTGCACTTCTTATATCACCAGAACATCCTTCACAGAGCAACTCTAGAGAAGTTTTGTCAGGTACACTGATTTTTCCTCCATTCTAAAATGAGAAATGTAAATCTAAGAAACTATTTTCTTAAGAATAAAACAACAACAAAAACATCCAACCAGTTTTCTAAACTTAGTGGAAGTGAATTGGATTCTTTCAAATATGAACACTAAAAAGCCTCCATGTTAAAACACCAGTCTGTCTATGAAGGTTACAATTGTCAATAACTTATCATAATTTAAGGTGAAATTTCAGGAGCATTAAATACTGTATTGTTTTACTTTGACCAAGTTATATTTTGAAGTTCTTACTCTCTTTTTAATTATGTATACACACATACATACAAATATATAAATATATACACACAGAGACCTCAAAACACAATATAATGTGATAAAAAATTAAATACACAAAAAAATCTGACAAATCTACAAAATTTACATGAAAATCTCTATTCTAGGATTTTCTACATATTAATAGTCTTATTGAGTGTAATAAAATATTTTAATTCTAAAAATCAAAATAATACACATAAGCAACTCCTCCAGTTTACACAATATTATTTAAGTTGGGCTTTCTACATTTACAGTGTAAGATTCAATTAATCAGAGATTTACCTTGTTAGCTTCTATAGTCACTATTCGACTAAGAAATTTCATCATAATTGTTGGTGCCACAGGGTTGAAACTATAAAAGTTTTATAAAGAAAGATGGTGGTTAAATGATTAATTCAAAAATATGACATGTAGGTGACCTTTACAAGCAGAAATTTCATTCTTACCTAATATTTGAGATAGAGCACTCTTCTTGAATTTCTTTGGGAAACAATAACCTTTGATTATTATCTCCACTGAGACTGTCAGAGATTATAAATATAAGAGGACATCGGCCAATCTGCACATACTTCCTAAAACAACAAAATATGGCAATGCTGAAATTTAAGACACTTGCCATTTAATTTGGAGTTCTAGAATACCTCACTGAAACTTACCTTAGAACTTCATGTAAAATATGAGGATCTCGATAAAACTGATTAGGTAAATCCTATTAAAAATAAAGGATAAATATTAGATTTATTCCACTGCAAATGTATATTCAGATTTATGTTTATCAAGAGAGAAAAAAATTTTATCTGTTCAAAATATCTTTTTTTTTTTTTTTTTGAGACAGAGTCTTTGCTCTGTTGCCCAGGCTAGAGTGAGTGCCGTGGCGTCAGCCTAGCTCACAGCAACCTCAAACTCCTGGGCTTAAGCAATCCTACTGCCTCAGCCTCCCGAGTAGCTGGGACCACAGGCATGCGCCACCATGCCTGGCTAATTTTTTCTATGTACATATTTTTAGCTGTCCATATAATTTCTTTCTATTTTTAGTAGAGATGGGGTCTCGCTCTTGCTCAGGCTGGTCTCGAACTCCTGAGCTCAAACAATCCGCCCGCCTCGGCCTCCCAGAGTGCTAGGATTACAGGCGTGAGCCTCCGCGCCCGGCCTGTTCAAAATATCTTAACCAGAACTTCCATAGAAATTAAAGGAAACGTGAAATAGACTGATATCCTAAATAGTAATATGCATCAATGGAAACCTCAATTTTCAGATCAAATTTCTTAGGGTTGCTTTACGAGGTAAAGTATTTTTCCTGAGAAGTAATTTCCAAATATTTCTTTTTGTTTTCTATGTTTAAACCATTACATTTTTAAAGTTCATTAACCTACAGTTCTAACTCTATTCAAGTTTACTGAAAAATACTTTAGGTTTCTGCTATCACAAAGCCTTTGTGTTATATTTTACCAGCATTACTACCATGGAGAGAGTTAATATTATCACATAAGATATATCTCACAATTGTTTATGCAATAGCTACAGCAGGATTTTAAAAGTTGTCCTTACTTCAACCAGAATTATCTTCTTATCAGTTCTCAGATCATCTCCAAGCATTTGTAGCTTGTTATACTTTGTTGCTCTTAGTAGAAACTCTTTGAAAACTGCTATCTGAGACTGATAGGGAAATATGTGGAAGTTTGATTCTGAAAGGAAACACATTTGCCACTTTTACTTTCAAAAAATTATATATATCAATATTATACATACATATAATACACACACACACAAATAAATATATCTACATATCCATGATGCAGCTCACAATACTGCAGACTGTTTTCTAATTAGGAAAAATTATTCAAATTTAAAATAGGATATTTATTTCAAAAGACAAGAGTCAACATGGACAACAGTAATTTTTTTTTTCTTTCTTTTTTATTTTGAGACAGAGTCTCACTCTCTTGCCTGGGTTAGAGTGCCGTGGCATCAGCCTAGCTCACAGCAACCTCAAACTCCTGGACTCAAGAGATCTCCCTGCCTCAGCCTCCCGGGTAGCTGGGATATAGGCACGTGCCACCATGCCCAGCTAATTTTTTCTATTTTTAGTTGTTTGGCTAATTTCTTTCTATTTTTAGTAGAGACAGGGTCTCGCTCTTGCTCAGGCTGGTCTCGAACTCCTGAGCTCAAGCAATACTCCCGCCTCGGCCTCCCAGAGTGCTAGGATTACAGGCGTGAGCCACCGCGCCTGGCCAGTAATTTTTCTGTATCAATGAATGTAACATGGAATTAACTGAATTTGGAACACAGCTGTCAGCATAACATTCATATAACTGATAAAAATAATTATGACTTTGGCCTACACAATGAAGACTCTCCAAATAAGTATGAGACTATAAATGAATTATCTTCAGTAATAAGGGTTTAACAACAAAAAAGAATAACTGATTAGTGAACCTGAGGATGAGGGAAGTTTCTTTGAAGGCACATTTCATATAGAAGATTGTTTAAATAAAGACTTATCAGACTGTCAAAAGTAATGTTACTATCTAGAAAGCAGTAAAAATTCCAGGAGCATGGGATATTAGTAGCATAAGGCTGTGCATATCAAAAATGTGGCATATACAGAGCATAGTAAAGAAGAGCTCAGAGAAGGGATTTTGAGGAATAGTCTACATTAAAATAAAATTGTCCTTTTTTAAACCTCTTTCCCTTCAAAGCAGTCTAGGAGATTTGGCTACCCTTAGTTTAACCGTCTATAGAATTAATAAGAAAAAATACAAAAGATAAAAATAATAAAGTATATAGGCATATGTGTGAAGTTACAATGTAACACATCTTTCAATTGGTACTATTATAATATTTTGAATGGTTATCTTAAGCACTCCTTCCAAATTCCAAAGACAGTCTTTGCCTTTTGCTTTGCTTTGGATTAATCTTATTCTAACAGGTATTTACTGATCTAAGCTATCTATCTATCTGGTTGGGAGGCAAGTTCCTTTAACACATCTTAAAGGTTGATTTACATTTTACAAATAAAAAGATGGCAGGACGAGGTGGCTCATGCCTGTAATCTTAGCACTCTGGGAGGCTGAGGCCAGAGGACTGATTGAGGTCAGGAGTTTGAAACCACCCTGAGCAAGAGTGAGACACCCCCATCTCTACAAAAATTAGAAAAAGGAAAAAAAAAAAAAACAAAGGAAAAAAAAAGATCTTATTTAACCTTGTCTAACCTCCCAGCCAGAGCCTGGAAACAAGTACACAAAGAATGTAAACAGAAGAGCTTGTTATCTAAGAAAACAGTTAAGACTTAATCCTCAAAATTCCATTCTCCACTACTGGAGGCATGCTTCCTTTCCTTCTCCTGAAATTACTTCTCTGTGAAATTGGGAAGTAGGGTAGAAAAATGCACTCACATAGATTCATCTGAAAGCTCATTAAGCACAAGTTTTTCTCTACTATTTCTACTATCTTCACAGCAAACCTTACCAGAATTAAACATCTCCTTGAAATCATTTTTTTGGAAGTCTGGTAAAACTGGATTAATCCACTCTTGTACTTGAATACCATGCTCCTTAGATAGTATTTTTATAGTAGTTGTCTTTCCACATCCAGGAGGACCTGTTATTAATAAAATAGATCCACCCTAAAACCAAATACAAATATTAATTAAAAATCCAAATAACTAAAATTCTAAAATATTAGTTTTGTGTTTTCTTTCTAAATATTATATATGACTTCTACAAATATTTATTGAATGTCTAGTATAAACAGACTAAATTGCACAATGATGCTTGCTGGAATAAACCAGCTTTAGATAAAAATGGGAGAATTTTGTTTCCTAAATTTAAACCTCTCTTCTGATAATTCCTCAATTCTTGGAGTATATTTCTCCCAAGGACTACTTAGTAGTCAAATTAAAACAACTAAACTTTGGCTAAATTGAGGAAGATAATATCTGAAACAAAGATTTTTAGAGGTTATCTGAACTCATAAAATTCAATCTTAATACAGACTGCTCATTGGATAATATATTGTACAAGTATAATATTCTTATGGGAAGGCCTAAGTTTGGTTATTACCTTCTTTAAGAAATGCTAATTAAGAAACTTATTTGTCTACCAGTGACATGTTTAAAAAAAAAAAAAAATTATTTACCAGAGACAAGACTCTAATGAGAGACTAGAGACTAGAGGTTGTGGGTCCCAGTATCATTCCCTCATACAGTAAATTTGGTAAAAAAGTTATAGGTAAAAAAAATTAGGGCAAGATTTCCTACAAACAATGGTGGAGTGTAATCCTCA
>CM052439.1:134696463-134709301 GCA_028533085.1 Varecia variegata
AAAAAAAAAAAAAAATTATTTACCAGAGACAAGACTCTAATGAGAGACTAGAGACTAGAGGTTGTGGGTCCCAGTATCATTCCCTCATACAGTAAATTTGGTAAAAAAGTTATAGGTAAAAAAAATTAGGGCAAGATTTCCTACATACAATGGTGGAGTGTAATCCTCATTCGTTTACCTTTATTAACTAGTGTAAGTAAGGGTCTCTGTAAATGGGCCCAGAAGAGCCAGTTCCACTTTTTAAAAGGGCAGTGAATGATTTATAGTGCTGTTGGTTTGAGTTCAATGTTAATGAATCAACAATATACAGTCATGTGTCAACAACTGCTTTTTGGTCAATGACAGACTGCATATACAATGGTAGTCCCATAAGATTATAATGGAGCTGAAAAATTCCTATTGCCTAGTGATATCCTAATGTTCGAGCATGATGCATTACTCATGTGTTTGTGGTGATTCTGGTAGAAACACACATATTGTGCTGCCAGTCATATAAAAGTATAGCACATATAATAATGTATAATACACTTTACTTGCTAATGATAATAAACAACTAAGTTACTGGTTTATATATTTACTATAATTTTATCATTATTTTAGAGTGTACTTCTACTTATAAAAAAGTTAACTGTAAAACAGCCTCAGGCAAGTTCTTTAGGAGGTATTCCAGAAGAAGGCATTGTTATTACAGGTGATGACAGCTTCATGCGTGTTACTGCCATTAAAGACTTTCCTGTGGGATCAAGATGTGGAGGTGGAAGACAGTGATGTTGATGATCCTGAGTCTGTGTAGGCATAGGCTAATGTGCTTGTGTCTTCATTTTTTAAAAAAAGGTCAAAAAGTAAAAAATAAATTAAAAAATTTAAAAAGAGAAAAGCTTTTAGAATAGGGATATAAAGAAAATTTTGTACAGATGTACACGTGTTTATGTTTTAAGCTAAATGTTACTATAAAATAATCAAAAAGTTAAAAAAAATTTTATAAAGTAAAAAAGCTTAGCCGGGCATGGTGATGCATGCCTGTAGTCCAGCTACTTGGGAGGTTGAGGCAGAAGGATTGCTTGAGTCCAGGAGTTTGAGGTTGCTGTGAGTTAGGCTGATGCCATGGCACTCTAGTCCAGGCAACAGAGTGAGACTCTGTCTCAAGAAAAACAAAATGCTTTTTCATAAATTTAGTATACCTTAAGTGTATGCTGTTTATAAAGCCTATAGTAGCATCCAGTAACATCCTAGGACTTCACTTTTGCTCACCACTCAATCACTGACTAACCCAGAGCAACTTCCAGTCCTGCAAGCTCCATTCATGGTAAGTGCCCTATAAAAGTATACTCTTTTAAAAATCTTTTATAACTATATTTTTACTATACTTTTTCTATGTTTGGATACTCAAATAATTCCCACTGTGTTACAAATGCCTATAGTATTCAGTATACTAACATGCTGTACACATTTGTAGCCTAGGAGCAATAGGCTATTCCATATAGGCTAGGTGTGTATAGGCCACACCACAGATTTGTGTAAGTACACTTTGTGATGTCTGCACAACGATGAAATCACCTAATGACACATTTCTCAGAATGCATCCCTGTTGTTAATCAACACATAAATACATATTAAATAAGGTGTCTTTAAATACAAACACACATAAAACAAGGTTATGTATTGATGGGTTGACAAACAATGTTGTGACCAGAGGCTTTTAGAAACTTAAACTTAATCCCATATTTTTCTTTTCTTTCTTTTTTTTTTTTGAGACAGGATCTTGCTTGGTCTCCCGGACTAGAATGCAGTGTCGTGATCATAGTCACTGCAACCTCAAATGATCCTCCTAAGTACCTGGGACTACAGGCACATGCCATTACACCCAGCTAATTTTTCTATTTTGTAGAGATAGGGTCTCACTTTTGCTCAGGCTGTTCTCTAACTCCTGGCCTCAAGCAATCCACCCGCCTTGGCCTCCCAGAGTGCTAGGATTATAGGCGTGAGCCACCATACCCAGACTTAATTCCATATTTTTCCTAAGAAAAATGTTTCAGTAGTTGCTAATTCAACAACTGTACAGAACACAACTGCCTCAAATAATGAGAACTACTATACTACTAAGCAGATCAGTTTTCAGAAAAGAAAAATACATAGCATGGGAGCTATGTATTTTTCTTATGTAATATACCTAAGCGTCTGTTTTCTGACACAGTGAGTAGAGTCACATAGCAAAAGTTTTGCTTCCAGTAAGAGAACTGGGTGGTGGTCTCTTATTAGAACACAACAACATGAAGATTTTCAAAAATCCCCCCATTGTCATACTGTAGTAGAGTTTTACTATATTTTAAAGGAAAGAAAATGCCCTGAAAAAATTAAACTCAGCAAATATTTGGGGTACTGTACAATAAATTTTTTAGAGTAAATTTAGTTTTCCCATTGATAAATCTAGAAGCTATCCAATTTTTTTTTGAAGAGAAATGCCTTGTAATTACTGCCATCATTGAAACTTTTATATATGGTTTGTTAGAGTCCAACTCCTCGGGGGGAAAAGCTTTTTAAACTGTAGAGAAAATACTTTCCCCAATACGTATGTATGTACATACATTCTTAAGTTTATCCAACTGGTAAAATAACAATAGCAACACCCATGAAGGTTGATGACATGATAATGTTTACCCTAAGAGAGTACTTCTAAGTGAAAGAACATAGTGGAGACAGAAAAATATAAACTATTAGCTCGGCTGACCAAAAACAAATCAATGAGAAAAAGCCTGGATATACAAGATGTTTCAGAGAAACGGTCCAATTGGGTCTAATCTGTACTCAGAGAAGAGAGATGAGACAAATTTTTATGAGCCATCAGAATACCAACGCTGACAATGAAAATCCATCTTGAATACATTACCTTAACCCTAAACCAAAGGGTCAGATCCACAGGCCAGACAGAGAGTAGGCTTGATTCAAGAGAGAAGGATGTTACCATCAAAGCAATTAAAATACCAATTCCTTCATCTCAAAGTTGAAAACTAAAGAAAAGCCCTAGTATAAACAATGAACTTTGGGTGTTAAGTGATATGTCAATGTAAGTCCATCCATTTTAACAAACATACCAGTCTGGTGGGGGAATGTTGATAATAGGGAGAACTATGCATGTTTGGGAGGCAGAAAATATACGGGAAATCTCTGTACCATCTGCCCAATTTTGCTGCGAACCTAAAACTGCTCTAAAAAATAAAGTTTATTTAAAAATGAAAATAAAGAAAAAGATTGGAAACTTATCCTGCCTTTCCAGTTGGAATTGCATTTCGTGGTAACTAAATAGCCCCAACTAGTGATGGCAAACTTTTTTTTAATAGAAATATATCTGCTAAAAATTGTTGAAATAATAGAATTACTTGAAAATCATCATTTCACAACTCTAATAAATGATTCAGGCAAGGATTGAAAATTGATACTAACGCACTTAGGTGAAAGACTGCTGGGGAACTGGGCACTTGCATGCCACCAAAGTATCTCCCCATATATTATGTGCCAGTTACAAGGGAAAGTTATTCTACAATGAAGATTTTTGACTATCACCTTGTTAAATCCAGTGACCAAACTTAATATCAAAGACAGAAGGAGAACCACCCATACTTTCCAGTTTAACACTTTATAAAATATACACCATAACTTTTAAAGCATTCTTGCAAAAATGTTCAACTTGGATCTAAACAGGCCCTTGATTCAAAATTCCAGGTTACAGGAAATGCAGGATAGAAGAACAAGTTAATCATCATCAGGACGAAACAATCTGACAAATTCAGAATGAGACTTCCGCAAGTCAACTGGCCTGGGTCTCTTTAATAAGTCAATGTCTTGGCCAGGCATGGTAGCTCAAGCCTGTAATCCTAGCACTCTGGGAGGCCGAGACAGGAGGATTGCTTGAGCTCAGGAGTGCAAGACTAGCCTGAACAAGAGTGACACCCTCCGTCTCTACTAAATACAAAAAATAAGTCAATGTCTTGGAGAAAAAGAAAGGTGGAGGGGACTATTACTAGATCAAAAAAAACCCAGCGTGGGCAACATAGGGAGATCCTGTCTCTAAAAAAACAAACAACAAAAAAAACACAAAGACCTAAGAGATATAATGAAATCAAATGCAAAGTTTGGTCCTTGGTTACATTCTGCTTGAAACAACCAACCTGCAAAATTGTCAAGTGACAGCTGCTGGGGGAAAAAAAATGACAAACCAGCTGCAAAAGACATTAGGACATTTTGGGGACAACTGGAGAAATGTGAATATGAACTGACCATTAGATAACATTAGGACATTAAAGTTAATTTTCTTAGAATGGTATATATACTTAGGAAAATGATTTTAAAAAAATCGTAGACATACTGAAGTATCCAAAAGTCTGACTGAAATGTTGCAATGCTTATAATTTATTTAAAAATACTTAAGGGGGAAATGATGAGTATATTATGGAGAGGAGTACTTTTACTATTCTATTTTCCTTTATGTTTGAAGAGTCTCAAAATGCATAAAAAGACTGAGAGAAGGAGAGACCATTCTACATTGGAGGACTGAAGGTAGCTGTAGAATTAGGAAGTGAAACAAAAAACACCAACCTAAAATAATGATGTTTTAGGCTATATTTAATACAGAAACTAACATGCAATTTGCTTGCTTGCCTCAATACAAGATAATTTAATGTGCTAAATATACTGGTACCCTAATTGGTTTACTATGCCTTATGTTGACAAGATATAAGGAAAAAGACATACAAATAAAGGGGAAAACTCAAAGTCTCCAAGTCTTAGTGAGATTAGAAGTCGTAAAAGTCAGGGACCTTTCTATTAGAGGTGATCTGAACTTATTTGACCAAAGTCATCATAAAAGTTTAACTTCTAACAGCACGCTCTAAGTCAGAAAAACATTTGATGTTAAATATTTTAAAACATTTCTTATTTAATTACCTGTTTTGGTTGCCTTTCTAAGACTTGAGCTTTTAACCAGGTTTCAACTTCTTCAATTTTCTTTTTATGCACAGCAAGTTCATGCTGAGATAAAAATTTCAAGTTTAAAATAAAACATTTTAACTCAAGGGTTTTTGGTACATCAGCACATATTAACCTAAACATATTTAATTTAAAAAAGTAGCAAACCAGTAACATGCTATATTGTAATAAAAATGGTCCTTTTGATTACACTTGAACTTTTATATAACCACGGAAAAATTCTATTCTTAAGCTGATACCACCGTATGATAATTTTAGCAAGTTTGCAATTAAAAAATATATTAAAATCCAGGAATACATTTTGAGAAGGCAGTAGGGAGAAGTATTATAAGGAGATCAATTCTAGGTTGGGGTTAAATTAAATCTAAGACAAAGAACTAACGCTACAACTTCAGATTGACTGCTGAGAAAAATCTGAGCCTTGGAACATTAAAAAATCTAGAAATTATTGTTTTTTTTCTAACATTTAGACAGAAAGATTCTATGACTAAAAATCTGAAAATGTCTATGCTTTTCCTTCCCATTCACCCACATTCACCCTAAAATTAAATTATGTAGACATGTTTGCATGCAATTAATACCTGAGTTTCTGGTTTATATTTATCCACCCATGGTTCATTTTCAGACAGATATTCTTTTGAATTTTCTAAACTGTAAATCTGTTCTACAGAAGATAGCTTTCCTCTTTTTCCAGCTGGAAATCTGCTACTTTCTAATGTGAATGGCACATTTTTTCTTTTGTGACTTGAGTTATTCACACCCAATGATGTGGCAGTAATAGTAGAGATGCCTGCAGTCTCTGAAAAATCATCAAATGATGGGTCTACCCAGTCTGTTACCTGAAAAAAAAGAATCCATGTAAATATAATTACATTTTTTTGCATGTATTCTCTATATAACTAAACTACTTTGGAAACAAAATGTTCATAAATTTATAACATTTAAAATAAAAATCTCACAAATTAGGTTTTTTTTTTGTTTGTTTTTTTGAGATAGGGTCTCAGTCTGTTGCTCAGGCTAGAGTACAGTAGTGTCATCATAGCTTACCACAACCTCAAACTCCCAGGCTCAAGCGATCCTCCCGCCTCAGCCTCCTCAGTAACTGGGACTACAAGTGCACACACCACCACACACAGCTAATTTTTTAATTTTTTGGAGAAATGGGGTCTGGCTCTTACCCAGACTGGATGAAGCAACTAATATTTTTATTATAAGAGAGGCATGCTTTTCAGGGAGGATGAGATTGGTCACTTAGAAATGCCTAAGAAGAATAATACTGGGACAACAGAAGAGAAAATCAGTGCATTTTACTTCATGTTCTTATGGTCTGTAGAAACTGTTGACCTCTCTACATTTCCCTCCATCATTTCCTTTTCTTTAAAATCCTTTGTAAATGCATATAGAGGATGCTGAATTGAGCAATTTTAACCTAAAAATATTTGGGAGTATGGCTGGGCATGGTGGCTCATGACTGTAATCCTAGCACTCCGGGAGGCTGAGGCGAGAGGATCGCTTGAGTTCAGGAGTTTGAAACCAGTCTGAGCAAAAGCCAGATCCTGTCACTACTAAAACCAGAAAAAATTAGCCGGGCATGGTAGTGCACATGTGTAGTCCCAGCTACTTGGGAGGCTGAGGCAGGAGGATCGCTTAAGTCCAAGAGTTTGAGGTTGCTATTAGCTAGGCTGACACCATGGGACTCTAGCCTGGGCAACAGAGTGAGACTCTGTCTCTAAAAAAGAAAAAAATTAGGAGTATGAAAAAGGTTTTTCTCATAATTAGAAATTATGAAATGGATTTTCTTAACACTCTAACAGTATAAATCTACAGAAATCTAGGTCAGCACCTGGCTTTTGAATTTCCTACCTGGCTAACAAAAAGAAAACAAGATTATATTAAATATTATCCTTCAAGAATACTCAGCCATAGTTGTGAGCTATTTATTGTACAATGCTCCTCTGGTGGAGAAAAAGAACCAGAAGTTAGAACTGATTCTCACTGGAGTTCATGAGACAAAGAGGAAAAAAAAAAGCTGGGGGGTTATACGTACTTTATGAATGCTAAGTCACACTTCACTCTTCTTTTAAGACAAAACTTTGGGAATATGATCAGCAATGAATAAAGAAAGGAAGACCACAATAGACTAGCTATTTCAGTCATAGCTACCCATTTCCTCCTCACCAATTAAGATTGTCACTGACACTATACCTTTGGCTCCTTTCCCCTACATTTTAGTGTACATAAAAGTATCTTCTGTTTTAATAAGCCTTTTGCCAGTAATTCTGACTTGCATATTACTTATACGTTTTATTTCTTACATAAATGTGGACTCCCATCCACTAAAAAACAGAGAAAGAAAAACAGCAAAGTTAAATAATTTACTTAAGATCAAAGAAAAATTAGAGCCACCACTAGGGAAATAGCTACCTAGCTACGAATATGATACTGTCTAACTCCCATCACACCCGAACCCTTATCTTGCTGAAAAGTGACACATTGAACCACAAGACTTCTCAGAGGTAGGGCGTGTGGTTAGGGTATACCAACAACCACTCATATATTTCTCTCTTCTATGTCCTTCACTTCAGGAGTTTTCAGTCTTTCCTTTATGACTGGGATTGTAAACTCTTTTTCAAAATTATGGTTGTGCTTTTAGTGTATAGTTGTTTCACAACTTATGACCAGACTTGTTTAGATCACTAACTACAACAGATACTGGGCTCCATTACTTTGATACCAGTAGTAAGTCATCTAAAACATACATAAAAATTTATAATTCTTTTTAGGCAATTATTACATTTTAGTGTATCATACCTTTGTGGAAGATACCTTTGGTCTAAGAAAAGTTTTTGACATTATAAATTTTAATCGTTCCCATCCGTAGTATACAACCTGCAGTGCATCAAAATATAATTCACCTAGGGGAAAAAAAGAGAAAAAAACACCTGGAGTCAAGAAAAACTGTAAATACAAAATTACAGTAATCAATAGGTACTGACATAATCAACAACACAATGAAGTTAACGCTGAAGAACTAGAGAAAGAGAACAGATAACATAGCTGATCAAAGAAATCAAAATGCTAAAATAAATTTTTTTTTTTTTTTGAGACAGAGTCTCGCTCTGTTGCCCTGGCTAGAGTTGAGTGCTGTGGCGTCAGCCTAGCTCACAGCAACCTCAAACTCCTGGACTCAAGCGATCCTTCTGCCTCAGCCTCTCAGGTAGGTGGGACTACATGCATGTGCCACCATGCCCGGCTAATTTTTCTCTATATATAAATTTTTAGCTGTCCATATAATTTCTTTCTATTTTTAGTAGAGACGGGGTCTTGCTCTTGCTCAGGCTGGTCTTGAACTCCTGAGCTCAAACAATCCACCTGCCTCGGCCTCCCAGAGTGCTAGGATTACAGGCTTGAGCCACCGCGCCGGGCCTAAATTTTATTTTTAATGGCCATAACTGTGTCAAATAATCTACTTGTGGTATTATAAAAAGATTTTCATATCAGCTCACTGTATTAGAGAAAAATAGAAAAACTATGCATTGTGTACTTACCTTCTGTCACTAAGAGAAATTAGACAATTTTATTTGAGCAGTTTTTATGCTGAAAATTGAAGTTCTTCTTAGTTCAAATTACGGCTGCAGTTCATTTCCAAAATTTCAAAAAAAAAAAACAAAATACAATGAATTCACTTGCTTTGGACAAAAAACTTAAATCTCACTGTAAATTTTTTCTAAAATTGCTTTCCTTATTAGAGCATATTAGAAAATTTCTTGGTAACACTGTTTTTCAACTGTGTTTTCAAAGCCTTAAATGCTTATGCAAACTAGTGGATTCAACACTTCTAAGTTAGCCGGAGGAAAATTCTAAGGCTTACAAACCTAAACATTGAAGGTGTATTGGACTATTTTATAGTTTGGAGGCACACATAGCCTATAAAGTAAGACACTCCCACACGCTAGAAAAGAATTTACCCCTGCCCCCGAAAAAAAAACAGTTCACAGACAGAACTTGAATTTCCAAAAGCTACACAGGAGGAAAAAAACACCTATTTGAGTAAACATAGTTGGTAGGTCGAAATACAGGCTGCAGATTGTTGTTATGGTCAGGACTCTAGTCGCTCTTTGAAAACAAGACTGACAATTACCTGTGTTGAAAAGCAGGTAACTGTCCCTGATGATGCCAGGTTCCTGAAATGAGACGTCAAAAGTAGAAGACAGCTTCCAAGCTATTCTTAGCAGACCCACATCCACCCCACACACTGCACAGGGGATACTAGGCTCAAACATTCGTCCAACGTAATCCTGTAATCAGCGGGGAGCCGGGCTGAGCTTCTGCAGCCCAGCTCCAGGCCAGAGCTCTGCACCCTCACCCTTCTCATTCCCAGATAGGATGGGCGGGTCCGGAGGAGGAGCGACGAGAGCACAGGAAAGCATGAAGCCAGAGATCGCGTCTCTAGGACATATATACAACATAGGCGCAGCTGCGCCTACCTTACTTTCCTAAAGCTGCATCCTCTCATGAGATGAGAGGAGCGAAGGGGCCCAGGCTCTGCTCCGGGTGGAAAGGCAACACCTGGCCCTACTCAGGATCAACGCCGAGCCTCTTGGGGGGGGAGGGGGAGGAGTCCCGCTACCGGGGACCTTCCAGACTAGTCGGCGCTTCCGCGACGCAACCAGAAGGGCGGGGGGCGCCAAAGGAGTGACTTAGGCATCCAGCGCACTGCCTGATCGAAAGTACGGACCCGAGTTGTACCCCTCCTTCCGACCTTTGGCTGGAAGCGCGTCATAGAAAGCCAGGGAACCTACAGACGGCAACCGGGCTGCGGAGGTGGGTCGGGAGCGCGGTGCAGGGCCCGGAAGATATCTGGGCTGCTGGCGCTTGTCGCTGCCCGCCCCTTCCGGCTCCTCCCTGTGGTGCGTAGGACGCCGGAGCCGAGGCGCTCGGAGCCCATCGTGGCGAGGACCATGTTGCTTCCGAACATCCTGCTCACGGGTCAGGGCGCGCGGGCGAGGGGGGCTGGTTGGCGGGTCAGGCAAGGGACGCCAAGTGCTCTGGGGCCTCGGGCACCCCAGCGGGGGCCATCTCAGGGTTCTGTTTCGAGGCTACCGAGGGCTGCGTGGGGGGCACGATTGTCAAGGCCCCGGAAGCCGGCCCGCGAGAACGTCGCGAGAGCTGGGGGGAGGGGCGCCGAACGTTAATTCCGTTGGCCAGAAGCTCCTCGGTGAGGCGGAGAGAGGTAGACGATTCCGGCTCCGCTTTCGGGCAATCTGCTTAATCTCTCAGAATCTGGCTTTTTTTGTTTATAAGGGTTATTAGTTCTTTGGTAAGACTGGCTTTGGGTTTTTAGCGAAGTAATGTAAAGCAGCGTCTGGCCCTTAGTAGATCTAGGCCTTCTTGGGCTCTATTTTATTTTTTCCTTTGCATGTGAGAAACGCCGCCCAGATCAGACCTTGGTAAATGAGTTCAAATGTAATTAATTTACTGTGTACGTTTGTTGAGTTAGCGTCAGAGTTTTTTTTGTTCCTTTTTTTAAAGAATGCATCCACTGTGCGGTTTTGGTGGTTTCTCGTGTGGGAATGCTGTAAAGTTCCCGGCGGAACGTGGGGGTACTTCTGGGTCTTTGCAGCCATACTTCAGGGTGCGTGTTATCAATGGAAGGAACTAAAGTGCTGCATAACGACTCTAAAGAATATTTTTGCAGGCCATTTAGCCCTGAAAATATTTATTAAATTGTAGCAATTAATGCATTATCGGTCATTCGTGGAAAAATCTAATAGGTGTGGATGCTGTTGCAACATTCAGAAAAATTAAGACGCTCTTTGTGGAAACAAAACAATAAAGTTTTATTGTTTAACAAGACTTAAAGTTGTTGGCCCCGGGCAAATTCTTTTTCTGAGAGCAGCAGATTAACCACGTAGCAAATAAGTATGTAGCCTTTAAGATTCCTTAAGGGGAAGATTTTACAACATCTTATTTGCATGGGTCAGACATAGTGTCGTGGTTTTTTAATAGTAAGTCATACTATCAAAACTCTAGAGTGAACATTTTATCGAAAACATGTTGAGTCCAGGGTTCAGATTTGGCGTGTGTTATAGAGGAACTGAGGTTGAATGTTATTCATCCGCATAGTGAGACTTGATTTATCTGTGGTATCTTTAATTATGCTCACACTTAATAATCAGAGTGACATTAAAACTAAATAGCTGAAAATTATACATTTCATTATCTCGAAATATAATAGGTATAAAAAAAGGAAGGTAAAGAACGATGGCTGTTTATGTAAAAGGGAACATATGTTGTATTTACATACGTACATATACACAATGCGTTAATGTGTGTATACACACAAAATATACACGAACACATGCAAAGAATTTCTTAGGAAAGATATACCTGTATGAGAAACTGGTTTACAGTGGTTGCCTCTAGGTAAGGGCATAAAGAGTCAGTAGTAGTAGAGAGACAGTCTTATTTAATTAAAGCAAATAAATGATGGTAATTGATTTGAGGTGACTAATTTTATACTGGGCAGTTCCATGGTGGGGGCAGGCAATCTGAATTGGCATCAGAGTCTCCCAAGCCTCACCCCGGAGAATCAGATACACTGGGTGAGATTCTGATACCCAGTGGCTTTGAGAAATTTTTATTAGGTCGTAATAAATATTCATATATGATTGCTAATTAGGAAAGTTTTCATTTTAGTTGTCAAGAACTTTAAGGAGGAGAGAAGGTGACTGAAGTCTAATAAGTATTTCACAAACAGTGAAATTTTTCTGTGGTTTGTCTTACAGGTACCCCTGGGGTTGGAAAAACCACGCTAGGCAAAGAACTTGCCTCAAGATCAGGACTGAAATACATTAATGTGGGTGATATAGCTAAAGAAGGTAAGGGACACTCTGGTATTAGATTTGTTTTTTTTTTTAAAATAAAAAGTCAGTGGAGTATTAGTACTAGGTGTTGTGAGAAGATAGAGAAAGCAGAAAGAGATTGCCATTAAAGATTTATGTTCTGTTGGGGACCCACAGAAATAGAAATTATTGTGTCTAATGTCCTGATTATTTTGACCATTTTCCCCTCCTTTTCCCAAAATGGCTAGCAAGTCTTGTGAATAGTAACAATTGGAAAGGCTTCCATGAAGAGATTCAGGATTTAGGATAGATAGAATCTGAACATGACGAAAAAGGAGAGTGTTTTTGAATTGGGCAAACACAAAGGTTTGGGTAGTGCTAAGCATATATATGACGAAAGTGAATATATTGATCTCACTGGACAGATTGCTTTGAACTCAGGCAGTAGGACATGAGTGTCCTATGGTATCAGATTAGTTTGAAATTGCATGCCTGCATGCAACTGCGTATATTCTAAAGTCATAGGTGTTTTTATGTATTTTACCCTGTTTTCCCCTAATCTTTTATCACTCCCTTATTTGTGTCTTCATCTTTTTATATTCTATGATGATTTGTACAGGGAGGAACTCAATAAATTTAAGTAAAGGGAACTTCATGCCTCATTAAAATTAAAAAGATTTAATTTATGGTTTAAATTTTAAAAACATTTTTAAAAATTTAAGGTATATTTACATTTTTTAAAAGTTCCTGACAGTTGCTACTTAAGCTATTTCAGATTGATCTAATGTACATATTTTTTTCAAATGATCTAAAGTCTGATCACCGGATATCATGGAGTCTGGCAAGATGGCTTCTCCCAAGAGCATGCCGAAAGATGCACAGATGATGGCACAAATCCTGAAGGATATGGGGATTACAGAATATGAGCCAAGAGTTATAAATCAGATGTTGGAGTTTGCCTTCCGATATGTGACCACAATTCTAGATGATGCAAAAATTTATTCAAGCCA